>OY759258.1:1392500-1911005 GCA_963662185.1 Eilema griseolum | reverse complement strand
AAGAGAGAAAGAGAGAAAGATAGAAAGATAGAAAGATAGAAAGATAGAAAGATAGAAAGATAGAAAGATAGAAAGATAGAAAGATAGAAAGATAGAAAGATAGAAAGATAGAAAGATAGAAAGATAGAAAGATAGAAAGATAGAAAGATAGAAAGATAGAAGATAGAAAGATAGAAAGATAGAAAGATAGAAAGATAGAAAGATAGAGAAGAGAGAAAGAGAGAAAGAGAGAAAGAGAGAAAGAGAGAAGAGAGAAAGAGAAAGAGAGAAAGAGAGAAAGAGAGAGAGAAAGAGAGAAAGAGAGAAAAATCATATATTCAGAAACACACAACGTACAGAGAATCTGACAATTATATAATTATAATAACGCCATTATGGAAGCCCCGCACACCAGGGTATGCGAAGCGCTATATATTTTTAACTTTTTTTTAAATTCCTAGCGCTTGCTCATGGTTTTACATACATACATTCAAACTATCGCAGTACTAATAGTTTTTTTTAATACAGAGCAAAATGACAGGAGTGAAATCTTATTTGGAAAATCAACTTCGCCTTCTGAACAAGCAAATCAGTGGATATGAGTTTTACCATGTGAGTTCTGTTAGATTTTGGTTTTTATTATCTAGCTAGCTAACAACGTTTCCGGGGACGAGTTGGGGACTCTGTAGTCCCCACACCCGAGAAGAAAGCCAGATAGTAAGAGATGGCTCTGGTCGGTCGGGGTGCGAGGGATATTTTATTTTACAATTTTAGTGAAACTTACAGCTAAAAAAGGTTCAATATTATATAATTAATAGGATGAAGGCCAATTATCAGTTTCCACATTTAGGATATGGCTGTCTCAACCTCACCTTCGTCAACCAAAAACGACCCACAGGTGGCGTGCGTTTTGGTCGGTTCGAGTCCGACATAACCTCTTCTACCGGCTCCAGTGGGGGGTATCCCTTGGATTTTGCGCACGTTAAAAAAAACAGGAGTTGATCTCTGTTAGCTAGGTAGGCTAGCTACTAAAATCAAAATTATATTATCAGACAAAAAATTTTTGCAGAATTTATGAATTTCTCTTTCAATTGACAAATAATCAGTCTTAATTTAATGATGGAGACTATGGGCAGTTGGGAGGCGAAGGGCATAATTGCTGAAGTTGACCGCCCCGTATTCACGAACAATGCGGTGACTCCCGCTCCGGCTCGTTTCTGGGGCAGAGGATGGTCATTGCGATTCATCGAGGCAATTCCGCCAGTGGCACCTTTGCACCGGGAACGATACGAGGCGGGTTATTGCACTTGACAGAATTTTACATAAAAATATTTAAAAAAAATAATTAAATGTTAATAAAAATCCACCAGTAATGTATTATTAAAAAAAAATCTGATAGTCGAGTTCGGTTGTATTATTTTCAAATTATTATTATAATAATAGACTGGATGCGGAAGGCAGTGGATTGGATAAAATGGCGCACATTGGGAGAGGCTTATATCCAGTTGTGGACTGCGGTGGGCTAATTGATCGATTGATTGATATATAAAAACACAGTCGATCGACTGACTACATCCCTAAAATTGCTTTCTGACTGACGTGACCTTGTAAATGAAATATGACGTATTGGCGCCTAATTTTTGTTTTAGTTTTAGGCGTTGATGCTAGAACAAAGTGCCACCATTGTAACACTTAGTGTCTGTAATGGTGACCCTCTTTCCTGAGACTTTGCCTTTAGCTTACCATCAGGCGAGGTGAAGTCAAGTTGGCGTGTCCTATATTAAAAAAAAAAATCGACCACTGTGTGTGAGCTGTCTAAAATACAATAATATAGTGAATGAACTATAGCTGTTGCCCGCTGTTCCATGCTTGTGGCATTTTGATCCTGTTCCAGCAATTGATATGTAGGAACACAGTGAAGTGTTTACGCTGATGTGGCACATTCCGATCACGGCATTATTGGATCGAACGCAAAGCCACCTCAGATTCTTTTCGGCGTTCTTACGGTCTGCTTGCTCTTCCCCGCCTCACCCTTCTCGCCTCACCCTTCTCGCGAATAATTAGTACTAAAACAGTGTAACCTTGTTAATTACTAGAAATTCCATTACCGTATTATCAAATATATCTTCTGATTGCTGTGCGCTTCACATTTATATAGTAGAAATAATTTTTTTATCATATTTTTAAGCTCTACGAGAAAAACCACTCACCTCACCGATACAGAAGAGATTTTCACCCACGAAATCTTCAACTGAGCAGTAAAAGAAAACAGTACAAATTTGTCAGGAACTTTGGGAAGAAACACACAAGAACTACCGCAGATTATTACGGTGGTACACACATATCAGATATGGTGAGGATTAAAGAAAATTCTGATGATTTTAACACAAGAGAAACCAACAATAAAAGATTTAAACTGACGAGGAATGGAAGGAATTTGAAGGATATTTACTATAAAGCTGTAGCTGAAGCTAAGAAGTATACTACTGCTTCGGCTAAAGGCCATAAGAGGCAACAATTAGACGATCATACGGTTACTACTCAACTTAATGTTTCTTGAACTTAGAACAGAATTGGTGAGGCTTAACCTTGAGAGATCAAAATGAAAATAAGGTATATTTTCGAGAACTGTTAGGCCAGAATTCTAGAACGACACTCAGTCCTAAAACGTCCGTTCTGTACCGAGTCCTGAGTGCCGTTCTAGAATACGAGCCTAAAATACTTGGATTTATACGTTTACCGTAGAATAGAGATAATAAAAATGATATTATATCCTATGTTTCACCATCTGATTGTATGTCCATACAATTTAATGTACGATTTGTTTTGTACTTTATTTTCATCAGCTAATCACATAATGTTATTAACTCTATAAGATGATGGCACTATAGAGTAAATAACATTATGTGATGATAGGTCATTTGATTGGAGATTATTTTCACCAAATTGCCAATTTTATAAAAGATTTTATTATTAGCGTCTACGATATTATTTAGATTTAAACCATCAAGTTGTGTAACGCAAGGATAAATTCTGATCGTACTATTGTAATTATATTTTTTATCGTAATCATTACTTTTAGTAATTTGATTTTATTAATAGCTTTGTTTATTTCACCTCTTACTCTTACATATACCTCTTAATCGGAACTCATTAGTAAATCATTGTTGACTGTCATTATGGTCTGTTACACTATAGTACAGTTTATTTTACTATGGTTAACATCTATAAAACTGTTCTTTATAGTGTCACTTCTGCATTCACTACCACATATTTAATTATTCTTATGTCTGTCAGTACTGTTTCTATCTATATCGTAAAGGTATGATTCCGAACTCTGTAGCACACAGCAGTACTGCACGACAGTGAATGAACGACAGTGCTGCACAGCAGTACTGCACAACAGTGTTGCGCCGCTCGGAATGTAATGTCATATAAACTCATAGAGATTATAATGGGGACTGGTAGTGCTGTGCACTGTCGTGCAGTACTGTTGCGGGCTGCAGAGTTTGAAATCATAATTTTATACCAATTTATAATTTCTTCATTTCCATCATAACCTTTACCACTACATTCTCGGACACAATTGTCTCTTATGATTCCTTTACTATCATTTATGTTGCTGTCACCTTACTTTTCCTGACATATTATTTGTACATTAACATTAAATGTACTTTAAAGATAAGAAGTGTTGTTGTGGTGTTGTTTATACTGGCACTTATTACACAATATTGAATAAGACACTCGTACTTTTCCACAGTATTAAATTATTTAACCTGACCGGTTTTGCCTTCATAACCGTCGTTTAACCTTCAAGAATGCTATGAAACGAAAACGGTTAGATTAGAAATAAAATACTGTGGAAAAATGTCGTATTCCATATGACGGTTCGGTTTCCTTTTTACAATTATCTACATCGTAAATGTTGGATACCAGGATTATTTCTGTCTAAAACCAAAAAAATAGATTTTTCTAGCTATACTAAGTACAAGTATTATATTATTTAACTTTGTCTACTTTTAAAATGTATTTGACATGTGCCTATCTTTTATTTATACTGTCGCACTTTCTATTATGGCAATATATACCCTCTGTGAGTACTCATAAGTCTCATTACCGTCTCTTCTATACAAGACATTACTTCATTCTTCATTATTATCTGCTGCAGTAATCTTGGCTCCAGATTGTTTTTATCGAAAGCGAGCCTCAAAAGCCTTTGTACCATTATACAGAAATATTTGTTTCGACACTTTCTTTGTAGTATAATTTACGATATATTTTTAGGTTTTATGTGACGAATGTGTAATAAAAATTATGAATTTAATATTTTAAATGGTTTTTTGTTTGTAACCAGACCACCAGACCAGACCGACAGTTTGTTTTTTTTTCTTTTTTGGAGAAACCCCCTCGAAGGTTTCGGGCATGCATAACTTTTCATCTCTACAATATTTTTCAACGCAAGCTAGTCCCATGGTAAGCATAGTTTAACTAGATTCTGCTTTAGAATCTAGAATGCGGATAAGCGTACTTAAAATCTTATATATAAAATTCTCGTGTCACAATGTTCGTTCCCGTACTCCTCCGAAACAGCTTGATCGATTCTCATGAAATTTTGTGAGCATATTGAGTAGGTCTGAGAATCGGCCAACTTCTATTTTTCATACCCCTTAGTGATTTTTCTTTAATTTTTCTTTAATTTTTAGACATTAACTTAAAAATTATTTATATGGCAAAACAACGTTTGCCGGGTCAGCTAGTATATGTATAAATACTTAGAAACGCCGAGACGAATGCAAATATACATACTAATTCATAAAAATATCTGCACTGAGCGGAGGGGGAATCGAATCCGCGCCCCCTGCGTAGCATCTAAACGTTCTACAGCTACGCTAGAGGCTGTCTCTCCACAGTGATTTATGTGCATTTATCCCCTTTCGGACCCACGCTACCACCGTCGATACCACTGGTGGTGCCGTGGGTCCGAAACGATACCACCAAGTAGTGTTGTGATTTGTAGATAAGTACCTATTCTTGTATTATAGCATAATACAAGATACTACATGTGGTAGCGTGGGACCGAAACGATACCACCAAGAATAATTTCTGACGCAAGCGAAGCCGTAGGCTAAAGTTAGTAGGTATACCTACTTATCTTCCGTATTAGCTAAGTGTGACCTTTGTTATCTCACTGCATTCATATAAAATTCATTAGCTACAGTCTGGCCATCGGTTCTTTGCACAAGAAAAGAGCGGTAAATTCAAAAAAACAAGGGGTGACAACACCGACTATAGACTGAAAAAATGCGTTTGAAACTATTATTTTTTATATTCAATAAAAGTAATTTTATACATTTTTATTTATTACGTGTTATTCATACCTGTACATATATAACAAACTGAGTCGGATAAGCTGCACAAACTTTAAAATTAGCTTAGATATCATCATCATAGCATTTAGTCCCGTTTGCGGCCCAAACTTGCACTCCGGTATTTATGAATTAACGGTGACTGTAGCCTAATGGTTATGGCGTTGGACGTACAATGTTGACGTTGCAGTTTTGATCCCCAGTCATTGCACTACCGGTATGAACCCACACAAGCAGTTTTATACTAGTAATTTCAGTTGCTAGTATGCTTTTGTTAAAAAATAAATTTTCTACTTACACATAAAGTTAACATACATGCTTGCTCATCATGCAAATAATGATCATGTCCAGGATACAAGAAAAAAAATTACAAGTCATTAATATTTATAATTTTATTATGATTCATAATCAAAGTCTGATTCTATAAATTCAACACCAGAAAATGAACTGTCACTATCGTCATCATCATCACGTACATTTATTATAAATCGTTCCAGTACTGTTTCTGTGATTCCATCTCTTAATTTGTATTCATTTTCGACGTGAATGACGTGATCTGTGCATTTCTTCCAATCATCAGCCGTTACACTAAGAAAAGACTCTTTAATTAAGTTTTCCATTTCTGCCCCTGGTACTCCTATATTTTTGCTAGCCACTTTTCGTTTAGCTAAACTCCATATGAGCTCAATAGCATTTAAATCACAGTGGTATGGAGGTAGTTTAAGCACTTCGTGGCCATGTTGTTTTAGAAGTTCTTCTGCTTTATACAAGGGTTCAGGCTTATTCTCTTTAACGAGGCACATTAATTCATCTTTAGTATAAATTTCTTCAAATGGAATGTTGTTTTCTCTAAGCCATTTCTGTATGTCACTTTTTAAGTTCTGCATTGTTGGTGGTTTATTTATTTGTGTAACATGATAACTAGCATTGTCCATCACAATCACACTAGGCTCTGTCAAATTTGGAATCAATTTCTCACCTAACCACTTCATAAAATTTTCTGCATTCATGTCATCATGATAGTCAGCTGTTTTTGATTTGGTACTAAATACTAACAGTGCATTGGGCACAAAACCCTTTTCCGATCCAGCATGTACTATAACATGTCTCTTGCCAGACGAAATTTTGTCTATCACTCCACTAGTGGAAGGACCTTGCCATGATTTTTTTACCTTATAATTTTGGTGAACATAGGTTTCATCAAGATAAATTATTGGTTTCCCTTGTTGTCGTTTCTCAGCAATTGTTCGAAGATATCTGTGTCTCCAAGCAGCTAGTTCAAAGTTCTCTATGAGCAAAGACCTTTCATTCTGGTTTTTCTTAAACTCGAAACCATTTTTTTCAATATCTGCCGTAATGTTTCACGACAGCCGGTGAAGCCAATTGACTCTCTGAGTTCAACAAGTAAATTCCGTAGAGTAGGAACCTGTTTTTTTACACAGTAAAATTCATTAATCTTATTCCTAATAGCCGTTAAATCAAAATCATCCAGATTTGATACCGTGCCCTGACGAGGGCGTTTCTTGCCGGGTGTATTCCATTCTCCTTGGTTTATAGAACCTTCCTTCTTGATTGTTTTAATAGTTCTAACAGATATTTCTGCAAAGGAAAAATATGTAAATGTAATTGAATGTAAAAAATATAAAAGCCTAACAATAATTTAACTGTTCCACTATACTATGAAGAAAGATAAACTTGTATGCAAACATTGAAAATAATCGTACAAAGATTTTAAGACATTTTTCAAAAACATAAATTTACCTGTCATCGTAGAAATTGTATCCAAATATTTCGTTTCAGAGTTCAACGATTCCTTTTCCTCAAAACATTTTAACTCTTTCACTAACGTCTTGACTCTCGCCATGTCACCTTCTAAAACACATACAAGAAAAAAAATAGTAAATAGTATTCACATGATACCCGGACATAAATATCAAGCCAACTATCAAGACTACTTACCAGCAGCTGTAAGGATTTCGTCTAAGCGATGTATTTTTTCGTTCTGGATTCGTTCATTATCAAGTTTTATGTCTTGATACTTGCCGATCATGGTAAATATCAACTTTCTAACTACGCCTTTGATAGCTTTAGGCATTATTTTTCAATAATTTCAAAAGAATATTGATCGAGAAACACTAAACACAAAAACGGGTCAATCCGTTTGACAGTGACATGACAGTTCAAAAATATTGCCATGTATAGATTTAAAAAAACAATCCAGTGCAGAGAACCGATAGCCAGACTATACAATATGATTTTAAACAAGAAGTATTTTAATGGTTTCACCAAAGAGGATAAAAACACTACGTTTTAAGAGTCGGCACTTTCTTACAAGCCACTAACGGAATTATGAACGTACTTTGTACCAACTTGGCAACATAAAAGTAATACCAACACTGTGAAAGCCAATGCGCTATTAGGGCTTGACAAATATGAATCATGCTTTTCTATCGATATCGATAAATATTCGATTTTCGTAGTTGCATACCTACCTACTTTTCTCTGTGTGCTGGTCGTACGAAAATAAATATACGCCATTAATAATCGTTTATTTATTGAACATAATTTAACCTGTAGGTGCAGTCAACATCAGAAGTATGTTAATTCACACAAAATTTAAATTTAACAATTGCTATATTTATTTGACCATCCTAGCCACTATCATACTACTGATGCTGACTGTACCATTCTAGTCAAGTTTTACATTTGAAACATTAAACATTACATTTGAATTGCAGTTCGAAACTATTCCGATTTTTTTCAAAATCTATGGTCGGCACTCTTCATTAAAAAAATAAATTAAAAAGTTACTTTGTCCCACGCAGTGAGCAAAATGCGATTTTGCTCACTGTTTTCACGCAGCAAAACTGACATTTTCGAGCTGCTGAAGTGAAAAGAAATGTTTTATGAGATTTTCACATACCTACTGATGTATATAGCACAAATATTATCAAAGTTAAGAACACGTACATTACTTAGCAGCTTAGCTTAGCTTATCTCTTCGACCTTTGATTACATCTTTTGGATTTGCTGGGCCATTCGTCGCGTCAAACAAAGTATTTAAATCTCGTACTATCTCGGATGTCTCTGCCACTTCTTTACCATACTCTGTACCTTGATGTTTTTCAGCAATCATTTTTAAGATAGCTGCGAATGTATTACTTAAGGTTTGAGCGGCATACTTCACCTTCATTTTAATTTTTTGTTTAGGGTCTAATAATGTGGAAGAAATATTGTGGAAATATAACATTCCAGTATTAATGGCTTCTGCATCACGTAAGTGTTGCCATTTAGCAATTTTGCCGTCAAATTTCATGGTCCCTGCTTCATAAAAATTGTTTCGGATGGATTTGAATAGATGTGGGACGTCGAAAAGTGTAAAAACTTTTCTCTCATTTACTATAAAGTGATTAGCATCTGGGGGTAAGTAAGAAAACTTTTTCAGTTGAGTTAACGCTCCACAATTAGTGGGTCCTTGATCACATACTGTAGTGAGGACAGTAAAACCTATTTCTTCAACAGCAGTGATAATTTCCTTGATAATACTAGCCAAATTTTGTGAAGAAATAGTGTCTTGTACAAAATAAAATGCCAATGGTTGTTTGTATTTCTTTCGAATTCCTTGAATCATAAAAACTAGCGCTTTATTCGCGATTTTGCTTTTCCTTCCACGGCTCTCTCCAGAACCCAAGTCAACATAACCCTCAACCTTATCCGAATATTCGTTGTAAATAAACCGTTTTTTTTAGTGAAATTTCGTCAAAGACCAAAAAAAACCAACCTGTTTTGTTTGATATCTCACAGATTGACTCTTTTGATGTTGATGGTGCACAATCTGGAGCATTATTTATTTTTTGTTCCACGTTTCTCACGGTACACAACTCCTGTGTCTTAGGTTCAGCGTAACGCAGTCGTTTTGAACACTGGGAATAATTTTCGTCTAAAACAAATTTTACAAGATTAATAAACTTGAATCCATACTTAATATTATAAATGCAAAAGTAACTCTGTCTGTCTGTCTGTATGTTGCGCTTTCACGTTTAAACCACTGAACCGATTTTGATGAAATTTGGTATAGGTATAGATTAGACCTTGAGAAAGGACATAGGCTATGTTTGGTCGCGATAACCGACATCCACGCGAGCGGAGCCGCGGGCAAAAGCTAGTAGGAAATAAAAGTAATAAAAAGATTTACCTCCTTGTTTTCGTTTTCTTCCAGTAAGTTCTTCCTGAACTTCAGCAGAAACATCTGTAATAAAGTCAATAAGTGGCTTAAAACATAGAATCAATTCGATCGTCGAACAATGATCGAGTATTGTATTGTATATTTAATACCTTTTGGCGATTTTTCATGGGTTGGAACAGAAATAGGAAATGATAAAAGGATTTCATCAGCCAGTGGCGTATTAAGATTTAAAGATGGTATGGCATTCCTTTTCAATCTATTTCTCTTTTTATTAAAAGCATTTTTTGTAAAATGATTGCCACATATAAATTTATTTTCGTTAAGTCTTTGAATGGGTAAGTATGCCAAGTCCTCGTTTCCTGTCAACTTCACCCATAAACGGCACCTTTATTAAAACAAAAAAGTTTATCGATAAATTGATCACATCACTATTTGTTTTTGCGCAAAGTATGATTTTTGTAAAAATAGTTCAGTTTACTTTTATAGTTGGTATTTACATGATATTTGCTACAAATATGAGTAAAAACAATGAACAAATACAAGCTTTAAAGTAAATTGGTAATGAAATACATTAAGTTTTACCTGGCTGGGTCAAGTGGAAATCGGGCTAAAAATATGCCAGAATATCTTCTTCTAACACGCCTAATGCCACAAACTTCACATTTTCTTAGGGATTTACCCCCCATAATGCGTAATACACTCGAAAAGGAGCTAAAACACTGTAAAACACAATAATTCCGCAAAAATAAAAAACACAAAACGTTAATCCAAACTAAAATGTAAATAAACCATAGATTATAATAAGTAAATAACTCAACATGTCTACCAACACTGAAAAAAGGTATAATGCGTCTAAATCAAATATACTTTAAGACCTGCTACCCAAAGGAATCGGTACTCGTTTTAATTTTGTAGGATTATTTTTATATTACAATGTTGGTACAAAGTACGTTCCTAAATTCATCTTTGTAGGCAGTGTCGATGGGGTGGGTTTCACCCTGGCCATTTATAAACAAACAAGATCGACTATCATGTATTTCTTTTATGTCAATAAATGTTGACTTTTACTATTAAAAGTTTTCGTTGGTTCTATATTAAATAACTACGTACCTTGTACGTACCTATAATATGATGACTGAAATACAGGACCCTCATTTTGATATCATTCGAATAAATGGGGGAAGTGCTCTTCTTTTTGGAATATACAGATACCATTGCCATAAAATATATAAAAATGGTTCATCGATATGGTGGTGTTCAACATATTAAAATACTAAATGTTGTGGCTCTATTACCATTGCAAAGGTATTTAGTCTTTTTCAATAAAATTGCTTTGCTTATAGTATTTATTATAACTTAAATTATTGCTGAATTATAATTTAACTGCCCGTGGCAAGCTCGAGGAGGGCAGATGGGTTAGTTTGTTATTACGATGCACACATTATTATATTAATTTTTTTGTTTATTTTAAGGATATAAAAACTATCATTACACAGAAAGATCATACTAATTGTGTAGCTGATACCCATAGTAATGCTATTTTAAAAGAAAAGTGTAATTTGCGAGAAAGTGTTGTGGCATCGGATAAACCAATTCAGAGACTGTATGAGTCTAAAAGGAGAAAATTTTATGACCAAGGATTAAATTTAGCAATCAATGATTTTCCTCCATACGAAAGCGTCAAACATTTTCTGCATAATGCTCGGAACAAATCTGCGCAAATCTCAAAAACCAAATTCAAATATGTAAAATACCCTCACCAAAATTTTAAATGTGGCCTTGGATGACCGAGCTTTACTACAAGCGACTCTACCGATTCGCTTGGGTGGGCTCGGTATTCGCAAAATTTCAGATGTCAGCTTACCAGCGTTCCTGTCTTCAGTCCACAGTACGGGAGAATTAACTAGGAAAATCCTTGCACCTACACTAGTTAATTCTGAAGTATTGTGTAAGACTGATGCAGTGAACGCTTGGAAAATTGCATGTCCAAACACCGATCTCCCAAGGAACCTTTTCTCACAGCGTCAGTGGGACGGGCCGCTCTGCAGCTTAGTTGGAAAAAAATTACTAAATACATGTTCCAATGCTGCTGAGCGTGCCCGTTTACTGGCGGTTGGAGTGTGGGAATCGGGTCTTTGGCTACAAGCTCTTCCGTCATCTAACGTAGGGACTATGTTAGATGACACTACCTTCCGCATCGCAACTTGTCTCCGTTTAGGTGCGCCGTGTGTTTCTCCGCATCAATGCCGTTGTGGAGAAGCCGTTGACAGACTCGAACACCATGGTCTGTCGTGCTGCAGGAGCGCTGGGCGAATTCCACGGCACGCCAGCCTCAACGACATAGTCCGCCGTGCTCTTGTCACCGCCGGTGTACCAGCTGTACTAGAACCAAACGGTTTGACGCGTGACGATGGCAAGAGACCGGATGGCATGTCGTTAATGCCATGGAAGATGGGTAGGACTCTGGTGTGGGACGCCACATGCGTTGATACCATGGCTCCTACCCATATAACTAGCACGGCTGGCTGTGCTGGTGCTGCTGCTGCTTCTGCAGAGGCTCTCAAGCGGCGCAAATACTCCAATCTCATCGGAGATTATGAATTTGTGCCGTTTGGAGTCGAGACTTTGGGGTCATGGGGTCCGAGCGCTCGCAAGCTCTTCCGTGAGATTGCGAAGCGAATGGTCGACGCTTCTCGTGACCAGAAGGCTGGCCTCTTTTTAGGTCAGAGAATAAGCATTGCCATACAACGTGGCAATGCTGCCAGTCTTCTGGGAACGCTACCACAAGAAGCATGCGATGCGGAGGAATTCTACGACGCATTTTAATTGTTCTTAGCTATAAGTTGTATAATAGTTATTTTATTTTTATTGGATTTAATATTTATAAATTGTTTCTTGATTTGTTTATTAAAATAACTATTTTTTTTTCCTAAGTTAAGTAGGCTTCTAGTATATTACACTAAATTGATTTTTGATTATTGATTATGTTCTATAAGTAATTGAATAATAAAAATAGACACATTTAAAAGAGTTTTAAACTGGAAATATAAAATAATATGTAAAAGAAGTAGAAGTTCCGGCTCAATTTCATAATTTTATTTTAGCAGACTATTTCAATGTAGAATCCGGCAAGCAAACTCGAATCCTTGTTTTTAGTTCTTATAAGTCCCGAAAAATAATTCCTGATGTAAAAGAATATTTCATGGATGGTACTTTTTATACCTGTCCAGCACCATGTTCAATTATATAATATTCATGGTGATATGTTCAGCATTGTGGAGACAACCAATGTGAAACCACTAATATTTGCGTTGATGTCCGATCGCACGGAAAAGAGTTATATGGTTTTGTTTAATTTGATCCAGTCCCAACTTCCAGATTGGAAACCACAAAAGATACAATAACAATAAAATCGATTTTAAAATTATTTCCAGACATTGTGCTTAAAGGATGTTCCTACCACTGGAATCGTAATATATGGAAGAAAGCAAAATTATTAGGAAATACTAAAATCAAAGCAGAACGAAGAATTGTTTCTCTGATAGCAGCTTTGCCACTTCTTCCAAGTATAAACATCTTAGAAGACTACGAATACATCAGATCTGAATGTAGTAACAAAGACCGATTGTCAAAATTGTTAAAATATATGGAAACCTTTTGGTTTTTAGAAACATTCACCAAACGTATTTAGCTTGTTTGGTGAACGCCATAGAACAAATAATATCTTGGAAGGTTTCCATTCTAAAATTAATAAGTTATTAAATAAAAATACGGTAAGACTGATGCGTTTATTAAAGGTCTTTCAAGATGTACATAATTCCGAAATAACACCAAAAAAGCGTCATAAGGATCAAATAATCAACGATGATTATATTACCGATATACAAATGCAAATTGTCAACAAAATAATCCCAATAGGCCATGCTTTAGATAAATTACGATGAACTTTTTTCAATAATTTCTCTCATAAATACAGTTACCTTATACGTTTAGTGAACGCATTACAATAGGTGCCCACTATACTGTTTTATTTATCGATTTATTAATAAGGAGTGGGACCTTCTAAAATATTCTATTAAATTTTGTTTTTCGCCAAGTTGTTTACTTATTTACAGTCATCTGTCATTTATCTGTACCTAACTATATTTTTTTATTTTATACATTCTTTCATAACAATTTTTACATCCCGTACCTACCTAAATACAATAGCCATGTTCAATTGTTTCGCGATCTTCGGTTTTGTGATGTTCATGTTCATGTTTGAGCCACGAGTCCGAAAGGCGTTAATGTAACTACTTGGACAAAAAATTCTTATTAGTTACCTACATTAGTGTAGGAATGCGCAACGCCAACACATTCATACCTCAGTTGAGAGTGGAGATCCAGCTAAAATTATAAAATTTTATGTTATGTTATTAGGAGTTGGAAAATCACGGTCAGATTCTATTCCTAAAGACTTCGATATAAATTCACTCAACGTACACTTTTCTGCTTCGCCCAATTTTGATGGGCCTATAAAAACAAATACATTACAACATCTTTCATCTATTCCAACTCCTAAATACCCACCTTTTAGCTTCGATCAATTAACCGCGTGTGATGTTAAAAAGAGCATAGTAGCAATTTCATCCAATGCTGTGGGCAACGATTGTGTCAGCAGGAATATGATCTTACCTATTCTTGATGAGATCGTGGACATTCTCTGCCATATCTTTAATCACTCATTATCCTGCGGCATTTTTCCGTCTGCGTGGAAAGATGCTCAAATAATTCCTTTACCAAAAAAATCCAAACCATGCTCGTTTACTGATTACCGTCCGATATCCATCCTTCCATTCCTTTCCAAAGCCTTTGAGCGACTCGTCCATACTCAACTTAGTTCTTTTCTGAATAAAAATGAACTTCTCAACCCATTTCAATCTGGTTTCCGACGCGGACACAGTACGACCACAGCATTGGTTAAGATAACTGATGATATAAGAAAGGGCATGGATAGTGGTAGACTTACTTTATTATCTTTACTTGATTTCAGTAATGCTTTTAATACTGTAGATTTCCACATCCTGCTTGGTATACTCAGCTCTATTAACATATCTCCAACGGCTATTGAATGGTTTCGTAGTTACCTGTTCGGTCGCCGGCAACGTATACGCATCGAAGAATCTTATTCTTCTTGGTGCAGTACTACAGCTGGCGTACCGCAGGGTGGCGTTTTATCTCCCTTACTCTTCGCAATTTTTATAAATACCATCTCTGAAAAACTTGTTTCATCCTACCACCTTTACACCGATGATCTGCAAATCTATACGCAAGCTCCCTCAAGTGACTTAACTAGAGCTATTTGTACGATCAACATGGATCTGGAGCATATTTCCGAATGGAGTAAAAATTATGGACTGACGGTGAATCCAACAAAAACTCAAATAATTGTAGTAGGTGGTCAGCAGCTGATCTCTAGAATCAACTGGTCACAATTGCCGCAAGTTCAATTTGCAGGAGCTATTTTACCAATTAACACTAATGTAAAAAATCTGGGTATCTATATTGACAGTACCCTCTCCTGGAGACATCAACTACAACAAACAAGTCGGAAACTCTTTGCATCAGCTGGGGCTTTGCGTCGGTTACGAAATTTCCTTCCAACTTCTACAAAAATTTTGCTTGCTGAATCTCTTCTTCTTCCTGTACTAGATTACGCCGATGTCAGCTATCCTGATCTGACTGAGGAGCAACTTGATAAGCTTGAGCGTCTTCAAAATTTTTGCATTAGATTCATATTCGGCTTACGTAAATATGATCACGTTTCTGAATTCCGTAACAGACTCAAGTGGCTCCCAATTCGTCTTCGCAGGAATGCTCATATTTTAGCATTATTATATAACGTTCTCTTCAATCCAATTACTCCCACTTATCTTAAAGAACGTTTTACATTTCTCCATGACATACAAACGAGATCCTTGAGACCGTCTAGGAACCTGACGCTGGGATTGCCAGCGCATTCTACTGTTTACTATGGCAAATCTTTTACGGTGAAGGCCATTGGCCTATGGAATGCATTGCCAGTAAATATTAAAGAGGCACAATCCACCAATATTTTTAAAACAATGGTAAAGAGACATTATCTCTCTACAGCGTAGTCGTTGAAGTCTTCTCATATTCACTTATTATTTTATTTATCTATATTTCATATTTGTATACTATGTAATTATTCATGTAACACACTATTTTATAAATGTTGACAAATTACACCAACACTCACTTATATACTTTAATTCCTGTCCATCCTAAGGTTGCCTGGAAGAAATCACTTTGAGTGATAAGGCCGCCCATTGTGCATTTAACTGTAACTTTAATTACGTCTGTAATTTTTTTATAATATTGGTGTGCAATAAAGAATTATCTATCTATCTATCTATCTAAATTCAAATTGGTTTCATCACTATTTCTGGTTTGGTGGTATCGTTTCGGACCCACGCTACCACCAGTGGTATCGGCGGTGGTAGCGTGGGCAAGCTCAAATATCATTTTTTTGTAAAATAAACTCAAGCCTATATCCCCTAAGGGGTAGGAAGAGGTGCTAGCAATGTAATAGGTGGCGAGCCTATTGCCATTAACCGGCACTTATAAACCTGCGATAAATACACACATAACTTCAAAAAGCATCGAAATGTCATTGGTGTGTGTAATGGTAAATCCTGGGATTGAACCTGAGACATCGTCTCAGCAGTCCATTACCCATACCACTAGGCTACCGCGGTTTTTTTGTTAGTTACATTATGAACCTCCAAAACTACAAAGAAAACATGGCGGTTACTCCTATAGCACGGCGGCGCACGGGGCTAAATAAACTCTTAATTGGGTATTTTCCTGAAGTTAAATAATTTAACTGAGTTTATTGGGAGAGGTCTATGTCCAGCAGAGGACTACAGTGGGCTAAATGATTGATTGAAATATTTCTTTTTTATATAGAACACGCCAACTTTACTTCACCTCGCCTGATGGGAAGCTAAAGGCAAAGTCTCAGGAAAGAGGGTCACCATTACAGACACTAAGTAATCTTACAATGGTGGCACTCAGCTTGGCGGCCTCATCAGATGCTTTTTCACGCCCCACTTAAAGGCCCCGGGACTGTAGGAAGAAGGAAACACGTGAGCTGGTAATGAAATTCAAGTCTTGGTGGTGTAGCAAAGAAAAGTCTCCGAACCGCTTGGTTCTTGCTCGTATATTCTGCACAGTGTGAGGGTGACAAGCCCTGCACGTGTTGTCCTATGTAGGAAAGGAGATGGTGGGATTAGTTAGTAGGTCCTAATGTAATAGGTGGCGAGCCTACTGCCATTAACCGGGCACTTATAAACCTGCGATAAATACACACATAACTTCGAAAAGCGTCGAATAGTCATTGGTGTGTGCCATGGTAAAACCTGGGATCCTATTTTGTTTTAATCATCCAACTAACCTATAATAGTAAATTATTTGACTGTTAAATATTATGACGTCATAATAAATTATTTCATAAGTTTCCTTTTAACTTACCGTTTTGACGTTTAGTAAAACGTAACCAATTTACAGTACAGCAATTGCATCAACAATAAAAACTTTAATCTCTCCTGCAGACATACTAGTTTATAATACACGATTTTCCTGCACTTTATTATAGAAATACAAGCAGTAGACGGTGAAATGAAATATTTAGTTCCAAGACTGAATGCTTTTATGATATTACTCGTAGTTTACGGTCCGGGCCTGTAATAGATTACTCGTTGGCCGTTTGCCGTTTCGTTTTAACTGTGCCGTTTCGTTTCGTTCCCTGGGTAGTTGCAGTTGCAACGAAAACGTGAATTGCTTTCGGGCTATTCGCATTTGTTTGTATAGAATTTATTTCTTTAAATAATTTATTTTGGTGGTTTTCGGTAAAGTAGAATTAGGGCCACCCCATCTCTTCCCATGCGGTGTCGTACAAGGCGACTAAAGGATAGGGCTGTTTAACATATAAACAGCCCAGACTCAGCCTCAGATGCATGGCTCGAGTCAACAATAGTGCCCGGAATACGGCAATAGGCTCACCCTCATTGGTGAAATGTGGGTGTTAATTCACCTCTGCCTAACCGTCCAGGGATAAAGGCGTGATTATATGTATGTATGTAAAGATAAAGAAAAAAATAAAATTTATTTCTTCAGAGGGCAGCACGAGTGTGTAGTTCCCCTGGTGTTGCATACGTCCATACGCCACGGTAACCACTTCCGAACAGGTGGGCCATGTGTTTGTATCCCACCTAAGTGAAATGAAGAAAAAAAAATCGAAAAAAATAGCCCATGGAAGAGTGCATTCTCGACGGCAATAGACTCACCCTCTGTTGTGTGGAGCCGAAAATAACTGTTGGCTTAATGTAGATGTCACAATATACACCTTTGCCTACCCCTTCTGGAAAGTACAAACACATAGTTTGTACTTTTAAGAATCTGTCCTTTTGAGAATTTCTTTCTGAGAATTTGATCTTTTATTTTGAAAGCTTATAAAAATACTCTATTCTTTGAAAATATTTTTATTTTTGTAGTTTCAGTACAAAAATCCTACATCATGATAGCAAAAAAAAAACACTAAAATGTAGAAGTACTAAAACTAATAAGAAAATTCTATGACCACGTTGAACGAATTCGCTAGGACACGTTTTAATGTTTTCGAGATCGCGTGGGAACGCACCATAAACATTTATCAAGTGCCTGGGGTGTAGGGTGACACAATATAGGGGATATAGCAAGACTGACGAAGTGACTTTAATAGTCTGACACGAGCGGAGAAGGGTGTTAGGAAAACCGTAAGTGAGTGTGACTGGATGGTATTTCTGTGAGTAAATCTCTTGTATTTGTGTTCATATGTGACAATTAGTTAAGTCTTAATTTTTTTATATTCCACTCAGGTGGCAGACCTGATGGGAAGGCCTATGGACGTGTGCAATACCAGGGGCGATACACTCGCGCTGCCAACCATGAAACCATTTTTGAACCCTTGAAGAAACCCATATTGTAGGCGCATGGGAAAAAGCAGGGAGTTCATTCCACAGCATGAGTGGGTGGGGATGGATACCCTGCCTATAGCGAGCGCTGCGATGATAGAATGTGGCTGTGGGCATCACGTCTATTTACTTTTTTAAATACCTATGTCACAACTAGAATTGATATATTATTTGAAGTCACAACAATGGAGGGATTTGGCGCTCGGCGGAAGCTTTTTCAGAAATCATGTTTTGTCTTATACCACTTGGTTGGCAGACAAGCGCACGGCCCACTTGATGGAAAGTGGTTACCGTGGCTCGCACTGCCAACCCTGTAAACTAAACTAGAATTTCTGTGCCGTCAGTGTAACAGATAAAGCAGGACAAGCTTTTGGTTTTCCCATTGACAGTACAGTACAGTCTAGTAAGAATTAGGTTAAACTAATAAAATTTTGAGAATTTGTTTATTCCAGTTTTATTGAAGATGTAATGGCAAACTAGTTTTAACTACGGGAACGAGTTCTATCTAAAATTGGGTTTTCTGTATTATAGGTTTGTGTACTGTTCTTATTCTAGATTACATTAAATTTCCCTAAGTCCTACCATGGAATATGGTGTACATATCAAATTCACATAATCAATTAAATAACAAATACTTTACTTCAATTGTATCAAATGGACAGCAGCCCCAAAATCGCAGTTAGAATGGGGTTTACATAACCAATACACATTCCCAGCGAGGACAAAAACAACTTTATTCACTCAAGCCGTCAATTGGAGATTTTTTTTATACCACTTAGGTGGCAGACAAGCACACGGCCCACCTGATGGAAAGTAGTTACCGTGGCCTATGGACGTGTGTAACATCAGAGAAGCCACACTCGCGCTGCCGACCCTGTAAGCACAGAGTTTCTGTGCCATCAGTGTAGAGGACAAAGCAGGACAAGCCTTCCCACTGACAGTACAAATTCTCCAGTGAGCTCTGGCTACCCTACTCACCGCTGGGAACACAACACGAAGTTATTATAGCTGCGGTATTTTGTAGGGCGAAGGATTTTTCGCACATAAAAAAACCCAGACTCGGCCTCAAATGCATGGCTCGAGTCAACCATACTACTCGGAAGATGGCAATAAGCGATATTACGTGGGACCGAAAACAATGGTTTTCTTTGGTGAAATGCCGATGTTAATTCACCTCTTTCTAAGGCGGGGATAAAGGCGATGTGTGTATATATGTAGAGCAAGACATTAACAACGCTAAAATAATATCTCCTCAACGTAATAATGTCCCAATTACTTCAATAAATCGTGGTCACCCTATTCATCTGCCATGAAACCGTTGGTAGCTGTTAACTGAACAATACGACAACATTTCGTGGGTAACTGCAGTACCTACATTAGTTATATATAAACACTAGGTAATGCTACTGCGAGGAGGTATCCGTGGGGACATTTCCGCACGAAAAAAAAGGTGGTGCTACTTGAATGTTGAGAGGAGAGGGAGCTCTATTACGTTGGTAGCTTAAACTCAAACTCTAACTCATTTATTGCGAAATATTATTATATATATCATTTTTTTTTTTGAGGAGGTAGGACACGGCGGTATTTCCGCCCAATTGAGCAGTCCGACTGGGGAAGTATCTCCGACCTACAGAATACCGCGGTTATAATAACTTCGTGTTGTGTTCCCGGTGGTGAGTATGGTAGCCAGAGCTCACTGGAGAGTTTTTGTGCTGTCAGTGGGATGACCAAAGGCTTATCCTGCTTTGTCCTCTACACTGACGGCACAAAATCTCTGTTCTTACAGGGTCGGCAGCACGGATGTTACACTTACACACGGATGAACACTGGTGTCACGTTCATAGGTCATGGTAACCACTTTCCATCAGGTGGGCCGTGTGCTTGTCTGCCACCTAAGTTGTATAAAAAAAAAAATGGTCGGCAGCGCGAGTGCAACACCCCTAGTGTTGCATACGTCCATAGGCCACGGTAACCACTTCCCATCCGGTGGGCCGTGTGCTTGAATGCCACCTAAATGGTATAAAAAATTTATAGATAAAATTCAGTAAATAAAGCGGTCCCTCCATAATACACCCAAAAGCACGCAATTTTAAAGGATTTTTTTTTATTGCTTTAACAAACTTTAATTTAATTTAGTTCAGAACATTTAATATGAATATAAGCACGTGACCAGAAGGCTGGTAATTATCTTGCTGGCAGCATTGCCATTCAACGTGGCAATGCTGCCAGCCTTTTGGGTACGTTACCGGTCGGTGATGATGCGGTAGAATTTCATGACGCATTATGTATGTAATTTTTTTTTTTTATTGTATTTTAAAATTAATATTGATTATGCACTAGTAATGATTATATAAAATTAACAAATTAAATACAATAATTAGTCCATCAAAGTGAATGTGTAACTATTTATTCCTTTTCTTGATACAAGTCAACAATGTATACATGTCAAATAATGTTTAGTGATTTATACAAAGCAAAAATATCTTAACTCTATATAGCAAAGATATAATCTTAGATATTTATATATTACAAAACTTAAACCCTTCTTATAAATGTTTTATATTCACTTCAGAAATCTCCAAACAAATAATAACTTGAGTTCGCCAGACGGTAGTGATGTCAGTTTTCAATTATCGATATACCTTGTACACGATAATTAGTGCAGTACATTATCAACATTATGACGACGAGACTGCACTTTGGTGCGACTATTAGGTTAAGGATGGGAGAACTAGGATAGATTTTGTCGATATTTGTTGGTTTTAAGGACACTTAGAACTCCTTTAAGCGGAGCGTGAAAAAGCATCTGATAAGGCCGTTAAGCCGAGTGCCACCATTGTAACATTACTTAGTGTCTGTAAAGGAGACCCTCTTTCCTGAGACTTTGCCTTTAGCTTACAAGTCAAATTGGCGTGTCTTAGATAAAAAAAATACGATTGAATGTGTATTTATTTGCTAATTCAGATTCTGAAAAAATATTAATATATTATTCTAGCGATTTTTATCCATGTTCATTTTTGTTTAAATTTTAAAACATCTATTTAACAGTTTTTAAATTTCATCAAATATAATCGTTACTGAGTTAATTTCCGGTGATTACTAATGTGTGTGTAATTATGAGGTCCTGGATTTGCCCATCAAGCCAAATAATAGAGTAAATGAACTTCCCTGTAACTAAATTTTTGATGTTCAGTATTAAGATTAGGACATATTTTGATATTCACATTTTAAATGGTGTACTGACTTCCAAATAAGCTGAAGCTTGTGTTTTGGAAGTTATTGCATTAACGTTGTACAATCATAACAAAATTATTCAGTATTTATTCATCAATAATTTTTACATTGTGTTTTAGAATTATATTTTGAGAACATCGATAAAATAATACAGGCAATGTCCCATCACTAAATATACCAATGCTATAATTTTCGTACAAAATACTGCACTTACCGTGTCGGTTACTTTCGATACAAACTCGCAGCCCTACCACTTACAGGCTGGTCCTTTTTTTTAATAATTGATATTATTTAATTTTTTATATTTACACTTTCTTGTACACACATATATTACATTTATACAAAAAGGTGAGATGTAATGTACAAAGGCGAGCTTAACTCAAAGTTGATTTTTCTTCCAGCAAACCCGGGAGTGCACAGAGGAATTGCAATACGAGAGGCTAAGTCTAGTGCACAAGTGTAAAATTAATATAAGAAGGTATACAATGTGTATCGCCCCGACAATATGCACAAATATACACATACATAAATACAAATTTTTTGTCTGCATTGAAAAATGAAGATTTTAAGAAGACATCTAAATTCTTGACAGTCCCAAAATAGAAAAGAAAGAAAGAAAGAAAGAAAAATGTTTTATTTTTGATTCTCACAGTGTTTCTTATGTACTTTGACCTTTTGTTTTTTTTTATATGATGATTATTTGATTCTTTAATTTGGTATATTTTGGCTTAAACCTAACTTAACCTAACCTGCAGTTATAATATAAAATATCTTACAAACATTATCACGTGTGCATCTCTCTAAGCTAGTATGTATATTTGTTATTTCGTCATAGTAAAAAATATTTAAACTTATAGAAATAAACATTATCATCAACATCCAAGTTTTAGAAAAATATAATAAAATAAAAAAGACAGCGCGAGTGTAACACCCCTGGTGGTTGCATACGTCCATAGGCCACGGTAACTACTTCCCATTAGGTGGGCCGTGTGCTTGTCTGCCACCTGAGTGGTATAAAAAATATATAAAATCTTCAAAGTACTGTCCCACTTAATCTAAAATTTTCACTTTGGAGCTCTAGGTCCAATTATTTTTTGGTAGGTATGTCAGATTTTCTTTTCCAGGAGCATCTCAGTCTGATCTCCAAAAACTGCCAATGCCTCGTCCGTTGTTTATCAGGCTTGCAGATGAGGTCGGCTTCGATCACTAAATTGTTAAACCCTCCGTACCCTCTAAACACATAAATTAAACACCAGCTACTTCCATATCTTATATTTTTTAAATCTTGAATAACACAAACATTGAGTATCCCTTAAATATTAAACAAATTCAAAAACCGTAAGACGACGCTGCATTTTTCGCTATACCATTTTTGCATCATCCTGTACATGTATAATGAGGGCGCACGTACATCGGGATGTATATTTAAATTTGATGCGATCCGCCACAGCCAGCCTCGCTGTGTATACCCAGGTATACACAAGTACATATCTAGCATACACCTGTATGTCTGGTTGGGAATGGTTTCGGTACGTGACTGCAATGGTAAGTTCTAAGATCGGGATTACATGGTGGTTAAAAGCTTTTTCTTCTCTCTAATAATTCTTTAATAATTCTAATCTTTCTTTATCTTTTTTTTTTGTAATGTACACTTCACATCCCTCGTCATTGTTTGTTGTTTTTTTTTTTTTTTTTTTTCTCTGTTATGTTGTGTTGTTATTTTATTCTATTTTTTTTTTTTTTGTATTGTGTTAATTTCTCTTTTTTTTTATTTTTGTAAATTCTATTGTGTAAAATGTCCTCCACATAGGAGCCAGTTGAAAACCAGCGTCAGGTACTTGTGCCTGGCACCATGCTGAACTGGCTCCTTTTTTGGTGCAGCTGGACTAATTCGTTTATTTTTTGTGTTTATTGTTTTTTAATGTGTATAGTATATAAGTATTTGTTAGCTGTACCAAAATAAAAAGGTTTTTCTTTCTTTCTTTCTTTCTATTTCTATATGCTTCTCTGCTACTCAAAGGTTTGCTGGGAGAGCATTTTGAGTTAAGCTCGCCTTTGTACATTTACTTTGGAATGTTTTTATTAATGATCTCTGTACTGTATGTGTGCAATAAAGAATTAAATAAATAAAAAAAAAATCTATACTCCATTCGAAAGGTAAACAATGTTGTAGCGACTTGTTATGAAAACATATATTAAAACAAATAAGCTAGGCTAATTAACTCACACACCCGAGAAGAGGGCCAGATCGTGAGAGATGGCCCTGGGTCGACCGGGGTGCGAGGGATATGCCTGTCAATCTCAGCATCGGCAACCAAAACGACCCACAGGCGTCGTGCGTTTTAGTCGGTTCGAGTCCGGCATAACCTCTTCCACTGGCTCCGGTGGGGAGGTATCCGTGGGGATTATGCGCACGTAAAAAAAAGGCTAATTAACTGATTAACTAGTGGTTTAATTTCGGTTTTTAGTCTTTAAAATGGGTGCGAGAGATATGCCTGTTAACCTCACCTTCGGCAACCAAAAACGACCCACAGGTGTCGTGTGTTTTGGTCGGTTCGAGTCCGACATAACCTCTCCCACCGGCTCCGGTGGTAGAGGTATACGTGGGGTTCTCGCACGAGAAAAAGAGAAACATACATACATAAATATATATAAATAATTATGCCTTTATCCCCGTAGGGTTAGGCAGAAGTGAATTAACACCCACATTTCACCAATTATTGTTTTCGGCCCATTGTTAATACCACTTAGGCGACATATTTCAGTATCGCCTTAGTGGTATTAGACAGCTTTACCTTAAAAAGTGTAATTTTGTTCGCATGTATGTAACCCTGGTATACAGAATATCGTTTAATCAATCCCCTGTGACCGATAGCTCAGTGAGCCAGATGAATTGATTTAACACGGGTTCTTTTACTGACTGAGGTAAAAATATAACATGTTATTGATAAAATATGGACGGTTTTTATCACAGAATATAAAGTTAAGAATAAATGCTTTTAATTCCGTTTGTATAAAAAATAAGGACATTACACATAATGACGTCACAAAATAGTGACGTCATCATTATCATCAAACAATCACGTTTAGGTATACAGGGTGTATTTTTGAAACGGGGCAGTAAGGGCAAGTACCTTAACCGTTGCAGTTACAGCAAAACGTTCTTAGAAGACCTTCCCTAACTTTTTGACATATTTTGAACTGCATTCACAGATTTTGTAAAAAACTTAGTTGGCAAAAAAAATGCAAAAAGTCCAAAATATTTTTTTTATGCCAATCGATTCTATTTCATGTGGGGATCAAAAAACTCTATGAGACCATTTTAGCTTTCAGTACTAGGAAAGACAGAAATCGCCAAAAACGTTTCCCATACATTTCGGCAACAGAAACAAATTTCTACGATGGTCTAACTTTTTGTTATGGCCAGGAAGTGGGTAGAATTGACTGTAAAGTAAATAAAAAGAATTTTTACCCTCAAATTTCGAATTTGATTTGAAAATCTGTGTGTTATACTTAGTTTCAGCTGAGAAACTTCGTATGAGTTATTAATTAAGGATTTTCGCTGAAATGTCTTCTAATCGTGAAAAAATTGACTTATTAGAAGCGTATTTTGTCAATAATCGAAATGCGGGAGCTGCATTAGTGTGGTACCGCAATAAGTATCCATTGCGGCATGTGCTAACAAGAAAGGTTATTACCGATCTTTTGAAAAACCTGGAATTGCAGGGTTCTTTCAAAAGAAAGCGGCAGCCTCGTGTGGACATGGACACGGAGATTGCGGTTCTGACTTATGTCGAAGCATATCCAGAGGTATCGTCCAGGCAAGTCGCCCTTAAAGTAGGTGTATCCCACTCCCTTGTGATAAAGATATGGAAGAAATACGGCTACAAGTGCTATCGATATGGGCGCATAGTTCAAGTGTTACATCCGGGTGATGATGTTCGAAGGCTTACTTTTTGCAGATGGCTAAGAGGAAAAATAAGCAGAGATCATGAATTTTTAAATTACATACTGTGGTCAGACGAAATGAATTTTTCCAATAACGGTATGTACAACAGAAAAAATCACCACTATTGGTCCAAAGAAAATCCACTAAGAGTTACGGCAAGTCATAATCAGGTTCGCTTCTCATTCAACTGTTGGTGTGGTATAATGTCCAATCGAGTCATAATGGTGGAATTTTATGAAGGGAAACTGAATTCTGCCATGTATAATGAAGTCATTTTACACCATCTTGAAAACGAGATGGACGAATGGCCCCTGTCGGAATTGCGAAAAGTTCATTTTCAACAAGATGGTGCTCCGCCACATAACAGTCACCTTTCACGTTCCAATTTGAGCCACCTATTCGGTACACAGTGGATAGCTACACATGGTCCAACACAGTGGCCACCTCGTAGCCCCGATCTAACACCACTTGATTTTTTTTTATAGGGCTTCGTGAAAAACGAGGTGTATAAGACGACGTACGCCAGTGTTCAAGAGCTCAAGGATGCATTAATGACCATTTTACGTAATATTCATCCCAGAACATTATTAGCCGCCTTTCGTTCAGTGCAAAAAAGGATAGACTTATGTATTCGTGAAAATGGAAATCATTTTGAGCAATTTATTTCATAAACCAATTTCTTAAATGTTTAAATGATTTTTTTTATTTAAAACAGTTCAAAATTTTACCTGACCTATGAGTTTCGAGTTGATTTATCATATTTCCGTACGAAATGTATGGGAAACGTTTTTGGCGATTTCTGTCTTTTCTAGTACTGAAAGCTAAAACGGTCCCATAGAGTTTTTTGATCCCCACATGAAATAGAATCGATTGGCATAATAAAAAAAAATTGAACTTTTGCATTTTTTTTGCTAACTGTAAGTTTTTTACAAAATCTGTGAACGCAGTTCAAAATGTCCCAAAAAGTAAGGAAGGTCTTTTAAGAACGTTTTGCTGTAACTGCAACGGTTAAGGTACTTGCCCTTACTGCCCCGTTTCAAAAATACACCCTGTATATCGCTCGGGTCTGTTCTTCTACTCCTTCTTTCCATAATTTGGTGGTAATCTTGAGTTTTACAAGAGCGACTGCAGACTGACCTCCTAGTGATTACTCTCTTTATTTAATTTGTAGCGAGATGAGTGACAACATACCACTGGTAAACTCCTGATGGTTTGTGTGGTATGTACGATAAACAAAATGTACTATTTTTTAATACCGCTTACGTGCCAGACAAGCACACGGCCCACCTGATGGAAAGCGGATACCATGGCCTATGGACGTTTGTAACACCAGAGGAGTCACACGCGCTGCCAACCCTGTAAGTACAGAGTTTCTGTGCCGTCAGTGTAGAAGACAAAGCAGGACAAGCCTTCAGTCATCCCACTGACAGCACAAATTCTCCTGAGCTCTGGCTACCCTACTCACCGCTGTGAACACAACACGATTTGTAATTTGGAAATAAAAAGCACCACCAAGACCTGGTATTCATTACCAGCTCACGTGTTTCCTTTTCCCTACAGTCCCAGGTCCTTTAAGCGGGGCATGAAAAAGCATCTGATGAGGCCGCCAAGCTGAGTGCCACCATTGTAACATTACTTAGTGTCTTCAATGGTGACCCTCTTTCCTGAGACTTTGCCTTTAGCTTACCATCAGACGAGGTGTAGTCAAGTTGGCGTGACCTATATAAAAAAGGTCCCAATGGTGGCGAGCCTATTGCCATTAACCGGGCACTTATAACCTGCGATAAATACACACATAACTTCGAAAAGCATCGAAAAGTCATTGGTGTGTGCCATGGTAAGACCTGGGATCGAACCCGAGAGCTCGTCTCGGCAGTCCATTACCCATACCACTAGGCTACCAATCAACAGTATAAATATTAAGAGCCACATTTAGCCAACTATAATTTTCGGACCCATGTAATAACGTGTGAGCTTATTGCCGTCAAGCGGGCTCTGTATGTTTTTTATCGGTACATTCCTGATTCTTATGTCCTTAATTGTGTACCTATAAATACACTTTTTACTGGTCACATATCTTATGTAATCCCATAGCCTACTTATATGTCACTCATGGGAAGAATAAGAGTGACCCGCCCCTTGTTCGCAAGGCGATTTAAGTACTCTGTGGCAATTCCACAGACTATTACATATAGCTATACTATCCATTGATTAGGGGTCTTCTGAGACGTACAGTAGCTATAAATTAATTTTTACCCGCCTTTTTTTTTTACGTGCGCAAAATCCCTCCGGATACCTCCCCACCGGAGCCGGTGGAGGAGGTTATGTCGGACTCGAACCGACTAAAACGCACGCCGCCTGTGGGTCGCTTTGGTTGCCGAAGGTGAGGTTGACAGGCATATCCCTCGCACCCCGGCCGACCCAGGGCCATCTCTCACGATCTGGCCCTATTAATTTTGTTTACCCGACTATTGCGAAGCCAAAGGAGGTTCATGATTTTGACAGTGTATGTATGTAGGTTCATCTGTTCCCTCATAGCTCCTCAGCCACTTATTAGAACTAAACAAATGAGGTATCGTTAGAAGCGTCTTAGTCGTTCGCTGGTTATAGGCTATATAACGTGTCACTGAATCTAATGTGGCGCCCTCTAGCGGTCATAAAGTGCTGTATAAAAAAATAATTTGAGATAAATATGTTGTGTTGGGTATCAACTGAAAGGGTTTAATTAGCACATTTCAAATATTATTCTATTCTTTATTGTACGCCAATTACAATATTCATATTACAGAAATTGAGAAGACAAGAGCACTACAAAGGGCGGCCTTATCGCTTTACACAATTTCTTCCAGGTTACCTTTGGATGGAAATGTATGTTTGGATGGAAATATGTATAGATATACTTGTGCTTACACCATTATAATATAAATAAAAAATAAGTTTAATACTAAAACCCGACTACTGAAAATCACGCTCCAAATAATATCAAGGATAGCCGTGGTCGTATGCTACTTAGACTAACAAAGCAATACATTCTAGGGAAAAGTGGCATACGACCACTGCTACCCTTGATATTTTCTTGTTTGTTTTTTGGAACGTTCTTTTTTTTATACCACTTAGTTGGCAGACAAGCACACGGCCCACCTGATGGAAAGTGGTTACTGTGACCTATGGGCGTCTGTAACACCAGAGGAGTCACATTCGCGCTGCCAACCCTGTAAGTACAGAGTTTCTGTGCCGTCAGTAGAAGACCAAGCAGGACAAGCCTTTAGTCTTCCCACTGACAGCACAAATTCTCCAGTGAGCTCTGGCTACCCTACTCACCGCTGGGAACACAACACGAAGTTATTATAGCCGCGGTATTCTGTAGGGCGGTGGTACTACCCCAGTCGGACTGCTCAATCGGGCGGAAATACCGCCGTGTACCTACCTCCTTAGTAACGTAATTTTTCAGTAGTCGGGTTTTAGTTTTAAGTCGAACATAGTGCTTTGATTGTCTAGATGTTAATCTAGACAATCAAAGCACTCAACAGGAACAACACCAACAACAGGAAGTCAACAGGAAGGGAAATCAAGGCGTTAGCCTTGGTTTCCCTCCCTTCCTGTTGACTGAATGTTTTGATATTTGATGCAAACAAAAAGTAGCTCAAACATACATACTTTTTTTTTATATATATATAAGACACGTCAATTGGACTTCGCCTTGCCTGATGGTAAGCTGAAGGCAAAGTCCCAGAAAAGAGGGTCACCATTACTTACACATACACATATAATCACGTCTTCATCCCCGAAGGGATGGGCAGAGGTAAATTAACACCCACATTTCACCAATTCGGTCCCACGTAATAGGGGGTGAGCCTATTGCCGTCTTCCAGGCACTATTGTTGACTCACGCCATGCATCGGAGGCTGAGTCTTGGCTGTATAGATCTGTCTGATGTTAAACAGCGCTATGCCTTAGTCGCCTTGTACGACACTGCATGGGAAGAGATGGGGTGGTCCAAATTCGACTCTGCCGGGAACCACTCGACTACATTTTAATCCCGGGAATATGTGAAGCCTAGTATAAGTACAATAGGCTAAGTCTATGATATGCATTAATCAGAATTCTTTCTTTTATTATTACAAGAATAAACTATGTTTGTAGTGCAGATACGCGTAGCAAAAGAACTCGAAAGAGGGTAGATCGATATAATTACTCCTAGGAAACATCTTTTTCTCTGTTCACCGCCACTACTCCAGTTCCTCCGTGATCATGGTGCTTGCAACAGCGCCGAAATATCGGAAACTCAAAACCATGGAACATGGTAAATATCCCGTTTATTTTGATACTAAACTATGTTTATCTGCATACTAGAACTCATTATTATATTCAAGCTTCTTAAACTATCTTTCAGATCTAGATAGCGCTCCAATATATCTTAGATTTATTTGATTTGATTCAATGACGATTTATTTTCATTTTAACCACGATCCCAAACGAATTCCCTCATTCCTCTACGGGACCCGGAAATCATTTAAGAACGGGATTACAGCTCTAAAGGCAATTGTTTTATAGGAAAAGTTTGCGTAGATTGGAACGCAGCGCCCGGGGCCCCGGGCCCCATGTGTTAACCGTTTTATTGCTTTCATATTGAATTTAATAATTTATTTAAGTATAAAACTTTATTTGTAGTATATTATTTAGATATTAAGTACGATTTAAATTTATTTTTCACCAGCACTAATCAACTTAAAGTCAAGTTGAGCAAGAAAAAGTTTAGTGGTAAAGGAGTCAGCCTTATGATCAAGAGGTCCCGGGTTCGGACCCTGGTCATTACACTACCGACGTGCACCCACTCCTAACACAAGCAATTTAGCTCAGCTGGAGAGGTTAGAGGGAATATTATTAAGTTCGGTACTAATATTCTTTAAAAAAATGCGACTCGTAATGACTTTTCTTCTGTTCTTTGCTATGTTTATTTCATTTATCATGGCATTTAACCAGTAGACAACTAAGACACTTCTAATGGTATCTCATGTATCCAATTAATAGAACATATAATAAGTAGTTAAGGAGCTATGAGGGAACAGATGAACGATATGATGTGTAATATACATACATAGGAACTTACGTACATACATACACACATATCCTGTCATAGTCATAACCCTCCTTTAGTTTAGCCATAGTCGGGTAAAAATACATAAATAGAATTTGATTCGTTATAATGTCTCTTAACGACTTTCTAAAAAGCCAACTACCCATACCAAGTTCTTTTAAATAGTTTTGTTACTATCAATGCCCGGGACTATTGTTTCTTTACCACAGTCTTACAGGTATAAAAAAAGTAATTTTGGTACATCTTATTTGATGTCAGACGCAAGGGGACGGGCCCTTGCTCTGGTGTCCCATAATTCGAGGCAAATAACGTTACGGCATCTGTTTACGAGAGGAGGGCAGAGACGTTAATATTTTATTTCATTTCGGTTGTTATTCGAGGTATTGAGGTGAGGATATTGGTTGAGTTGTTCTATGTTAGACAGGAGAGAAGTTCATGAAGCGTGTTGGGAAAGAAGTGGACAAGAATTTTGTCTCTACCTACCCTGGGAAAAAGATGTGAGTATTATGTTTCTTCAAATTCTTCACACAAGCACAAGCATATAGGTCTGTCTCTCTCTCTCTCTCTAAACTTAAGAACTGTGCTCTTGTCAGTGGAGTAATTGCAACCTTTCTCTCTCCTTCGCCAATCCTTTGACCTCCTGATACGATACTACTTGTATCTTTCTCTTAATCTGTACCATAAACGTTGCTCTTCGTGTATCTCTTCTTTTCTTCCCTTCCATTTTCCCTTTTTTGATATTTTTTTAAAATAATTTGATGTTTTATCACGAGGTAGGACACGGCGGTATTTCCGCCTAATTGAGCTTTCCGACTGGGGAAGTACTTCTGCCCTACAGAATACCGCGGTTTTAATAACTTCGTGTTGTGTTCCCAGCGGTGAGTAGGGTAGCCAGAGCTCACTGGAGAATTTGTGCTGTCAGTGGGATGACTAAAGGCTTATCCTGCTTTGTCCTTTACACTGACGGCACAAAAACTCTGTGCTTACAGGGTCGGCAGCGCGAGTGTGACTTCTCTGGTGTTACACACTTTCCATCTGGTGGGCCGTGCGCTTGTCTGCCACCTATCATCTCTCCTCTTCAGTTCTCTATCATTTCCAATATAGACCTTCTTTCCTGCAATTAGTTTAGTTCTCTTTTGTTTGTCATTCTTTTTGTCCAGCTTATCATTTCCATCCTTCTCCATTTCAAACGCTTCTCATCCTTTTTCTGTCCTCATGTATCATAATCCACATCACACATCACACATCCAGAGAACAATGCTCCAAACATAATTATTAATGAATCTTTTTTTTAATTGAACGCTTGCGTAGCCATTGCTATTCTGGTCACAATATCCAGTGTAAATTTCGAGCTACTGTTTATGATACTGCCGAGATACCTAAAACTATGTGGTGGCGCATGGCAGCGTGCGGTAATGGACTGTATTGCGGGAAGTAGCTAACTGTTCTATTGACGCTTTACACACAAAACAAGACAGGTGGCCGGGCTGCCGCGGATTCGATCCAGGCAGTGAATGCAGCCCGAGAAATTAGGAGAGGATGCACTAACCTTCACGACACACGTGTTTTCATCGCAGCCGGTACACGGATCTTCTCTTCCTTGCTCAGGAGCTGCCGTCAGCATCACTAGATCGCTTGAGGAACACACGAGAGGCACAATCCGATCGGTAAAGGTCTATGAAGCGGTAAAAATGTAACAAATATTATACATTTCTGAGAGACGCGAGCGCGGTCCGTCCGTCTTTACGCTGGCTAGTTCAAAGCGAGACTGAGTGTCTATATTTCACAAATGGCGGACGGAAGCTACATCTATGGTTAGTGCGGAAGGGGATACGGGTATAAAAGGAGTGTGTTTCCGTGTCAAAAATACAGTTTCTACTTCGGCGCAACCATTCCCCCCGGCTTGAAGGGTTACCTTCGAAACGAAAAATGTGGAACAAATCTAATGTCTAATCTAAATCTAGGTTGGTGAAATAACAACTAAAATATAAACCTAGATTGGAGCTCGTGCCTACTGCTGGCTAGGCAGAGGGCAGAGGCGAACAAACAACACAACGCAACAGTCTCGACCAAGACGAGACGCGATTAGCCAACAACAAAATAAGGGTCTCTTCACGTGGGACCGATACAACAAGCGAGTGCTTCTTCTCCTCGGGTGGTTCGGAAACCGTAGTGGGATTGAATTGACTAACTGGCCACTTATCTAACGCGGCATGAATCCAGGACGGTCCACTAAACCATAACGGGTGATCTAAAATTTGCGAAGGAAGCAATCCACGAGAGAGACACTCGGCTGGGTTGTCGGTGCCAGCAACGTGAAAGAGATTATGTGGCGCCAATTCAGATTGAATTTTTGCCACTCTATTAGCGACGAATGTGTCCCAACGATGGGGCGAAGAGTGGGCCCAACACAAAGCGACTGTTGAGTCCTAAAAGCTAAAAATTACTAATATTAATGCGAAAATTTACAATTATGTCATTAAGCGACACGGAAGTGCTAGTCTTAGCACTGCCATCCAAAACTACACGGAGTTTTAGTAGTAAGCTTATCTTCTCTAATAACTCCGCGGTGCGGGATAATGTACGAAGGCTGGGTCCCGCCAGTGTCCGCAGGCGCAGGTGAGATGTAACCTTTATCTAAATATTCGTTAACAACCTCATCATAGGCCCGCTTCGACTTTGGGGACGCCTGCATCTTTCGTTCCAAACAAAGAAAGCGTTTTTCAGCGGATACACGGGAGCCACCGAGCGAAAACTTGCGGATGGTAGACTCCAGTGGCGGCTCGACGGTGCAACAGAACGAAGCAGTCGAGTGACTAAAACTATCCATAGAAGCGGGTGCGGAACCAATTATAACAAAACCAAGAACTGTTTCCAGTGCGTGCGGAGCGGGGTACGTCGGTCCCCCTTGAACCTTACGTGATAACTGGAGGTGCGGGAGAATCGAAGCGCCGATCAATATATCGACGACTCCAGGAACAGCGTAAGTCTCATCTGCTAAAGGCAAGTCTTTAAATTTCGTTAATAAAGACGTGTCAACCGGGACGGTAGGCAACTGTTCAGCTATTCTATCTATAACGAGCGAATCCATGTCAAACCAAATATTATTATTAAAACGAGATCTAAACCTTGTTTTAACGGTGCCACGAACAGCTGACTGTAAGCTTCCAAAACCCTTCACCACTGAGCGGGTTGAACGCTTATCAACATTGAAACCAAGACGCCGACAACAATCTTGAGTAATAAAATTACTTTGCGAAGCGCCATCTAACAGCGCTCGAACAATGCGCGGCTTACCTAATGCATCAACAATAACAACGCGAGCGGTCGCAAGACACACAGTAGTGAGTGCAGCACTAGCGGAGAACGAACACAAGGTGACGTCATCCGCGGCGGTCACCGGGCGGGCCGGAGCGCGCGCGAGCGCGGGCTGCGGCTGCGGCGCAGGCTGCCGTGTGTCACCGCTCGACGAGCCAACCGTGCTCACATTGGATGCGGCATTACTATTCTCAAAATGAAGCAAAGTGTGGTGTCTCGCTTGACATTTGCGACAACTATTTCTACTATTACATAAAACAACGCGGTGTTTAGTACCGAGACAATTAAAACAAAAATTATTAGCGCGAACAAATTTATAACGATCACTAGGCGACAATTTTAGAAAACCAGGACACCTGTACAGTTGCGAATGATGAGTGCTACACAAAGAGCAAACAGGTGACTGTACACGTGCTGGTGCGGTACTAACATAAGTATGAGTTGACCTCAGTGACTTCGATGACGCATCTACTTTGCGTGCAGAATCAACAACTATCTTCGCGCCTTCATGTTTCGATGAAGAGCGCTGCAATACTTTTATATGCTCGCGAACAAAACTTTCTAAGTCTTCGAACTTAGGAATTTTATTGCCGCGATGATCCGACTCAAACAAACGAATGGTTTCGGAATCTAATTTCCTTAAACCCATATACAAAAATACGAAGTCGCAGAGGTCATCAATCTTTAGGTTCTTTACGGCGCGAACAGCTGACGCGAAAGTATCTAGAAATTTCTCTAAGTTTTGATCGTTACATGCCGCAATAGATTTCAAATCAAACATCTGATCTAAATAGGCGTTAGCTACCGATCTTTTATCCTCATACCCAGCTTTCAAAGTATTTAAAATTAAATTATAATTCTCGGCACTAAACGTAATTCCAGCGCAAACGGTTATAGCTTTACCAGTCAATTTTTCAACGATATAATGCAACTTTTCGTGATCTGTCAACGAATCGTTCTTATCTATTGTATTCTCAAAACTATCTATAAATAGACACCAATTGCGAATGTTACCATCAAACTCGGGTATTTGAATTGGTGGCAACTTAGGTCGGTCGCGAGTGGGGTTGGGTAGGTCAGCCGGCTTCTCCAAACTCCTAGCGACGCGTTTGATACGACAATATAAATCGTCAAACGACGACAAGGCTTGATAACTCACTGAGTAATCGGGATTCAAATTCAACTCTAAAACGTTGATGTCATGTACTAAGGTTTCGAAATCCGCGCGTAGACTATCTAAGTTTTCTATAGAACACAAGAACGAATCTCTGATGACCAAATCAGAGGTTTTAAGTGCATTATCATAAATCGATTGTACGCGAGAGTAAATCATTTCTTTTTTAGCGTATAAAAGTTTCAATTGAACCTTACCGGTCTTATCAACCTTTGGGGACATGTTTACAATTAAATCTCAAACTAAAGTGCGGTAGGTAAACAACAAATATGAAATGACTTAATCTTAGCGGTACAGAGCAGCGAGGCGGCGCGAGCGACACTCGGCAGATAGGTAGGTACCTACAACTGTGAATGCACGCTTGAACAAACGCGCATAGCAACAAGGTCGTACCTACGCGATGGTCGCTGTCTAGGTTCAACTATTATTTCCGAGATTAAGTATTGCGTAATATCTATTCAAATTAAAATACTTTCGTATGAATTGGGATGAGATGCGAGCGAGGTAGGTACAGCCACGTGTCTACCCACGCAGGTACTAGGCAAATACGACGCGAGCCGAGAACAACGTAATTGAAAAAAAACAAAACAAAGCCAAATGCGTTAGGTATTACACTGTGCCTATGCACTAGGGTGTCTGAGTATACCTAAGATCTAAGCCTAAATGTCTGGATGCGGGGTTTTCTACTAAAATAACCAGGCACTTAGGTGCGATGCGAAAATTGCGAACTACGATTAAGTGTTGATATGATACCTAACCTATTTATGTATTAGGTAGGTACAATGCGAGCCAGCGGCGAACGGACAACAAATCTAATCCTAAGTGTCTGGATGCGGGGTTTTCTACTAAAATAACCAGGCACTTAGGTGCGGTGCGCTCATTCCCATTAGAATAATAACAAAATACGAACTACGGCTAAGAATCCGGCTCGATCCGGACCAAAAATGGTGGCGCATGGCAGCGTGCGGTAATGGACTGTATTGCGGGAAGTAGCTAACTGTTCTATTGACGCTTTACACACAAAACAAGACAGGTGGCCGGGCTGCCGCGGATTCGATCCAGGCAGTGAATGCAGCCCGAGAAATTAGGAGAGGATGCACTAACCTTCACGACACACGTGTTTTCATCGCAGCCGGTACACGGATCTTCTCTTCCTTGCTCAGGAGCTGCCGTCAGCATCACTAGATCGCTTGAGGAACACACGAGAGGCACAATCCGATCGGTAAAGGTCTATGAAGCGGTAAAAATGTAACAAATATTATACATTTCTGAGAGACGCGAGCGCGGTCCGTCCGTCTTTACGCTGGCTAGTTCAAAGCGAGACTGAGTGTCTATATTTCACAAATGGCGGACGGAAGCTACATCTATGGTTAGTGCGGAAGGGGATACGGGTATAAAAGGAGTGTGTTTCCGTGTCAAAAATACAGTTTCTACTTCGGCGCAACCACTATGCATTTGCTATTAATTGTTGTTATTTCATGCAATAGGCTTATGTCTCGTTTGATATTACAATCTTATAATTGTTATAGTCTTCTTACTGTTTATTGATATACATACATATAATCACGCCTTTATCCCCAAAAGGTTAGGCAGAGGTGAATTAACACATTTCACCTATCATTGTATTCGGTCCCACGTAATAGGGGGTGAGCCTATTGCTGTTTTCCGGGCACTATCGTTGACTCAAGCCATGAATTTAAGGCAGAATCTGGGCTGTATATATCTATTTGATGTTAAACAGCGCTATCCCTTAGTCGCCTTGTACGACACCGCATGGGAAGAGATGGGGTGGTTCAAATTCTACTATGCCGGAAACCATGCGGCTATACTGTTTATTTGCAATCGGTTTTTTTATACCACTTATTTGGTAGACAAGCACACGGCCCACCTGATGGAAAGTGGTTACCGTGGCTTATGGACGTTTGTAACACCAGAGGAGTCACAGTCGCGCTGCCAACCCTGTAAGTTTTTTTGTTGTAAGTATTTTAGATTCAATTTAATTCATTTATTTGCTTGTAGTGTAGTACAACAAAAGATGGAAATAAAAAAGATAGTAATCAAGCACATTTCGCCATAAAGTTGGCAGTATTTAATAGTTGAGGATATAGGACACAGCGTTATTTCCGCCCAATTGAGCAGTCCGACTGAGGAAGTAACTGGGACAGAATACCGCGGTTATAATAACTTCGTGTTGTGTTCCCGGCGGTGAGTAGGGTAGCCAGAGCTCACTGGAGAGGTTTTGTACCGTCAGTGGGATGACCAAAGGCTTGTCTTGCTTTGTCCTCTACACTGACGGCACAAAATCTCTGTTCTTACAGGGTCGGCAGCATGGATGTGACTCCACTGGTGTTACACACGTTCATAGGTCATGGTAACCACTTTTCAGTTCACTTTAAGTTGTATAAAAAAAAAGAGTCTGTCCAAGCCCTTTCTTTTTTTTTTACGCGCGCAAAATGCCCACGGATACCTCCCCACCGGAGCCGGTGGAGGAAGTTATGTCGGACTCGAACCGACTAAACGCACGCCGCCTGTGGGTCGCTTTGGTTGCCGAAGGTGAGGTTGACAGGCATATCCCTCGCACCCCGGCCGACACAGGGCCATCTTTCACGATCTGGCACTCTTCTCGGGTGTGGGGACTGCAGAGTCCCCAACTCGTCCCCGGAAAGGGGGAGGCGTGCCACGCGCGCCACCGCCGCGAACTGTCCAAGCCCTAGCAAATATAGCTCTAATGCACCTTTTTTGCGCTCCTGGTATTTAACTATTATTATTATTGTTATTTAGGTAAGCCGTCGGTCTCTAATGCCATAAGAACATCTATAGCAATCGTTACGGGTAGTCAGAGCCCTAAAAATTTCATCAGCTGGTATAGCTATAATACGTCTATACCGCCATTGGGTTTTGTAGGTCAGGTGGCAGTTACTTGACGGAAAATATTAATAATAATAATAGTTGTGTCGGTGCACGGACTGTTTCCCAAGAACCTCGACCAACTTGTTTTTTTTTATACCACTTGGTTGGCAGACAAGCACACGGCCCACCTGATGGAAAGAGGTTACCGTGGTCTATAACACCAGAGGAGACACAGTCGCGCTGCCAACCCTGTAAGTGCAGAGTTTAAGTGCCGTCAGTGTACAAGAAAAAGCAGGACAAGCCTTTAGTCTACCCACTGACAGCACAAATTCTCCAGTGAGCGCCTTATCTTTATTCTCTTATCTTCTATCCATCTTAAGAGACTCACATTAGACAGTTGGGTTAAGGGCCTGATGCAGAAGGCGGTACTCCTTGACACGGCACGCATTGTGAGGAGATTCCTCTCTCTGGAGCCCTAACCACCGGTAGCTTGGTCCCTGTACCCGATGCTGGTGGAGTACTATTTTTTATATTTTTAAATAGAAAATAATCAATAATCAATTTAATTCGTCAAACATAGGTAAAAAAGGTGTTACAATAAAAAATATAATGGTCTTCAATGTTTCGCCTAAAGGCATACGAAATAATACATTATTAGTTAATAAAGCTAGATAATTAAAATAAAATTAAAATAAGCAATGTCAGTGAAAATTGAGATGCAATGTGCTAAGTCCATAGTCGCCAAAAATGTGCAATTCAATCAAATGTCAAAATATAATATTATGGAAATATGGTACACAAATCAAAATAGCAGATGTCAAATGTTATCATTTAAAAATTCATTAAATTGAGTAATAAGTTTTGTCAACTAGAAAGTTAAATAGGCTACGCTTGTATGCACTAATATTTGAGCATGTCCTAATATGTTTTGGGATTTTATTATATAATTTTGGTGCCATTGCATAAAAGCTCTTGTAGAGAAATGTGGTTCTAGTGCTCAATAGGTGTAGTTTGTCGGAGCGACGTTGACTATCCACGATATCAAAAAGATGCATTAGTCTTAAATAATCAATTTAATTTAGATGTTTTTATATGTATTTAAAAATATAATTTATATGATATTACTTTAATAAAGATGAATAATAATAATAATAAACACCAATTACACATTACATTACAATATGAGATACAAGTTCCGTTGTACGTACAGATGGCGGCCTTATCGCTCTGCGGCAATTTCTTACAGGCAACCATAGGACGGAGAAAATAAAATAGGAGAAGAATATTTTAGGGCAGTTACGTATACATAGAGATTAACTATCAGCCAAAACTGGAAAAGCAGATACCGAGTTTGAACCTTCGGAAGCGATTGGGGTTAGCACTAAGACGAAGAACTGATGAGCTGACCGTATGTTAAAAAAATGTTTCTAATTACAAAGGGAAAAAATAGACGCATGGCAACACATATCGAGCGAAGCAAACAAATAAAAAAAAACTATTAAAACTTCCCCACACAGGTGGGTAAAATACATATATATGAAAATGGTGGCAAAGTTTTCAAACTGACGGTTTTATGGACAAAGGAAGTTGCCCAGACAATCCATGTGCCCGCTCTATGTATAGCTTATCAGTGTGCACGCCCACTTGCCGTAATTGGGCGTGGCGATATGTGGGCGTGGTTCGAAAAATACAGGATGTAGGAGTTTTGGATGTGGTGTTTAATTATCTGATATTGTTGGTTAGATCTCAGGAGTGTGACATCTACAGGGAATGTATGAGGCGTATTAAGCTGTAACGTATAAGGTATAATTAGAACATTTTTTTATTGGCGTTGCATACGTCCATAAATCACGTTAACCATTTTCCATTAGGTGGACCGTGTGCTTGTCCGTGTGCGTGGCCGGTTTGCGAGGGATATGCTTGTTAACCTCACATTCGGCAACCAAAAAAGACCCACAGACGTTTTTTTTTTTTTTTTTTTTTTTTTTTTGGTTTAAGGAATTTATTCTCAAAAAGACATATAAGGTCACTTACATGAGAACATAACAAAAATAATAATAATTTAACATACAGTAAACGGCAACGAGGATTTAGCGAACGCACCTACTCAATTCGCGGTTTCAGTCTCAGAGGCTTTTTTTATTTTTTTATTGAATAGGATATTAATCCATTAAGTAGCCAGCCAGTTGAGATTTGAAAGCGTGAAACGAGCTTACATTTTTAATTTCAGACGGGATACTATTGTATATTTGTGCTCCTTCATAGGTGATATTTCTTTTTGCATAATTTGTCCGTATTTTTGGCAAAACAAGCAGACTAGGCCGACGAAGACTACGTTTACTTATCATAGATTTCTTTATGAGAGTTGTGCGTGCGTTTTAGTCGATTCGAGTCCGACATAACCTCTCCCACCGCCCGGCTCCGTTGCCGCGTTGGTGGGGGTACCCGTGGGGATTTTTCGCAAATAAAAAAGCTACCTAAGTGATAAAAAAAAAAAAAAAATTACATAACGACAAAATCGCAGGGTAAAATGCATCAATTCACAGTGTAGTTTTTATATAATTCACACCTCAAGGAGTAACTACAAAAAATTACACTTCTGCAGCTCGAAAAGAAAGCCTTTACTACCTAATTTCGTCATTTAAAATCTATCGAGTAATAGGCTATAAGTTCTTACGAGAAGTTTGAGGCTGGCCTCAAACGTCATCTTTATCATCCTTACCGTCCGTCTCGGCCTCATTTGAGGTCTTCACCTCGGAGACCATGGTCTGCTCTTTCCAGTGTAACTGCGACGCAGTTAAACTTCCATATTTTCAATAACGCGTGGCATTTCCTTCATGAAAATATCGAAGTCACGACCTTCACCATTCATTCGCAATATAGAAGTTATGAGTCAATGAATCAATTTCATTTATTTAGTTTAGGCACGTAAAGAGCACATATGAACGTCAAAATTTTACTATTCTTACAAGAAATAATATAATAGATATTATTAAATAATGTAAAAATAAACCATTGGAAATTGATTCTTTCGTTGGTTCGGTATGTTATTCTACTGAGAAGATACCAGCAAGAAACTCAGAGAACTATATTAGAACACTTTATTTTACAATTTATGTTTTGCGAGCAAGCAAGAGACTTATGTTAACCACGCATTTACATCATCAAGATACTTATCTACTTTATGTTATTAGACCAGTTTTCTGGCTTTTAAGGCTCCGACTAATCGTGACGACTGCCAAAAATATTCGTATAGCAATTTGGGGCGACGTGTCGACTTAATGTGCTCTTGCTTGGCACGGACCCCCAGCCGGGGTGCGAGGAATTTGTCTCAGATAATTTCACCTCCGGCAACCTGCAGCCCACAGAGTCGGCGTGCGTTTTAGTCGGTTCAAGTTCGACATAACCTCCCCCACTGTCGTCGGTGGTAGGGGTATCCGTGGCAATTTTGCGCACATTTAAAAAAGGCACCGGCCCCAATTCTAAATTCTCTAACCTAAACCACTTCTCTCACTGTGTGTCGAGGCGAAAAGTTGAAATTATCTGTTTAAATACGAAGTTGGATAAAATGAGCAAGCAGTAACTACTTATATTATTTTATTTGTACTATTGAACATGATATTTTTTGTATAGAAACTTTTTTATGAACAAAAAAGCTCCTCAATAAAACCTCTAAAATACAAAAAAAGCTATAACTCACTAGTGAATTATAGCAAGAATAAAGTCACAGTTTGATTATAGGTGCTATTATGTGCCTAATTACAGTGAAATTAGAGCCACTTTATGAGCAAGTGAGTTGATTTTTCTTTATTATGTATATCGTGTTTTTATTTTCATAAGAATTATTCACTATGCTGGCAATTCAGTAAAGATTTTGACATGGTCAATACTGCTCAAATCTTATTTTCATCTGAAAACATAAACGCTTGCAATGCATTTTTTATAATGACACAAAATATATAAATACAATAAAATACAATTCAAGTCGTCGATGGTTTTATAAAAGTATAAAAGTAAGTAGGTTAGTAACATAAGTCATCACATCATCAAAGCGTTGATAGCTTAGTGGTTAAGGAGTCGGCATCACGATCGAGAGGTCCCGGTTTCGAACCCTGGCCATTACACTGACCGTCGTGAACCCACTTCTAGCACAAGCAATTTAGCTTAGTTGGAGGGTTTAGAAGGAATATTAGTAATTTCGGTTGCTGATATACTTTATAAAAAAATCATTGTTATTTTAACTCAACTCAACTAAAAATAAGCAGTAGACTACTATAATGCTCAGGCGTGCTACCTAGCAACTAGTAACTAGTATGATGAAGGAGGATGACAAACCAAGATGTACTGAGGCAACTCGAGCAACGGAGATCGTTGAATGACCTCCTTCCCCCCCCCCCCCTCACGAGCGCAGGCCTGGGGGTGACGGATGGAGCCGTAAATCACCCTGGCAGAAGCAGGCCGCGGCGGCTGTACGCTTTGCGCGCCTCCCCGTTTCCGGGGACAAGTTGGGCACTTGTGGTCCCCACAGCTGAGGAGGGCCAGACCGGGAGTGATGACCCCGGGTCGGCCGGGTGCGAGGGATATGCCTGTTTACCTCACCTTCAGCAACCAAAAACGACCGATAGTCGCCGTCTATTTTAGTCTGTTCAAATCCGACATAACCTCTCCCACCGACTCTGGCGTTATATCCGTGGGGATTTAGGGGTCATTCAACAACAGTACACAGACATACCCTGGATCAAAAAAGATTTGGAAATCTTTGAAGTTCACAGTCCTAAGCACACTACTCTTCGTAACTCCGCGAGACACACAGCTGGGCGTGTCCACTTCAGTATTGGCGTATCTCCACCAGCCAAAATCGATATTCAGACATAAATGTTTCATTCTAAGGTTTATAGAGAGATTTAGCATTACGACCAATCTCTAGGGGTACGGTAGAGACATGTCATATTTTTTGTGCACACGATTTCGAATCTATTTTCGGTAATTTCGTACATATGTGTTGTACGGAAGTGTAGAAAAAGAGTTATTTGATGTTTTATGATAGGTATTGGGTATTTTTTGGGAGTCTTATCAACCGCGGTAGCTTAGTGGTATGGGTAATGGACTGCTGAGACGAGGTCTCGGTTTCAATCCCAGGTTTACCATGACACACACACCAATGACTTTTCGATGCTTTTATTTATTTATTAAGGTAGGTACATCAACAGTATACATATTATACATTTTCTATAATAGTTGCATCCGTGAAATATTCCAATATGCATACCTATTAGAGTTCGAATTTCGATTTTCAAAGTTATGTGTGTATTTATCGCAGGTTTACAAGGCTCTCCACCTATTGGGACATTGGGACCTAAACATAAACTGGCGAAATGTGGGTGCTAGCACCTCTGCCTACCCCTTCGGGGATATAGGCGTCAAGTTTATGTTATATGTTAAGTTATGTTCTTATCTACATTACTGGTTGTGGATCTTGTAGGTTATTTGTTAAGGAGGTAATGAGGGAAGGGTTTAGGGGGAGACTACAATATGGGGTTGTTAAATAAATAACCGAAATAAGTGACTCCCCGTCGGCCGCCGCGGAAGACACAGGCTAGAGGAAGAGACTCAAGTACGCCAAGTTGGAGCTGCTGTACCATTTCGTGCCAGTAACTGTGGAGACCCTGGGGAGCTGGGCCAAAGAGGCCAAAAGCCGGGCGATTGGACAGAGACTCGTAGAGGTTACTGGTGACTCTCGCTCTAGATCGTTCCTTGTGCAGAGGCTGGTTATCGCAGTACAGGGTGGAAATGCGGCAAGTGTTATGGCCACCTTTGCACCGGAAGCTATCAGGGGTGGGTTATTCGATTAGTTTTGACATCGTATCATTTATTTTGTATTAAGGTGACATTGTGTTATTTGTAATTGACATGTATTTGTGTATCTTACCAAATTAAAATAAAAAAAAAAACTCAAATAGTTTATTTGCATTATACATACATAAATTACTCACGCCTGTAAATCTCCGAAGGGGTAATTAGAGGGGTTTTAACACCCACATTTTGCCAACGATGATTTTCGATGCCACGTAATAGCCTATTGCCATCAAGCAAGCACTTAGTCCTGGACTGTATGTTTCAAAGTCAAGTTTTATTTATTACAACTTAGGAGACAGACAAGCACACGGCCCACCTGGTGGGAAATGGTTACTGTGACCTTTGAACACACCCGACCCAGAAAGAACAGAGCTTCTGTGCCATCAGTGCAGAAGACAAATCAGGACAAGCCTTTGGTTCCCCCCACGGACAGCACAAAATCTCACCAGTGAGCTCTGGCTACCCTACTCACCACCGGGAACACAATATGAGGTTATTGTTTTGGCTGGAAATTGCTTGCACCGTAGAAAATACATACATACAAACAACCACATCTATATCCTCGGAGGGTTAGGCAGAGATGAATTAACACCCACATTAAAATCAATCATTAAATTCGGTTCCACGTAATAGGGGGTGAGCCTATTTCCGTCTTCCAGGCACTATTTTTGGCTTAAGCCACGCACCTGAGGCTGAAAATGGGCTGTATATATCTGTCTGATGTTAAACAGCCCTATCCCTTAGTCGCCTTGTACGACACCGCATGGGAAGAGACGGGGTGGTCCAAATTCTACTCTGCCGGGAACCACGCGGCATAGAAAAGTAAATGACCTGGGACCGTAGGAAGAAGGAAACACGTGAGCTGGTAATGAATTCCATGTTTCGTTTAAACAAATTTATTTCAAAAAGTACATAACATAACATAAACTCACGCCTAAATTCCCGAAGGGGTAGGCAGAGATGCTAGCCACCCATATTTCGCCAGTTTATGTTTAGGTCCCAATGTTATAGGTGGCGAGCCTATTGCCATTAACCGGACACTTATAAACCTGCGATAAATACACACATAACTTCGAAAAGCATCGAAAAGTTATTAGTGTGTGCCATGGTAAAACCTGGGATCGAACCCGAGACCTCGTCTCAGCAGTCCATTACCCATACCACTAGGCAACCGCGGTACCAAAACGTATTACTTCATTAATATGCAACAACTACTGCACCCTTCAGTTGCAGTGCAAATACTTATTATAACGGCAGACTATTTAAAATTCAACTTTTTTAACGCTGGCAATAAAGTTTTAATCTCATTTGTATGCTAAAACCTGTTTCGAGACATAAAACTTTATTTCGTAGTTATTTTAACAGTTTTTATTATTTGAATATGGCAATATTAGTTTATTGAAAACACTAGTCGTGCATTATTTTTTTCAGGGACAGTTTTTTACTTTTTTACCGTGGTCACGTTATTATGACTTCACCTCGCCTGATAGTAAGTTAAAGGCAAAGTCTCAGGCAACAGGGTCACCATTTTAAACATCAAATAGATTCCATAAAATAATGTTTAAAAAACTAAAAAACACGCTCTTAGCACGCACTAAAAATTACAAAATAGTTCGGACATTTAGTTTAATGACTCAAGAGTTTTCCCTTTGCCAAATGTTCATTAGATCGCAGGTAAACATAAACAATTTCAATTCGTGATGAACGATAAATAATTACGTATGCGAAATGGTTGTAAGTAGGTAATCATCTTTATTGAATATTTACTATGATTTATTATTCAAGAAAGCGTAGAGCGATTATATAATCTTAACTCTTTTTGGACAAAACCCTCCACGCTTTCTATTGTGCTTACAGGGTTGGCAGCGCGAGTAACACTCCCTCAGCGTTGTACACGTCCATAGGCCACGGTAACCATTTTCCATCAGGTGAGCCGGTTGCTTGTCTGCCAACATAGTGGTATAAAAAAAAATTTTTTAGTAAAATAATACTTCCATATTAGAACATATTATATTATACGCTCACGCCTGTGTCCCTTCGGGGTAGGCAGAGACAACAGCCCACCAATTAACTCTATCCTTACATACTTCATAAGCTTCCTCTACTGCCGTATACCTTTGATGTAAGTCCGTCAGATTAAATGTTTATCCTCATAAAATTAAATACCTGAAGCATAGTGAACGCAGCTTCTACACAGGAGGCGCGGGTTCGATCCCCGTTCAGTGCAAATAATTGTATCAAAGAATCAAAGAATCAATTTCATTTATTCAGTTTAGGCACATAAAGAGCACATATGAACGTCAAAATTTTACAATTATGTATGTCAAGAAATAATATAAAAATATTAAATAATGTAAAAATAAACCATTGGAAAATGATTCTTTCGCTGGTTCGGTAGATTAGTTCTACTGAGAAGATACCAGCAAGAAACTCAGCGAACTACATTAGAACTAGATTATTTTTCTTTTTTAAATTTGTTTTGGTTTACAATTTATTTTGTGCGAGCAAGCAAGAGACTTATGTTGACCACGCATTAACATCATTAAGGTACTCATCCACTTTATAGTAACCTTTACTCATTAAAGTTTTTTTCACTTCTATTTTAAATTTATTTATTGGCATATTAATCAAGTCCTGAGGAATTTTATTAAATATTTTTATGCAGCTGCCTACAAATGAATCACCAACCTTGTGAAGCCTAAGTTTTGGTACAACTAGTTTATTTTTATTTCTCGTATTAAAATTGTGTACATCAGATAGTTTTTCGAAAATATTTAGGTTTTTTCGTACATATAAGATATTTTCATAGATGTATTGAGAAGCAACTGTTAAAATATTAATTTCTTTGAAAAGTATGCATGTATATGGGTATTTGTATTGGTATGGTCGTGACTTCGGAAGCACAGTAAGCCGTTGGTCCTGGTTCACAGATCTATGGCACTTGTTACGGGTATTTGGAGCCCAAAAAAGTCTCAACAACAGATCTGCAATGCTTCTATATTGCTTTTGGGGTGTACAAGTCAAATGACAGACACTTCACGAAAAATATTTAAGTCCAGCCAAATCGGCAGTTAGACTGGTAAATCGAACCCTAGACTTCGAGGTGAAAACTTTGAATACAACTGAAATTAACACTAGCATGAAAAAGAAGGAGTCGCTGAAAATAATGTACATTTTAACGAGATAATTCCTTGTTGGAACTAGCAATCCATGTCTTGCCATCAGTATTATTTAAGTAAGGTAGCCTAGTGGTATGGGTAGTGGACTGCTGAAACGAGGTCTCGGGTTCGATCCCAGGTTTTACGTGGTGTCAATCATAAGTAAGAAATACATACAATATATGTAATACACTGTAATGTCAAGATAACATAACATAAACTCACGCCAATATCCCCGAAGGGGTAGGCAAAAGTGCTAGCACCCACATTTCGCCAGTTTATGTTTAGGTCCCAAAGTAATAGGTGGCGAGCATATTGCCATTAACGGGGCACTTATAAACCTGCGATAAATACACACATAACTTCGAAAAGCATCGAAAAGTCATCGGTGTGTGCCATGGTTAAACCTGGGATCGAACCCGAGACCTCGTCTCAGCAGTCCACTACCCATAAAACTAGGCTACCGCTGACACGTCAAGATAAAATAAAATAAAAATATATTTAAACTATCATGGTCACTCACATCAGTATCAGAATAAACGGAATATTTACTATGTTTCACTGTTTTGAGTTTCACAACAGTGAAACATGGTAAATATCCCGTTTATTCTGATACTGAAATAAAAATCTAGTTACATTCGTGAACCTAAAGGGCTGGTGCGTAGCGATGGCAAGAGACCGGATGGTATGTCGTTGCTACCTTGGAAGATGGGTAGACCTTTGGTGTGGGACGCTACGTGTGTCGACACTCTTGCGCCTTCACATCTTTCAAGCACAGCAGGGTGTGCCGGTGCTGCTGCTGCATCTGCGGAAAACCTCAAATGGCGCAAATACTGTAACCTGACAGGTGATTATGTTTTTGAGCCGTTTGGGGTTGAAAGGTTAGGGACGTGGGGTCCAAGTGCTCGGTCTCTATATAAAGACTTGGCAAAGCAGCTGATCGACGCTACGCGTGACCAGAAGGCTGGTTATTATCTTGCACAGAGGATAAGCATTGCCATTCAACGTGGCAATGCCGCCAGCCTTCTGGGTACGTTACCGGTCGGTGATGATGCGGAGGAATTCCATGACGCATTATGTATGTAATTTTTATGTTTATTTTATTTTAGTGTATTTTAGTAGCTATCTAATAATAGTTTTAGTTTTAATTTTCAATTGAGTTACAATTAAACTACAAGTTTACATTTAGTCAGAAATACGTCTCGGCCATCATCCACAAATTCTTCCACTGTGTAGTAACACTTCTCCAACAGCAAGGACATAGAACTTTTTGTTAAAAGAATTGATTTTATAGATATTAAGCTTTAAGTCACTAGGCAGACTATTAAAAAGCTTTATTGTTTGATATTTCGCACTATGTATCACGACGTTAATTCTCGGGAAAGATCACGGGTTTGAATCCCGCCTGGACCAATCCAATTTTTTCTATTTCTTAATCGATGTGGAGCCATTACCACGATCCCGGTTTTAAGCACCGATTCCTTGCAATACAGTAAAAAAATAAAACCCGACCGTTCCGAAAAAATACGTCCTTATTATTAAAAAAAGTATCTAAGTTTGTTTATCCGCATTCTAGATTCCATAACACAAGCTAGTTAAGCTATGCTTACCATGGGTCTAGATAGCGTTGTGTGAAATGTTGTGGAATATTTTTTTATACAACTTAGGTGGCAGACAAGCACACGGTCCGCCTGATGGAAAGTGGTAACCGTGACCTATGAACGTGTGTAACACCAGTGGAGTCACATCCGTGCTGCCGATCCTGTAAGAATAGAGATTTTATGTGCCCTCAGTGCAGAACACAAAATCAGGACAAACCTTTGGTCTTCCCACTGACAGCACAAAAACTCTCCAGTGAGCTCTGGCTACCCTACTCACCACCGGGAACACAACACGAGGTTATAATAGCCGTGGTGTTCTGTAGGGTGGAGGTACTTCCCCAGTCGGACTGCTCAATTCGGATGGGTATACCGTCGTGTCCTACCGCACAGCGAACGCTATATAAACCAATAAGCAAATGAATGAACATGCATACATATAAATACGCAACAAATGCGGGAACTAATAAGAAGGCGTTTGTTTCTCGCACAACTCGCAGATTACGCGACACGCTCCGGTGCGCGGGGGGTTGACAGAGTAAGATTAGAGTGGAATATACATACATATAATCACGCCTTTATCCCCGGAGGGTAAGGCAGAGGTGAATTAATACCCACATTTCACCAATCATAAAATTCGGTCCCACGTAATAGGAAGCGAGCCATTGCAGTCTTCCGGGCACTATTGTTGACTCAAACCACGCATTTGAGGCTGAGTCTGGGCTGTATATATCTGTATGATGTTAAACAACCATATCTCTAAGTCGCCTTGTACGACACCGCCTGGGAAAATATGGGGTGGTCCAAATTGAACTCTGCCGGGAGTGGAATATACCAAGTAATATTTTAAATTTAGCGTCTTCGTGTGGGGGGACCTCCAACATGTTATCAGAACGATACGAGACAGAAAGTGCGTCACATCGATAGCCAAATACAAATAAAGACATACAAATAAAGATATTCATTCATTCATTCAGCCATTAGTGAATGATAGAAGATGTAGTGATGAGAATTGAGAGAGGAATGTTGAGATGGTTTGGTCATGTTGAGAGAATGAATGAAAAAAGACTAACAAAACAGGTGTATGAGGCGAGTGTGGATGGTAACGTCGGAAGGGGAAGACCTAGGCGCACATACCTGGACCAAATCGGGGAAGTTTTAGAAAAGGGGCAGGTCAGGAGTACTCTAAACCGACGAGCATGCATGAAGAATGTAATGAGAGTGAATGAAGCGAGAGTAGTATGTCAGGATCGTAGCAAATGGAGATCCGTGATCTCTGCCTACCCCTATGGGAGACAGGCGTGATTTTATGTATGTATGTATGTATTAGTGAATGTATATCACCGCGGTGGACGTTAGTGTGGAATTGTTCCACGTCGATTCCTTCTTCCTACAGTCCCGGGTCCTTTAAGCGGGGCGTGAAAAAGCATCTGATGAGGCCGTCAAGCTGAGTGCCACCATTGTAACATTTCTTAGTGTCTATAATGGTGACCCTCTTTCCCGAGACTTTGCCTTTAGCTTACCATCAGGCGAGGTGAAATATCGATGTGGAAGTATTCCACATTAATTCACATGTGTGTAGTACAATCCGTGATAATGCTTGAATCTAAATGTTACTAGATATTATAAATATATTAAAGTTAATTGGGTTTTATTACAACACGTTTTATTTTTTGGGACCCTCTTTTTTGGGACCTTGCCTTCAGCTTACCATCAGGCAAGGCGAAGTCTAATTGACGTGTCCTATATAAAAAAAAAAAAAAAATATTTGTTAGTTTTTTTTTCTTGGACACTTTAATTTGACTTCACCTCTCCTGATGGTAAGCTAAATGCAAAGTCTCAAGAAAGGGGTCACCATTACAGACACGTATCATATTACAATGGACTTTGTCTTGAACTTATAAACCGACGAGGTGAAGTCTAGTTAACATAACATAAACTCACGCCTATATCCCCGAACAGGTAGGCTGAGGTGCTAGCCACACCCACATTTCGCCAGTTTATGTTTAGGTCCCAATTACCGCGAGCCTATTACCATTAACCGGCTTATAAACCTGCGATAAATACACACATAACTTCGAAAAGCATCGAAAAATCATTGGTATGTGCCATGGTAAAACCTGGGATCGAACCTAAGACCTCGTCTCTGCAGTCCATTACCTATACCACTAGGCTACCGCGGTCTAATTGATTTGTCTAATTGATGTACATACATAAAAAAAATGGTTTAAAATCGTGTCTTATCCATATAATCCTATCGTGACTCCTCCACCCATCATCCTCCAAGATCTGTATAAAATACCAATTGTTCGTCGCTACCGGAATATTAAATGCGTCCATTATTTCTTGTACTTTATTAATTTTTATGATTTTTCTTTGTTTGTTTTTAGATTCAAGTTTAACTTGTTTCTGAACTGCAGTTGGGATTTGTTTTGTTTTTAAGTAAGGATTGTGAGCAGCTGCGGTTAGTCTTGAGAGCTTAATTTGTTATGGACTGTGCTTATTATCTTTTTTTATACTACTTAAGTGGCAGAGTAGTACACGACTAGTTGATTGAAAGTAGTTTCCATGGCCTATGGACGTTTGTAACACCAGAGGAGTCACACTCGCGCTAACGACTCTGTAAGCACAGAGTTTCTGTGCCATCAGTGTAGAAGACAAAGCAGGACAAGCCCTTGGTCTTCCCACTGAAAGCAGAAACTTTCCAGTGAGCTCTGGCTACCCTACTCACCGCTGGAAACACAACTCGAGGTTATTATGGCCGCGGTATTCTGTTGGTTAGAGGTACTTCCCCAGTTGGACGTAAATACCTCCGTGTCCTACTTCCTAAAATATGTATTCTTTATATTATAAGAAGAGTTAATTTGTTTAAACGCGATCTCAGGTTCGAAATGAAAAATTATTTTGTGTTGATTAGTTCGTTTATCAACGAAGGTTTTAGGTTATATATCATCACGCTACTACTTAAGGGAGCGAAGCTGTAATCATAAATGTTAACAAATTCGGCAGATTTTCATACATTATTAAATACTAATATTTGATGTGATGTGATGTGATGCTTCTGACCGATTTCGGCCATGACGACCACTTCGACTTCTAGTCGGCTCAGCACTGATGCGCTCGAAGATGACTAACACAGCTGATCTTCGCGGTGAACTCTCGTGTACACTGAGGGCACGTGAGAACACCACCTATATAATTGTATTGAATGACAGCAGGTGGGCGGACTTTCAGCTCATCGCGTTTAGTGTCGAGGTCTGCCTTTCGCTGTTCCTCGAAATCGCTTACTTGTCTTTGCACCATCCTGCGCCATTCTGGAAGTTGTGTTGCTAAACCTTCCCATTGAGACGGTTCAATGTTGCACCTTTTTATATGACACTTCTGAACATCACTACTAATAGTTACATACAAATAATAATAATAGAAATAATAGTTTACAGCTGTCTAAAAATAAGGCCTCGCCACGCTACAGGAGCAGTCGTGCCGGTATATATAGCACCAATTTATTTGTCGGAGCAATCAGACTTCTTAAAAATTCAGCACTCACCTATAATGGGCTGTTGTGACAATAAACTAATAGAAAAGCAATTTTCTTTTATATTTTTAAACAAAATTATGTGCGCGTTTCCACTAGACCGCTAAAATTGACGGCGTATTAGAAACAAAACTGTGTTTGGACCAAAGTCAAAGTCAAAAGTCAAAAATCAATAGATCATAGACCATTATATCGGCACTTACAAAACCTCAACAAAAAAGGTACATGAAAGTCAGTTTAATAAATAGACCACCGGTTCGAAATGCGGCCTCGACCTGAGAAGACTCCGGCAAGAAACTCAGCCAGCATTTCTTTTTTTTTTGGTCTTTTTACAAACATACACTTAGTCTACTTAATCTAAATACAAAAATTTACTTGAGTATTGAGTTTATCATCCAAGCATTCTTGGATTTTATAATAGCCTTTCTGGCACAATATTTTTAAATTTATACACAGGTAAATCCCTAATTTCATTAGGGAGCTTACCCTACCGAGGTATCCAGAGTTCGAGTCAACTTCATCCAAGCTGAGTGTCACCTTTATAACATCGTACATATATACATATAATCACGTCTTTATCCCCGGATGGTAAGGCAGAGGTGAATTAACACCTACATTTCACTAATGATTGATTGTTTTTTTTTTTATATGTAGAACACGTCAATTAGACTTCGCCTTACCTTGATGGTAAGCTGAAGGCAAAGTCTCAGAAAAGAGGGTCACCATTACTTACACATACCGTGTGACAATGGTGACACTCAGCTTGACGGCCTCACCATATGCTTTTTCACGCCGCGCTTAAAGATCCCGGGACTGTAGGAAGAAGGAAACACGTGAGCTGGTAACGAATTCCAGGCCTTAATGGTGCGACAGAGGAAAGAGTCACCGAACCGCTTGGTTCTTGATTGGATGTTCTGCAACGTGTGCGGGTGACATCTAAGACTTGCACGTGTTGTCCTGTGTAGGAAAGGGGAGGGTGGGACTAATTGGAAGGATTATCGCAGGTTTATAAGTCCCCGGTGAATGGCAATAGGCTCGCCACCTATTACATTGGGACCTAAACATAAACTGGCGAAATGTCGGTGCTAGTACCTCTGCCTACCCCTTCGGGGATATAGGCGTGAGTTTATGTTATGTTACGTATGTTATGATATCAAAGATCTGTAGTTAGACCTAGTTGAACTTTTGAGCTCCAACTACCCATTATGACTGCTTGCTATATTAGCGTTATAAAAAACACAATGCTTTAAGCACCATTAATTTATACAAGGAAAAAATGGTTCTAAAGAAAATCATAAATACTTTAGTAAAAACATTTTCCTTTGCAGTGTTGCTGTTTGTTATACTATTTTGGTTTTCAGTTCAATTCAAACAAACTATATTAAGAGTTCGTAGAAGCACTACGTTGTAGACTAAGTCTACATCGTAGACTTTACGTAGCGATGAAGTGATACGCTAAATTTTCTCCTATATTTTTACGAAAAATTTATTACATTATCGTGATACAATGGAAACATGTCTAGATTCCGCGATAAAGCACGCGCCCGCCATCTTAGAACATCGTTTGGCGCGCAAACGGTTGTCATCTGTCAAAAGTGACAGGTCGATTTGGCGGGCACGCATAACCCTATCATAGACACGGCAAGGAGGCTATAATGAGACTATTTATAACATTTTAACTATTTTTAACATTTGTTTTAATTCAATATTATTATTTTAAAAATAAATATTTATTCAATTAGACAGCAGTTGCCCCTCGTGTTTAGTTACAACTCGAATTAGTTATTAGTATAAAAGAATAAAAAGTTTTTATAAATGACCTATAACAACTTACATTTCCAAATATTTGCACCCAATAAACAAAAAAAATCCACTAGCATCCATCCGCAAACACGACATCTAAAGCCGTTGCATTCAAACACAAAATTCGAAATCTAAACGCAACATCGAACGCCGGACGCGTCCGACACTGCATTTCCGGTCAACCGGTAAATTTGAATTTCGAACTGATAGCAGCATTCTGTTACAGACTTTTGTCCAGAGCGGACCTGTCGACGGGTGTGCGACGGAAATTACTAACAGTGTTTGTGCAGGAGTTTAGATAGAGTTAATTCTGTTTAATACTAGTAAGTTGATAGTTGGAGCCCTCAAAAGTCCAACTAGTCTACTACAGACCTTCGATCACTTCACGGTACCAGCCGCATGATGATGACTTTCTTGTGGAAGTTAAGAAGTGGGAAGACTAAAGGCTTGTCCTGCTTTGTATTCTACTAATGGCACAGAAACTCTGTACTTACAGGGTTGGCAGCGCGACTGTGACTCCTCTGGCGTTACAAACATCCATAGGCCACGGTAACCACTTTCCATCAGGTGGGCCGTGTGCTTGTCTGCCACCTAAGTGGTCTGAAAAAAAAGAAAAAAATAAGCAAGTTGGTATTTTTATATGTCAATATTTAACATCTAAAATTTTGACAACATAATAATCTATACTTTACCCTAATTTCGATAAATATGTAATTAATTATGAAATTCCCATTTTAGCTGTCAATTCTTTAACATGAGATTATTGCATGTCAATTTGGCTGAAGTATGGTGAATCTAATGCATAAAATATAACATCTGTGTACCCATATATCGCAATAAAATGAATTTGAATTTAATAGCAATTGTATTCCTACTATTTATTGCCAAAAACAAATATTTTAATTTAATAAAATGTCACAATCAATAAATATAAAAGTACACACATATATATAATCACGCCTTTATCCCTGGAGGATTAGGCAGAGGTGAATTAACACCCACGTGTCACCAATCATTAAATTCGGTCCCACATAATAAAGGGTGAACCCATTGCCATCTTTCGGACACTATTGTTGACTCGATCCATGCATCTGAGGCTGAATCTGGGCTGTATAGATTTGTCTGATGTTAAATAGCCCTATTCCTTAGTCGCCTTACATTAAGCTACTATACATAATATAATTTAGTCAATAAAATAATCAAATAACCCGCCCCTGATCGTTCCCGGCGCAAAAGTGCCCACCACACTCGCCGTGTTTCCACGCTGGATTGCGATTGCCAGTCTTTACACCAGGATCGCTCTGGAACAAATAAAAAATCATTTATTGACACAGATACCTTTTCTACAATGGGTCCTTAGGTGTATTTACAGAAACATTTAAATTTGTGTGACAAGAGGTGCAATCAAAATTTACCCAACACTGATCCACAGACAAACAGAAGGACAGTGGACGCTTAAAGAGTATTAGGGTTTGAGTTAGGTAGGTACAGAGCCCCGAAAAACGGCGGTATTTCCGCCCAATTGAGCAGTCCTACTGGGGAAGTACCTCCGCCCTACAGAATACCGCGGTTATAATAACTTCGTGTTGTGTTCCCGGCGGTGAGTAGGGTAGCCAGAGCTCACTGGAGAGTTTTTGTGCTGTCAGTGGGATGACCAAAGGCTTGTCCTGCTTTGTCCTCTCGGCACAAAATCTCTGTTCTTACAGGGTCGGCAGCAAGGATGTGACTCCACTGGTGTTACACACGTTCATAGGTCATGGTAACCACTTTCCATCAGGTGGGCCGTGTGCTTGCCTGCCACCTAAGTTGTATGAAAAAAACCACTGAGGTGGCAGACAAGCATACGACTCACCTGATGAAATGGTTGCCGTATCTTATTGAAGTGTGCAACAACCGGATTAAACTTATGCTGCCGACCCTGTAAAAAGAGTTTCTGTGCTGTCAAGATAAAGCAGAACCAGCCTTGGAAGACAAACTTCCCACTTACAGCACAAAAACTATCCAGTGTGCTATTTTGAGCTACCACTTAAAACATATGAAATTTTGAGAACAGTATACAGAAGAACAAATAAATTATAACATATATATAAATCATCTTAATAATACAGTCCATGTATGGGTAATCTATTCTTTATACAAACATAAAGCGTATGTAACTCTGCCTACCCTATTTGCGTGTATCAAGGGTGTGTAACGGAAGAGGAAGGTGGGCGAGAGGCTCAATGATACTCTGAAACAAAACGGTCTAACAGGAAACCGATACCAGAGGAAGGTACTAGTTGTTCTCGATTTAAAATCGCTCGATGGGAAGAAGAAAAATGTTAAACGCATTAAATAGGTCGTTACATATGAAAATAAGTTAAAATTACATAACGCGTCTCCCCGTTTCCGGGGACGAGTTGGGGACACTCGAGGAATTGGACTTCCTCGAGTGTCATGGCTCTGGGTTAGCCGGGGTTCGAGACATGTGCCTGTCAATCTCACCTTCGGCAACCAACAGCAACCCACAGGTGACGTGCGTTTTAGTCGGTTCGAGTCCGACATAACCTCTCTCATCGACTCCGACAGCTACCCGTGGGGATTTCAAATTGGCACGTCCTATATAAAAAAAGCATTACTGACAGACAGACAGCGTAACTTTTTTTTTTTTTTTTTTTTAAATAGGACACGTCAAGTGGACTTCGCCTTGCCTGATGGTAAGCTGAAGGCAAAGTCCCAGAAAAGAGGGTCACCATTACTTACACATACCGTGTGACAATGGTGACACTCAGCTTGACGGCCTCATCATATGCTGAGTAACTTTCGTATTTATGATATTAGTATAGGATATTGCCAATGCAATTGCTTATTAAATGAGTACAAAATCCATGAGCATGACATTTTTTATACTTTAATAAAGATTTTTTTTTTTTAAATATAATTGGTAATGTCAATAACAAAAGTGTTATCATCTGCTTACCCTTTCCGTGATAAGAGTTGGTGCTGTCAGTGGGGAGACTAAAGGATTGTCCTGCTTTGTCTTCTACACTGACGGGACAGAAACTGTGTGCATACAGGGTCGGCAGCGCGAGTGTGACTCCTCTGGTGTTACACACGTATATAGGCCACGGTAACCACTTTCCATCAGGTGGACCGTGTGTTTGTCGGCCACTTAAGTGGTATAAAAAATTAGTAGTACCTAAGTAATTGCAATTATAATTATACTCTTTAAACTTACAACTAAAAAATACTTCTCATTTTAAAATCACTCCAAACTTACAAACTCGAATATAACTCGCACCAATAGTAGTCCCTTACAAAACGTCACGCCACCGGAACTGTCAGTTTGTGACACAACACGCCGCCATCTTGCCGATAGCGAACAATTTAAAATTAACGCCTACCCTCCTGGGTTAGTTGTGTTCGGTTCGATTCCGGTTGACGTCATGTGGGTACGATAATGATCTGATATGTTGATGTGTACAATATTTTGGCTTTGATGAGACAATGTGTTGAAGAGACATTTATGCAACTTACAGACATACATCTATTCACGCCTGCAAATCCCCGAAGGGATAGGCAGAGGTGTCCTAACATTCAAATTTCACCAACTATGATATTCGGTTCCACATAATAGGGTCTTTAAAAAATACATAGGATTGCCTGATGGTAAGCTAAAGGCAAAGTCTCACGTGGTGACACTCAGCTTGGCGGCCTCATTATATGCTTTTTCACGCCTCGCTTAAAGGACCTGGGACTGTAGGCAGAAGGGCACACGAGAGCTGGTAATGAGTTCCAGGCCTTTAATGGTGCGACAGAGGAAAGAGTCACCGAACCGCTTGGTTCTTGATTGGATATTCTCTGCACGTGTTCCCCTGTGTAGTAAAGGGGAGGGTGGGACTAATTGGAGGAGCTCATCAGAACATTCACCATGGTACAGAAAGTAAAATACTGCCAAGGACGCAAGGGGTGACGTAAGACAGGCTGTATGTATACTGTCGGATAGAGAACAGCCTTATCCCTTAGTCGCCTTCTACGACCCCCACGGAAAGGTAAGGATTCTACTCCACCGGGAATCAAATCCATATGCAAACGAACACTCAGGTAAAATCTAGTTTGTAATAAACAGACAAACAAACTACACCTTAAGCGAACACAATTTAACTTTACCGTACACAAATTCAATTAGCTCGATTCCTGCCTACCCCCTCACAAACCAACATGATATTATTTAGTTAACAACAATAGACTTCAAGAAATCACTTTCAACTTATTGTTTTAAAGTTTGTCTGTTCATTTGGAGACTTATTAAACTTAGAAGTTATGTAAATATGCGCCCCCGCTACCATTACTGCTAAATTCGTTTGTAATAAAAAGTAGTGGGACATATTGAAATACACTTGTACTTTTTCCACAGTATTTTTTATTACTACACCTGACCAGTTTCACCTTATGGCATCCTCGAAGATTTACAATTGTAAACCAATATGTGTAATAATAAATTCCACCTAACGCCATTAAACAAGAGTACCTGTGCATTAAAACGCTGACCACCCTGTCAGCAATGTTTTTTAGAATACAAATATTTCAAATTATGTTATGTTAAAGACCTAAATTGTTTTTCAAGTTCTTAGTGATTTCCAATATATTTAATATTTGAATGCATTTTTAAAGCTGGCTAACTATTCAATTCGATTAGGATATAGAAATTTGGATTGGTTCAGGCGGAATTTGAACCCGCGATCTCCTTTACACGGGGAACGCTCTGACCACAAAGCCACAGAACCTTCGCCTGAAACCATCCAAATTCTTCTACACATATATCCGTTTGGCACGAGAGGCGCAAAGCTCGTGAGGTCTCTATCGGCGACGAAGCCTGTTAGTGTGACGTGCTGCCCCGAAAGGGGAGAGAGCGAAAATGGTGGGGCACATAAAATGATTTGTAGGGAGTCAAGAAATGCTCGCCTGAAAGAGAGCAGACGCCAGTATGGTGCGCATCTCCCAAGATTCGGCCCGTTATAACCAAGATGGTTGGTAGGGCCATGGGAAGGAGGTGGGAACAGCCGTATACATATATTCGTCTTACGGCGACAGTGGAAGCCATCTACCGATATTCGTACGAACTATGGGAACCAATAAATGATGTTGCAATCATTGTTTGAGCGGAGTCAAAATCAAAAAATGTTTTTTGATGACTCTCCTCCCAATATTGTCCTAACTCTCCAGTTTACGCAGTCTACCCTAAAGCAAAATACTGCAAAATTCAATTTCCACACCTCCATTGTGACAGAGTTATTGTTGTCTCACATCAACGTACTCAGTCTCGGGTTCAATACAGTGCGGTTTTATTCACACATGAGGGGCGACAGAGTGGTAAAATAAGTTAATACAGTGCAAGGTCCACAAAAACGTCAGTAGCTTAGTGGTTATGGAATTGGCCTAACGATCGAGAGGTCCCGGGTTCGAACTCCTAACACATGCAATTTAGCTTAGCTAGAGGGGTTAGAGGAAATATTAGTAATTTCGGTTCTAATATTTAAAAAAAAAGGTAAGGAATTTTTATGAGGTGAGAATGGGATACCTTTCTTTACTCACTAAGGAGAACCTCTGCAACGTGGAGGTAGTACATTTGACTACTACGCTAGTAGTGCAGGTTTGATTCCCGCTCAATGCTAATATTCGTATACATAAATGACATATTAATGTTTTTTTTTATTTTTTTTATGAAGGTGACTTCGCCTTGCCTGATGGTAAGCTGAAGGCAAAGTCCCAGAAAAGAGGGTCACCATTACCTACACATACCGTGTGACAATGGTGACACTCAGCTTGACGGCCTCATCATATGCTTTTTCACGTCCCGCTTAAAGGACCCGGGACTGTAGGAAGAAGGAAACACGTGCTCTGGTAATGAATTCCAGGCCTTAATGGTGTGACAGAGGAAAGAGTCTCCGAACCGCTTGTTTCTTGATCGGGTGTTCTGCACCGTGTGGGGGAGACATCTAAGACCTGCACGTGTTGTCCTTATTTATTTGCGATATTTGCGATAGTATAGTATAGGTATTTGCTTCTGGGTGTTTCCGTGCCTCAGAGAGCACGTTAAGTCATCTATCCCGGTTGTCATACGAACACCTATGGCAGATGTTAAGGGTAGCTGGAGTCTCAAAAGAATCCAATAACTGGTCTGACTGTAATGCTTAGATATCGCCAATAGGCTTATGGTCGGCAGCGCGAGTGTGACACCCCTGGTGTTGCATACGTCCATAGGCCACGGTAACCGCTTCCCATCAAGTGGCCCGTGTACTTGTCTGCCAACTAAGTGGTATAAAAAAAAAAATAGGCAGCGGAGGTCAGATGATAGTCGCTTCTCTGCCTCGCATCATGGCCTCATCTGTTATTATCATATGTATCGCCTAGCTACCGCGGTAGCCTAGTGGTATGGGTAATGGACTGCTGTGACGAGGTCTCGGGTTCGAACCCAGGTTTTACCATAGCAAAGACAATGATATTTCGATGCTTTTCGAAGTTATGTGTGTATTTGTCGCAGGTTTAAAAGTGCCCGATTAATGGCAATAGGCTCGCCACCTATTGGGACCTAAACATAAACTGGTGAATTGTGGGTGCTAGCACCTCTGTCTACCCCTTCGGGGATATAGGCGTGAGTTTATGTTATGTTATGTTATGTCACATAGCTAGGAAGGTTGCCTTGGTCTAAAAATCTTGGTGCACCTCCCTTTTTCCCCTGAGTCTCATCGATCGACTTTTCAACCTCCTCAGGCGGTAATGGTCAACACAATAAGATGTTTTATGAGTTTGTTTTCGACTGGGCCCACTTATTGACACGACACCTGTCAACAATGGGGTTGTCTTAGAATATATTTGCTTGCGGTCAGTCTGTACGAAGTGAGATTTTAAAAAGAAGAAAACTGGATACTGTACATACAAAAATATAATCACGCCTTTATCCCCGAAGGGTTAAGCAGAGGTGAATTAACACCCACATTTCACCAATCATAGAATTCGGTCTCTCGTAACAGGGGGTGAGCCTATTGCCGTATTCCGGGCACTATATTGTTAATTTAAGTCATGCATCTGTGCCTGAGTCTGGGCTGTATATATCTGTCTGATGTTAAACAGCCCTATTCCTTAGTCGCTTTGTACGACACCGCATGGGAAGAGATGGGGTGGTCCAAATTCTACTCTGCCGAGAACCACGCGGCTAAATATTGTAGTACTTAGTTTTATGGTACTGTTAATCAAGAGGTTTTGGATTCGAATCCGGGTAGAGTTTTCTAACGATTAAAATGCGTATCGCATACATAAATTATACTCAAATGTTTTTATTCCCTTCCAAATTGAGCGTTCATACTGAGGAAGTACCTCCACCCTACAGAATACCGAGGTTATCACCCTAGCAGAAGCATCTTTGCACGAACCACTGGGTCTCCAACTCGTCATTGGGTACACGGAGGACAAGTTGAGGACCCAACATAAATTCTTCAATCCAGGGGGTTCCTGTGGGTATATTGACGATGTCAAAATAAATAAAAACCTCGTGTTGTGTTCCCAGCAGTGTGTAGGGTAGCCAGAGCTCACTGGAGAGTTTTTGTGTTGTCAGTAGGAAGACCAAAAGCGTCCTACTTTTCTGCACAGATGGCACAGAAACTCTCTGCTCTTACAGGATCGGGAAGCACGTGTGTGACTCAGCTGGTGTTGCACACGCCCATAGGCCAGGTTAACTCTTTCCATCAGGTGGGCCGTGTGCTTGTTCGTCACCGAAGACGTAGAATCTTTGTGGTTTTGTGTTAAATTGTCCGTTTATCAAGGAAGGCTGTATATTATCACGCTACCATCCAAAAGAACATCTATACATTATTAGAAAACTCTTTATTCATAAAATACTATATTTGGTTTTTGGTAATTACCATAGACTTTAACGAGACCAACTTAAGACCGAATGATGAATGACCTGATAGAATATAATCATTCATAAAAATGACACATCAAACACATTTAAGTCAAAATCAATTCTCACGTAGTATTGTATTCTCTTTGTCAAAATCATCCAGTAAAAAAGCAATTTTAATTTTATTAATGTTTCAGCAACAAAAATATAGGAATAACGCAATTGCTAGCAGCAGCTAGCAACTGCCAGCAATAATGTGTTTGTGCGTAGTTATAAATTTTTTGTGGCGGTTCTTAGTGTATGTTATGGCATTATGTTTTATAATAATATCAGGATTATTTGGCCCAGTTGCTATTGTTTCGTTTTACGCTGGTGGTGAGTATTATATGACCGTCTCCATGCCATATTTCGAACCTCAGATGCTTGTCTTGAGTCAACAATAGTGAACGGAAGACGGCAATAGACTCACTCCATATTACATGGGACCGCATTAAATGACCGGTGAAATGTGGATACGACACGGCGGTATTTTCGCCCAATTGAGCAGTTCAACTGGGGAAGTACCTCCGCCCTACAGAATACCGTAGCTATAATAACTTCGTGTTGTGTTCCTAGCGGGAGAATTTGTGCTGGCAGTGGGAAGACTAAAGGCTTGTCCTGCTTTGTCTTCTACACTGACGGCACAGAGACTCTGTACTTGCAGAATTGGCAGTGCGACTGTGACTCCTCTGGTGTTACAAACGCCCATAGGCCACGGCAACCACTTTCCATCAGGTTGGCCGTGTGTTTGTCTGCCACCTAAGTGGTTTAAAAAATAATGTGGGTGGTAATTTACCTCTCCCTAACACTCCGGAGATAAAGATATGATTATATTATTATGTATGTATGAGCATAGTATGGCACACATTGCGACCTGAGACGGTGCGCACTGTGCGGTATGAAAGAAACTTCATCCCACGCACACTCAAACTGTGGAATAACCTCCCTGCTGCGGTTTTCCCAAGCGCCTACAATATGGGGTTCTTCAAGGAGGGGCATCAGAAGGTTTCTTCATGGTCGGCAGCGCGAGTGTGACACCCCTGGTGTTGCATACGTCCATATGCCACGGTAACCGCTTCCCATCAGGTGGGCCATGTGCTTGTCTGCCGACTAAGTGGTATAAAAAAAAAATCTAATCAAGCCATTTTATTTTCACAGGTAAAAATTCTGTTTTAGCAGTAACACTCCGGAAAGAGCCTTTGTACAAAGATCTACTAATATTCACAAATATATTAATGTGGATTCTATTAGTCGCTAACACCGTTCTGATCTTCAGAAGTTGTATCCGTCAGAACATCTTGATCGTTGTGTACCAAACAATGATGATTATAAATGTACTGCTAGCTATAATTGTCACCAGCTACTTCTTCATTCTGTGTTTGCTGTTTGATCATCAGTGTTTGGACCACACAAAGAGCAGAACTGACAATGATGTGGCTTCTATGTCAATTGTTTTCATATGTATGTGTATATACGTATGTATCTGTGGACTGTGCATTTGGATTGTGTATAACTATAATAAAAAAATTTGTTGTGATAATTCATCCGATTAAATGTCAATTTTTATTTATGAACTTTGAACTGTAGTTGTGGCTAGCTATGACAGCCGTTATGACAGGATTAGCCGTTTGGTGCGCTTAATATTCGACAACGAACTTTAAGACGAAGAAATAAAGAAAAATAAGGTGAGACTGGCACAGAAGAAAATAAACTCTTACATTACATACATACGCCTTTATCCCCAAAGGGTTAGGCAGAGGTGAATTAACACCCACATTTCACGTAATAGGGGGTGAGCCTATTGCCGTTTTCCGGGCACTATTGTTGACTCGAGCCATGCATTTGAGGCAGAGTCTGGGCTGTATATATCTGTCAGATGTTAAACAGCTCTATCCCTTAGTCGCCTTGTACGACACCGCGTGGGAAGAAATAGGGTGGTACAAATTCTACTCTGCCGGTAACCACGCGGGTATACACTCATCTCATAAACTAACGCCTATATCCCCGAAGGGGTAGGCAGAGGTGCTAGCAATGTAATAGGTGGCGAGCCTATTGCCATTAACCGGGCACTTATAAACCTGCGATAAATACACACATAACTTCGAAAAGCATCGAAAAGTGATAGCTTATCATCGGAATCGTTAAAAACTACCTATCTATTTCATCTCAAGCTACATACATATATACATAAACTCATGTCTATACCCCCGAAGGGGTAAGCCGAGGTGCTAGCACCTATATTTCGCCAGTTTCTGTTTAGGTCCCAATGTAATGGGTGCGGCATATTGCCATAACCGGGCATTTATAAACCTGCGATAAATACAACTTTGAAAAGCATCGAAAAGTCATTGGTGTGTGCCATGGTAAAACTTGGGATCGAACCCGAGACCTGGTCTCAACAGTCCATTACCCATACCACTAGGCTACCGCGGTATACTTTTTAGGTTATAAGTGCCCGGTTAATGGCAATAGGCTCGCCACCTATTACATTGGGACCTAAACATAAACTGACGAAATGTGGGTGCTAGCACCTCTGCCTACCCCTTCGGGGATATAGGCGTAAGTTTATGTTATGTTATGTTATAAAAAAATATATATATAAGGAAGAGATTGTGTATTCGGATTCCGCCAGAACCGATTTTTTTTTCTTATGTTAATGGATTTGAATAGTTAGCACACTAAATGCTTTAAAATTTCATTCCGGTAAGATAGTGGTCTAACGCCAGCCTATCAACCATAAAAATATCCCGATGAACGACCTCCGCCCCCCATGAGCGCCGGCCTGGGGGTGACAGGTGGAGCCGCTTATCACCCTGGCAGAAGTAGCCCGCGGTGGTGGAGCGCCTGGCGCGCCTCCCCTTTTACGGGGACGAGTTGGGGACTCTGTAGTCCCCACACCCGAGAAGGGGGCCAGATCGTTAGAGATGGCCCTGGGACGGCCGGGGTGCGAGGGATATGCCTGTCAACCTCACCTTCGGCAACCAAAACGACCCACAGGCTGCGTGCGTTTTAGTCGGTTCGAGTCCGACATAACCTCCTCCATGGGCTCCGGTGGGGAGGTATCCGTGGGGATTTAGCGCACGTAAAAAAAAAAACCATAAAAAAATCCTTCAGCCCCGGGTCCTTCAAGCGGGGTCTGATAAAAGCATATAATGAAGCCGTCAAGCTGAGTGTCACCATTGTAATATGGTGTTTTGTTTTTTATACAACTTAGGCAGACAAGCACACGACCCAACTGATGGAAAGTGGTTACCGTGACCTATGAACGTGTGTAACACCAGTGGAGTCACATCCGTGCTGCCAACACTGTAAGAACAGAGATTTTATAAGCCCTCAGTGCAGAACACTAAATCAGGACAAGCCTTTGGTCTTCCCACTGACAGCAAAAAACTTCTCCAGTGAGCTCTGGCTACCCTACTTACCACCGGACACACAACACGAGGTTATTACAGCCGTGGTATTCTGTAGGGTACTTCCCCAGTCGGACTGCTCAATTAGGACGGGTATACCGTCGTGTCCTACCTCCTTATGGTGTATGTATGTAAACGGTGACTCTACTTTCTGAGACTTTGCCTTCAGCTTACTATAAGGCAAGGCAAAATGTAATTGGCGTGTCCTATTTAAAAAAGGAGCTACGTGCATCAACTGGGATTAAAATAAGATAATAATCCCAATAATCCCAACCACTTTTCAATACCGAACCCTTTCCAGCAGATTGCAATGCAATTCGGTAACTGAAACGATATGAATCAAACCGTGAACATAACATGATTTAAAATTGAGTTGTCGTGAACAGAACGCGGCTGGCCAGTTGCCAACATGTGGTACTAAGTTATAAACCCAATTGTGTGAAGAATGGTTAGGTTTATAGTTTGGGGCTTTTAAAATATCGCTAAACAGACAGACAGGCGTAATCAAAGGAGATTTAATTTATATACACTTCGTGTGAGCCAGCTTTAAGATTGTTAAGTGGTTTCTGGTTTGAATCTTAGCCTTATACTGACGACTTTTTTATACCACTTAAGTGGCAGATAAGTATACGGGCCACCTGATGGAAAGTGGTTACAATGACCTGTGAACGTGTGCAACACCAGGAGAGTTACACCCTTGATACCGACCCTGTAAGAACAGAGTCTCTATGTCAGTGTATAAAATAAAATTAATACAAGCCTTTGGTCTGCCCACTGACAGTTCAAAAACTGCCCACCTGATGGAAAATGGTTACCGTGGCCTATGGACGTGTGTGATACCAGAGGAGTCACACTCGTGCTGCCGACCCTGTAAGAACAGAGAGTTTCTGTGCCATCAGTGCAGAAGACTCAATCAGTTGCCTTTTAAGCACTCCTAATTCGACATAAATCCACTCCTAACACTACATATTCAAATCATTTATTGCCGACCAAGTGTATATAGGTCTTACAATTTATATTTCAGTATTTAAAAACTTAGCGCCTTTTCCAGGCTTTGCAACAGTTAGGTCACTTTTTTTTTTAATCACTTAGGTGACAGACAAGCGCACGGCCCACCTGATGGAAAGTGGTTACCGTGCCCTATAATAATAATAATTTATTTCTAAGAATATGGTACATTGAGGTCTTTGCTATTTCAGTTGTTCAAATATATTCTACCATACCCAGGTGTAGAAATATTAAATTTTACAATGATAAAATTTAAGATTTACAATAGTAATGTCAAATATACAGCTTATGTCACTCATGCAATCAATTAATTATGTATTTCTATTAAGTTTTACAATAATAATATTTAAATTTTATAATAATAATGTCAGATATGTCACGCATGCAATCAATAATTATTCATTTAATAAGTCATTTATTTGTTTTACATCAGTCAATATAATATCCTTATAATTAAATTTGCTATCCATATATTCCCTCACTGAATAAAAACACTTATCTATTAAGAAATTAAATATGCTGAATTTAAATTCAGTCATAGGTAGCGCTCGCACACCAACTGGCAGTTTATTGTATATTTTTATAGCCATACAATATGCATTTGAGGAGCCACACTCGCGCTACCGACCCTATAAGCACAGAGTTTCTGTGCTGTCTGCATCTGTGCTGAGTTTGCATTGGTCTGGGTGTTTATATGTATAATATGTGTGTATTTACAAAAAAAAAGTATCTAAGTATGTTTATCCGCATTCTAGATTCCACAACACGAGTTAATTAAGCTGTGCTTACTATGGGTCTAGATAGCGTTGTGTACAATGTCGTGGAACATTTATTTATTATTATTATTATTACTTACAATAATTATAACGTTATTAAATGCTCATAAACAACACGAGAATGTCTATCAATCTGAAAAAAATCTGCTTACAAAATAATTAAATTTTTCCACTGACGTTAACAAAGATGGCGACAGACAAAAATAAAAAAAAAACTCATGACCAATACGTTAAGGTGTGTTGCAAATGAGAATATTTGTGAGTCATTTAACTAAATGCTCTGTAAACTGATTTCACGTGCCGGCAGACAGACAGACAGACGGACAAATGACTTGAGCTCTTCATTACGATGTATGGACGCAGGGGAAAGTGGATTGTTATTTAAAAAAAGGGTTGAATTTTAAATTAACTTCGAGGAGCCATGACGAGGGCCAGTAGCATTTAGCAATAGCGGTATGGGTAGCTGACAATTTTTTTTCCTTCAAGGTATTGACTTAACTGTATTTTAGCTGATTTTGGGCCGAGAGGAAATAACTGATGAATTTATTTATTTTACAAACTTAGGTCACCAGCAGACGCATTTTCTCACAGTATGAGTAGCTGACAATTTTTTTCCTGCAATTTAGCCAATTTTCAGACGGGTAGAAATATACCCGTCCCAATTGGGCAACAACTGAGAAAAAACCTCCGCCCTACAGAATACAGAGGCCATAATAACTTAGTGTTGTGTTCCCGGCGATTAGTAAGGTAGCCAGATGTCGCTGGAGATATTCCTTTGGTACTTCCACTGTGCTATCAGTGGAAATACCAAAGGCTCAGATTACTCTGTCCTCTACACTGATGGCACAGAAACTCCCTGTCTGTCTCTTAAGATACAGGGTTCTCCCTAGTTTAAGAGGCGGAGTTTCAAATGTCCTGAACATGGCTTTCTATGATATAAAGCCCTCGTTTCTTTTAAAATGTATGTTATTTTTATTGTCAGCTGTGTAATATTTTTGCAATAAACGTTATTATTATTATTATTATTATATACAGGATCGGCAGCGCGAGTGTGACTCCTCTGGTGTTCCACACGTCTACAGGCCACGGTAACCACTTCCCACCAGGTGGGCCGTATGCTTATCTGTCAAGTGGTCTAAAAACATTGCCACTAGATACAAACAGCTGAAAGACTTGCCACCTGTTTCATCTTTACTCACTTAGCGACTTCCTCTGTTTTCATAAAATCTTTCAAACTAATGCTCCGGTTCTGAGTACTTTTGACCTGCCCTTTCTTCTCCCCATAAAATAACATTCACCAAAATATTTTTGTCCATTCATCTCGAACCAATCCCGCCTGCCCCTGTACCAGAAAGTATGCGCAAAAATGTTCATTACCGTTAGCGTGTACAGTACACTCGGTACAAAACAATAACTGTATGGAACGCTGTACCGTCCGCAGTCCGAACCCTTGTTTAACTCAGCGCAATACAATGCATACTACTACTGCTTTTTTTTGAAAAACGCATAATGTTAAGCATTCTTTTATCAGTATTGACTATATTTGTACTTAGTTTTCTCAACTTAGGTCGGTTTTTTAGTCTTATTACGCCTAAAAATCCGACCCGTCTTATTGAAGCCACTGCCACGGCTTAACGTGCTCTCAGAGGCACTGACCAGAGATGCAAATACCCGTGTATTTTCATTGTCAGTGGGACGACCAAAAGTTTGTACTGCTTTGTCATTTACACTGACGGAACAGAAACTTGTGCTTACAGGATTGGCAGCTTGAGTGTGACTCCCTTGGTGTTGCACACGTCCATAGACCACGGTATCCACTTTCCATTAGGTGGGCCGGGTGCTTGTCTGCCAAGTGGTGTAAAAAAATCACCTAAAATCAAGAATTACAAGGACATACAAAGGTTCAGTAATTTGCCTACAGAACCCCGATTTTTAACGGCGCTTCTAAGTTTTTTAATATTCCACCTGTTAACAGTGGAATTTCAGAAATTACTCAGCTCTGTATGTGCCCTGAAGAGCCCATCCACTCGCGGGAACACGTAATGGCTGCATAGTTTGGAGAGCAGTCTGATTAGTTTATTTTTGTTGGAGGCGTATGAGCTGAGGTGAGGTATTTTATGATTCTTTTCATGCAGGCTTTATTCATTATTGCATTGCGATTCTGTTGCTTTAGTTGCGGCACGCTATAATGGCCGTTTGAAACGACTGGGTTTGCCTCTTTTTTGGTGTGTGAAGTTTATTTTCTTCTGTGCCAGTCTCACTATATTTATTTTATATACCACTTAGGTGGCAGACAAGCACACGGCGCACCTAATGAAAAGTAGTTACCGTGACCTATGGACGATTGTAACACCAGAGGAGTAACAGTCGCGTTGATAACCCTGTAAGTACAGAGTTTCTGTGCCGTCAGTGTAGAAGACAAAGCAGGACAAGCCTTTAGTCATCCCACTGACAGCACAAATTCTCCAGTGAGCTCTGACTACCCTACTCACCGCTGGGAACACAACACGAAGTTATTATAGACGCGGTATTCTGTAGGGTGGAGGTACTTCCCCAGTTGGACTGCTCAATTGGGCGGAAATACCGCCGTGTTCTACCTCCTTATCTTTAGTTACTCGTATAAAAGTTCGTTGTCTAATGTTAAGCGCACCAAAAAAGATAAAAAAAAAGAAAGAAAAAAGATAAATGTTTTATTTTTGATTCTCACAGTGTTTCTTATGGACTACATTTACAACTAACCTTAACCTAGTTATACTCTCACACTGTGTGAACCTAAATAGGGCCCCATCTCAGCATTAAATGCTACGCACACTGAGTGTATGCGCAGCGCTGGTTTTCAGATGGGGCCGCTATTTAAAACTAGTCGTGTCGGCTCTTACGACACCGTCGGATCAGATGGGGTGGTGACACTTTATTTCTTTATGCATCACTACACGGATAAGGCCTCATCGCTACCCTACTTAACTGTAATCGCCAGTTGTGGATTCGAGATGGCTGTCGCTTCACGGATAATATTTAAGTTCAAACCCGTAGTTTAACTGTAAAAGGCGGATGCTGGAATACAAACAAAATAAATAAATAAATATTCCACGACATTCCACACAACGCTATCTAGACCCATAGTAAGCATAGCTTAACTAGCTTGTGTTATGGGATCTAGACTGCGGATAAACATACTTAGATACTTTTTTTTTTGTAAATACATACATATTATACATAGAAACACCCAGACCAATGCAAATATACATATTCATGCATACAAATATTTGCACTGAGCGGGAATCGAACCCGCGCCCCCTGCATAGCAGTCGAATGCTCTACCGCTACGCCACGGAGGTCGTCGAAATAAAAACAAACAAACAACTAGCCCATCGCTGTCCACTGCTGGACTAGGTCTCTCCCAATATTGGGTGGCTTTGGCCTACTGTTCCCACACTGGTCAGACGGGTTGGTACAGGGTTTTATTTCAAGTTTTCCTTCTCTCGCAGTGATATCGTCTGCGTATTGTCCCGTTAGTCGCCTCTTCCGACACCCTACAGATGAGATGGGGTGATGATACTTGTATTCTTTCTCCGTCACCACTTGGTCCTGGAATCCGAATATGCTAAAATAAAAGATAATTTTTTTCAGTATCAAATCATGTTCCTCCTTGATCATGGTGCTTGCAATAGCGCCGAAATATCGGAAACTCAAAACAATGAAACATGGTTAATATCCCGTTTATTTTGATACTGATGTGAGTGACCATAATAGTTTAAATACCTATTTTTTTTTAATTAAAATCTTTATTGGAATCATAAAATACAGGAATTGTAAACATGAATAGTGTAAATAGTGTCTGCATTAGTTTAGAACTGTGTCGCAGACACTAACGTCACCTCCAGGCCGAACTGGGCACCAGAGTTTCATCATAGACATGAGTACAGCAAGTATAGAAAGGAAGAAAATGTAGGAACGTCAGGGAAATTCAATTTTAGTGTTAAATAAATGTTGCTATGAAAATTAAATCAGGCGGTTTGAGAACCGTCGGAACATACTTATAAGAAAAATTAATAATTATTATGTTTAGTTTATAACAGACTATGGCGTAGTGGTAGTGAACGCGAACGCTACACAGAAGGCGCAGGTTCGATCCCCGCTCAGCGCAAATATTTGTGAACCTATACATGTATTAACGGCTGTTTAACATCAGACAAATAAATACAGTCCAGACTCTGCCTCAAATGCATGGCTCGAGTCAACAATTAGTGCTCGGAAAACAGCAATAGGCGCATCCCCTATTACGTGGGTCCGAATGCAATGATAGGCTTTTTTTTTTAAATATAGAACACGTCAATTAGACTTCGCCTTGCCTGGTGGTAAACTGAAGACAAAGTCTCAGAAAAGAGGGTGACCATTACTGACACATACCATGTGACAATGGTGACAAAGGCGAAATGTGGGTGTAAATTCACCTCTGCCTAAGATAAAGGCGTGATTATATGTATGTATGTTTGCATAAATATGGAGTACGTTAAGCCGTGGGTCCAGTTGCCATACGAACAATAACTATGGCACTCGTTACGAGTACTTGTAGCCGTAAATAGTTTAACTACTGATTTAACCATATACATATAATTATACATATAATCACGCCTTTATCCCCGGAGGTAGAGGTGATTTAACATAAACATAAACTCAAACCTATATCCCCGAAGGGGTAGGCAGAGGTGCTAGCACCCACATTTCGCCAGTTTATGTTTAGGTCCCAACGTAATAGGTGGCGAGCCTATTGCCATTTACCGAGCACTTATAAACCTGCGATAAATACACACATAACTTCGAAAAGCATTGAAAAGTCATTGGTGTGTGCCATGGTAAAACCTGGGATCGAACCCGATACCTCGTCTCAGCAGTCCATTACCCATACCACTAGGCTACCGCGGTTATTTTGGTGGTACCGAGGTGATTTAACACCCGTATTTCACCAATCATTGAATTCAGTCCCAGTAATAGGGCGTGAACGTTTTGCCGTCTTCCGGGCACTATTGTTGACTCGAGCAATGTGTCTAAAACTGAGTCTGGACTGTATATATCTGTCTGGTGTTAAACAGCCCTATCCCTTAGTCGCCTTGTACAACACCGCATGGGAAGTGATGGGGTGGCCCAAATTCTACTCTGCCGGGAACCACGCGGCGGTGCCGGGAATTTAATCACAATGCTTCGATAACGCCTTTGTGTTGGTAATGGACAAAAGTATATTTGGTATGGCCCCAAATTTTTTTAATAAAATTCCTAAGGAAATAAAATCATTGCCTGTACTTAAGTTTAAAATCATGCTGCAATCATTATTAATTGACAAATGCTACTATACACTAGATGAATTCCTAAATGACAATTCAATATATGCGATATTTTATTAATTATTGTTATTCTTTAATTTGTAATCATAATTTGACATTCTTTGACTATGTTGACTTTGATATTTTATTAATTTTTGTATGTATTTCTTTTATACTTTAATTTGTAATCGCAATTTGACATTTATTTACTTGACATTTTTTATTCCCAGAAATATTTTGTAATGTTGAATAGTATTGCATGTTTGGTATTATTGTTTTATACTACAACAATAGTGTAACAGTTGTGATATTATGACACTATGATAATTGGCCAAGTGTTGCTTGCACTAAATCTAATTTGTATGCCCAAGTGGCAAAACATAGTGAGCCTAATACCTCTTAAGATCTCTGTGTACCTATGTTTCACAAATAAAGACATTTCATTTCATTTCATTTCATTTCATTTCATTTCATTTCATTTCATTTCATTTCATTTCATTTCATTTCGTTTCGTTTCGTTTCGTTTCGTTTCGTTTCGTTTCGTTTCGTTTCGTTTCGTTTCATTTCATTTCATTTCATTTCATTTCATTTCATTTCATTTCATTTCATTTCATTTCATTTCATTTCATTTCATTTCATTTCATTTCATTTCATTTCATTTCATTTCATTTCATTTCATTTCATTTCATTTCATTTCATTTCATTTCATTTCATTTCATTTCATTTCATTTCGTTTCATTTCATTTCATTTCAATGGCAGTCACTTCTAGGAAAATATTGAAGTTCAGCCAAATCCGCAGTTAAACTGGAACCGCGGACCCCAGACCCCGAGGTGGAAGCTTCTGATACGAATGCGATGCGGCCCCGTGCACTAACGCCACGGCACAGAGGCTGTAAATATTTATCTAAATAACATATTTTAATTATCATTAATTATGTATAATAATATGTATGTGTTATAACACATTTTTTTTTTTTTTATATAGGACACGTCAATTGGACTTCGCCTTGCCTGATGGTAAGCAGAAGGCAAGGTCCCAGAAAAGAGGGTCACCATTACTTACACATACCGTGTGACAATGGTGACACTCAGCTTGACGGCCTCATCATCTGCTTTTTCACGCCCCGCTTAAAGGACCCGGGACTGTAGGAAGAAGGAAACACGTGAGCTGGTAATGAATTCCAGGCCTTAATGGTGCGACAGAGGAAAGAGTCTCCGAACCGCTTGGTTCTTGATCGGATGTTTTGCACCGTGTGCGGATGACATCTAAGACCTGCACGCGTTGTCCTGTGTAGGAAAGGGGAGGGTGGGACTAATTGGAAGAGCTCATCAGAACACTCCCCATGGTACAAACGGTAAAATTTATTTTTTTGGGTGTTATTTTGGATTTGTATGTGTGAATGTTTATGAATGTTTACACATTTTCTTTCTTTCTTTCTTTCTAATAAGAAAAAAATTGTTACTTACAAATTGAGCCAAGTTGCCATCAAATAAAATAATACATAATTATTGCTATTATATTCCCATGTTTGAAGTTGTAAAACCGGAAAAGCATTGACTAGGAGGACACGGCAGTATTTCCGCCCAATTGAGCAGTCCGACTGGGGAAGTACCTACGCCCTACAGAATACCGCGGTTATAATAACTTCGTGTTGTGTTACCAGCGGTGAGTAGGGTAGCCGGAGATGAGACTGGAGAATTTGTGCTGTCAGTGGGAAGACTAAAGGCTTGTCCTGCTTTGTTCTCTGCACTGACGGCACAGAAACTCTGTGCTAACAGGGTCGGCAGCGCGAGTGTGGCTTCTCTGGTGTTACACACGTCCATAGGCCACGGTAACCACTGTATAAAAAAAAAATTGCAGACTTAGTTACTCGATAATACCGGAAGCCACAGCGAATTTTCCTTCTTCCTACAATCCCGGGTCCTTCATGCGGTGCGTGAAAAAGCATCACTCATTGTAACATGGTATACTTTTTTTTTATATACATAGAACACGTCAATTAGACTTCGCCTTGCCTGATGGTAAGCTCAAGGCAAAGTCTCAGAAAAGAGGGTCACCATTACTTACACGTACCGTGTGACAGTGGTGACACTCAGCTTGACGGCCTCATCATATGCTTTTTCACGCCCGCTTAAAGGAACCGGGACTGTAGGAAGAGAGAAACACGTGAGCTGGTGAAAGAGTTCCAAAACTTGTATGATAAGTGAGTATTTGATCAAAAACAATGATATTGCTAAGAATTTAATAATTATGAGACTAATTAAACATACAATTACCAATACCGTTTAGTGACATCTATCGTCGAGTAGCTGTAGCACTATAATTTTATCACATAAAACTAACCGCAAAAATAATGTTGATTAAATTAATTTTATTACTTACTTGTAAATAAATTTAAATCTAATTTATTTTTTTAGCAAATTACTGTTATACCATTCTTACTCACTAACGCCATCTATGATGCAGTAGCGAAACAAGTAGTCTTAATAAAATATTCATTGCTGGTAGAAAGTTACAATGTTACGAAATTTTAACTCTTCAAATCAATGTATACCTTAGTCATACGTTATAAGATTCAATATTGTATTTAGAAGAAACATTAATAAAATATTAAAGAAAGTAGGCGACTGAAATAGGTGTATCGTTTTACCTTTGATATTAGAAAATAAATGTTTGTTTTATCTTAATTATTTCTTTTACTACAATTAAAATAAAGTTTACATTATTACTTAAACAAACAGCGAACAAAATGAACAACAAAACAAAACAATAATCACCAAAAATCAATTTCAAAAAGCTGACATTTTGAACTGTCGAAGAGAAAAATCAATTTTTTTCTCGCGAATTTACATCTGTCAACCGCTATGCAAGCGAAAGAGACAACACATGCGACTGTATAGTGGATGAAAGGGACAGCAGTATTCGTCGATACGTCATCCTGTGTGTGAGACAATAGAATATCCCGACTTAGGCACAGGGAAACACTGTGGCGGTTTTTCATCTCAGTTATTGAGAATAACGCCATCTGTGTTAGTAGTTGGAAAACATAGAATTTCGTGCTTGTGTGCTGTACGTATACGCTAGTGTTATATTATTGTGTGCAATTATTCGCATGTGTGGGTACTTGGAGGGTGGAAGCGGACGCTGTAAGCGTAGTGACAACATAAAAAATAAATATTTTCTCTTGAATAAATATTTTAAACATAATTTTGTAGCGAATTTCTTATAAATGACCACTTCTCATGAAGTGGTTTGCCATTTGCTTGTTTGCCACCTAACTTGTATAAAAAATATAGACACCAGAATGTTAACCTAACAAATGACGAGTGAGGCTGTGGTGCAGGTTTTCCTGCCGTGTTTGGGAGGTCAGACGTCAGGCGCTCTAATTTACTGTTAAAGTCAAACTAAAAGGAGGAGAAGATGACTCCTTCTCGTCTCCCATATAAGTCCATCTAGTAAAATACTTACACACATATAATCACTCCTTTATCCCTGGAGGGTTAGGCAGAGGTGAATTAACATTCACATTTCACCTATCACTGTATTCGGTCCCATGTAATAGGGGGTGAGCATATTGCCGTTTTCTGAGCACTATTGTTGACTCGAGCCATGCATCTGAGGCTGAGTCTGGGCTGTATATATCTGTCTGATGTTAAACAGCCCTAGCCCTTAGTCGCCTTGTACGACACCGTATGGGAAGAGATGGGGTGGCCTTAATACTACTCTGCTGGAAACCACGCGGCATAAATAATCATAAAATAATAAAAACACACGTTCTAGAATATAGGTTCTAGCAAATAGCTATGCCTAAAATATAATTATTCTAGGTAATTTATACCACTTAGGTGGCAGACAAGCACACGGTCCATCTGAAGAGAAGTGGTTACCGTGACCTATGGACCAGGGGCGTCACACTCGCGCAGCCGACCCTGAAGAAACCATCTAATGCCCCTTTTGAAGAACCCCATATTGTAGGCGCATGGGAAAACTGCAGTAAAGAGTTCATTCCACATTAATAGTTACCAGGGATCATAATGACAGCCTCTGTGGCGTGTCGGCGGTGATCGTGACATTGCCAATTGGTTGTGGAGGTCAGATAACAGTTGCTTCACGAAAACTTTTGAAGTACCGTCGTGTCCTACGGCCTCGATAACCGAGGCCGTAGGACACGACGGTATTTCCATCCAATTGAGCAGTCTGACTGGGTAAGTACCTCCGCCCTACAGAATACCGCGGCCATAATAACCTCGTGTTGTGTTCCCGGCGGTGAATAGGGTAGCCAGAGCTCACTGGGCAGTTTTGGTGGTGTCAGTGGGAAGACCAAAAGCTTGTCCCACTTTGTCTTTGGCACTGACGGCACAAAAGCTCTCTGTGCTTACAGGGTCGGTAGCGCGAGTCTGATTCTCTTGATGTTGCACACGTCCACAGGCCATGGTAACCACTTTCCATCAGGTAGGCCGTGCATATTGAAGTTCAGCCGCATCATAATAGGACTGGAATGTCAAACCTAAGGCTCACGAGAATGATAATTCATAAAATAGATAGGAAGGCTGCAGTGGATGCCAAAACTTCTCATGTCTTTCTTACCATCATTCTATACATATTCCACAGTACATTCATCTTAGTGACATGCAGCAACTGCTTATGATTAAGGCCAGCTGGGTTACGAAGAACTACGGAGCAAATGAAACAGCAATTTGTATATCAAAAACTATACACAATGTATCGATAACTACGCGGTCGATAAAGCAGTAATGTCAATTTAATTTCAAATAAAAAACATAGATGGCTCTTTCCCACACCAAAGTATAATTATAACGCAATCAAAAATTTAGTGCGATCTCCGCGGTTACGTGAGCTCGACGTGCTTTTTTCTGTTAGTAATTTATGCATCATTTTTTTTTGTTGGAAATATGTAAACATTGGTAAGTGTCCTGTTCTACTTATCTGTAAATTGTAATCCAAATTCTCACCTAGTATCTTGTTACTATAAATATACAGCAGACGTTGACTAGGTTTAAATACTTTACTAAATGTCAATTCAGATATAGATCATAACAAACAAATGGTCAAAATGGAGTCTCGATCTAACCTCAATTCGGTAATCTCATAACACAATTTTACGATTTTTTTATTGCCATCATGTTCTTTTTTCAATTAATTAGCCCACTGCAGTCCACTGCTGGACATAGGCCTCACCCAATGTGCCGCCTTCCGCATCCAGTCTGTCCCAGCCACCTTTTTCAGGTCGTCCGTCCATCTGGCTAGGGGGCGTCCTACCTTTCGTTTACCTTCTCGCGGTCTCCACTGTAGGACTCGTTTGCTCCAACGGCCATCGGTCCTTCGACAAACGTGGCTAGCCCACTGTCACTTCAACTTGCTTATTCTGTGACCTATGTTGGTAACTTTATGATGACTATGTTTAACTTTAGTTCTCTGTCGGATAAACTCTTTTTTAATACGTTTTATTAATAATATTGTCAACCGCATCTACTATTACTCCCTCTAAGCTACATTCTTTAGTTAGTTAGGTATTCCTGTTATGTGGGTGGATTCTTGTCGGTAATATAATGGCCAGGATTCAAAGCCGCGACCTCTCTATTGTACAGTCGACTTCTTAACAACTAAGCTACTCTTCAAACTGGTGATTGAGGTTAGATCTAGTTTGAATTGAACTGAAAAAAGAACTGAAAGATATTCAAAATCCAGTCCAATTCAGAGTAGATCTACGAGAATTGTAAAGGAATGTTCTTAAATGTCATTGTAAACCTTTGAGGAAGCCGTAAGGTGAAACCGGTCAGGTGTAATAAGTAATAAAGTAATGTGGAAAAGTACAAGTGAGTTATCAATATGTGTAACAACAAATTCCACCAAATGCCATCAATCAACAGTATATATATTGAAAATGAATTCACTTGTACTTTTCCACATTATTTTTAATATTTATTAGACCTGACCGGTTTCGCCTTACGGCATCCTCAATAGTTTACAATACTCAATACTCAATACATTTATTGCATACCATAATGTGATACAGATGTCAGATTAAGATTAAGTTACAATTATGGACCTTACCTTGTCTTTGTAAATCTTTGAAATGTGAAAAAGTACAAGTGAGTTCTCAATATGTGTAACAACAATTTCCACCGAGTGCCATCAATCAACAATATAAATAATAAAATTTGAAGTGGCGCCCAACATGGGACCTAGATAATATTTTATATATACTATCATAACATGTTTTACTGTCTATCGATTTGACTTCTAAACCCAAATAACTTAAAAACCTTGGAGTTGTTACTCTGATAATACCTGGGATAAAGAAGTTCTTCGCTATCCGAAGAGGTATCAACTGGCTTACAGAGGAAGTATTTCTTTCCTGCAAAACCACATGTAACTTAATTTTCAGTACTTGATTTACCAATTCTTGGTGGAGTAAAATAGGGCCCACACCCATCTCTATCTGTGTCGTTGAAGGTGCCTAGCCAGGGCTGATATGACAAAGGGCCCACTTGACAGGAAGATGGTCGCCCCGCTAGCGAAATATAAGTTTTGATATACCTCTGTCTACCCCCTCAGGGACTTACAGGCCTGAATATATATATACTTAATATTATATTGAGTGATTAATATTCATAATTTCAAATATTAAAAGGTAAAAAATACTTTCATTATGATTCCTTCCAAAAATTGAATAAACCTGTTTAGAAAACTGTGTTGCCCTATTTTCCCTGAATAATATTTTAATTAACTTAACCAGGCACAATATTAAAGATTAACTCGTCCTAAATTACAAAAACACAAGCAAAAACTTTCTCATTTTCACAAATCACACATTTTAGACAACTAATCTCGGAAACGGCTTCACCTAATTTAATAAACTTTTTCCAGCTCATCTACTGACAAAAATACAAATTAAAAAAGTACGCCCAAATATTCTCGCCATAATTAAAAGAAATGCCTAACCTCTAATTAATTTATTGACAAATTATTTTTTTAATATCATCTCATAAGATTTGGCTGCGGACGGTACGCCTAATCTCCGCCACCCTCGCGTAATAGGCCATCTCCTTGTTGCTATGGCGACGGCTAAGATGGCCGCCAGCCCTCCCTCCCGCGCTCCTCCCGCGCTAGTATAAAAACGCACCCTCCAGCGTTTCATGTCAGAGCGCCACTACGATTTGCCAATCGCGCACGTTTCGTGATTTTCATAATATCTCGATTCCGAGATATTTTCTTATTTCTCGTTTTTTCCCGTTTCAAACACTTCCTGTATCTGTTTTACTTTGCAATTAAATTCTTATTTTTTGACTATTTATTTTTTGGTTTTATTTTTTATTTCTTTTCTTATTTTTTCCTGTGGTCGGTGGCATGCTGCTTCTTGTGGAAGGTAAGTGAACTAACTAAGAAAATGTTGTTTCAGGTTTTCCCGGCATTTTCCACAATCAACTGTTTGTTATAATCGTAGGGAAAATTATTTTAAACACATGCAATGATTATCGATTCCAGTGCAGATGTGTGGGTAAAAATAGCATCTACCTCTCCGGGTCATCTTCGCAAAAGCAGCTCTATTGTGTAGACTTTTGGGTTCGTTTTATCTTGAAGTTTGGAGTTACTTGCTGCGTTTTTGGAGGCTGTACGAAAATTAATATAGAGTCTTACGTATCTGAGGCTTACCCAGCGCACCGGATGCTAGGTTCACGCGCCAAATATAAGTTTAGGGGAACTCAATCTACTTTATAAGCTCATATATTGTGTTCAGCCTTTAATCAAACGGGACTTGGCAGTATATTAAATAGATATTTTCATCTCTATTCAATATCTTTCACAATTTTCGGGAGATAAGTCATCTGTATTCTTACTTAGACGTCATTTAACATGTATATATTTGTACACGTCATAATTTCGTGATAGTTTAAATATCACGTGTAGCTGAATTATTTCGTGATAGTTTAAATATCACGTGTAGCTGAATTATTTCGTTATAGTTTTAATATCGCGTGTAGCTGAATTATTTCATGATTATTGATGTAGTTTGTACATTAAGAATTGGGGATAAAAATTTTGACAGATTTTCATAAATAGCGTCTGTTACAGAGAATTGCTATGCGTTAAAAATAGTTGATAGTTTACGTACTTTAACGTATATCACGATTTAAAGTTGCACTGTCACATGTAAATGAATTAAAATATGATAAATTTACTTAATATAGAAACAAATAAAGTTTTGAATTTTTAAAACGTAACGTATTAAGGGATGAGACTATCGTCGTGAAGAGGGCATTTATCATGTGCTGTATATTTACTGTTGGATGGATGTTCTCCATATCCCTTAGTCGCCTTCTACGATACACACGGGAAGAGATGAGAAGGCCCTATTCTTTCTATGGGAATATCAATGCAGAATAATAATAATTTGCTTCATCATATATTTTCGAAGGCATCATTTTCTAAGTAGATACGGAACGGTAACTTTAATATAAAAAAATTACTAGCATTGAAATTACCGCGGTAGCCTAGTAGTATGGGTAATGGACTCCTGATACGAGGTCTCGGGTTCAATCCCAAGTTTTACCATGGCACACACCAATGACTTTTCGATGCTTTTCGAAGTTATATGTGTATTTATCGCTGGTTTATAAGTGCCCGGTTAATGGCAATAAAGCTCCTATTACATTGGGACCTAAACATAAACTGGCGAAATGTGGGTGCTAGCACCTCTGCCTACCCTTTCGGGGATATGGGCGTGAGTTTATGTATGTATGTATTATAATATTTATTAGTAATTTCTTCTGTTAATACAAACAAAACAAACAACTAGCCCACTGCTGGACATAGGCCTATCACAATGTTGGGAGGCTTTGGCCAACGGTTTCCACACTATCCAGACGGGTTGGTAAAGGGTTTTTTTTTCAAGTTTTCCTTCATAATGATATCGTCTTCGTATTTTTCTGTTAGTCCCCTCTTACGACACCCTTCGGATGAGATGGGATGGTGATACTTGTATTCTTTCTCCGTCACCACACATACATGTCTGTTAATAAGAAGGAGGCTATATACTATCTTTAATCATCATCTTTCTCGAGATTCCCCAATCGCATTCTAAGCTTATAATTCATTACCAGCTCATTAGTTTCCTTCTTACTGTCCCTGGTCCTATAAGCGGGGCGTGAAAAACATATAATGAGGCCGTTAAACTGATTGTCACCATAGTAACATGGTACCTTCAGCTTACCATCAGGCGAGGTGAAGTCTAATTGACGTGTCTTATATTAAAAAAAAGATTTAATGACTTCAAAACTGATAATTGGAATAACGACCACATGGCAGGTTTCGGTGTACTAATTATTTTTGATTGGGGCTTTTCCAAGCGTCTGCCATCAGACCTCCCAACTCCGTAAGGAAAGCCTTATCCATTGTTAAACAGCCGTATATGTAAGAGGCTAGGGCTCCGAAGGTGTCGATAGAGTCCTGTATCAGTGACAAAGGGTGAAAATTTATAAAAGGGAAGTCGGTGGAACCGTTGCTCGATCTAGCTTATCAAGCACTACCCTTTGGGAAGTCGACAGGAATCGGGTTATAGGAATCATGACTCACCTCCTCAAGATCATGATATTATTATTATCGTTTCTTCAGATTTTGGTTTCAACTATAGAGACAGATACTTTTTGCTCCTGAAGGTGTAAGCAGAGACAACATTTATATTTCTTTGACAATACTCCTTGACCTTATTTACAGCAAGTAGGCAGATTGCTGACTATTGGCCTCGGTACAAAACTTCTTGTTGCTATTTAAAAAAAATGTACTTTTGCTGTATTTATTATATTATTTAGTATATTATTTTGTAAATTTGATATGCGAATTAAACTTACAACTTAGAAACTGATCTACTTGCAACATGAGTTGCTAGTAAAAATATATAAGTTCAATTTATGCGACTTTTGGTCAAATCTCCGGTTTTGCTCTACCAATTGCGATGAAACTTACAGAAGATTTAAGTCTTGCCATGAAATTTACAATCAAAAAACCACATCAAAATCAGTTCCATAGTTTTCGCATTCATCGCGGATAAATAGACAGACTAACAATTACCAAAAAAGAAAATTAGTATTAAAGCAATCGGGATATTTATCATGTTATAAAAACGATAAAAACAAAAAAGCATCATCATTAGATTTTTAAAAAATCAATAGCTGGGGATCGAACCCGTCGATTTTGAATTTAATGACATTTATATTGCTTATAAGTATTGCCAATATAAAGTAACCAAAGCAATTTTTTTTTCAATACATAGACACGATGTTTTTATAATATCTTAATAGTATAGATTTTATATACACAGTTGAGAACCTAGATAGTGATATGTATTATATACTATAATTATTTATTTCTTAGGTTACATAAATATGTTGCCGCGTGGTTCCCGGCAGAGTAGAATTTGGACCACCCCATCTCTTCCCGTGCGGTGTCGTACAAGGCGACTAAGGGATAGGGCTATTTAACATCAGACAGATATATACAGCCCAGACTCAGCCTCAGAAGAATGACTCGAGTTAACAATTATAGTGCCCGGAAGACGGCAATAGGCTCACCCGCTATTACGTGGGATCGAATTTAATGATTGGTGAAATGTGGGTGTTAAATCACCTCTGCCTAACCCTCCGGCGTGATTATATGTATATAAATACTACTAATAGATAACAACACTTGAAGTATTTCCTAATCTTTCCCATATAAAACGATAAAAAAATATCTTCTAGCTAGGTACAGCCATAAAATTCAACGATATTACCCGTCAATCTATGGAAGTGATTTCCCATAAATATTTCATGAGATACACTCTATTCCAATTTACGTATGAAATACCCATTTTACCGGTTTGCCCCATAGTTTGTGGGGGAAACTGAGAAGTATTTAAAACATTTTTCTTTTTTTATATAAACAAATACTCGTGGGAAGATTATAATTCTACTATTAGTATTAAAGTTATTGGGAAATTTAATATGTTGTATTGTTCTTCAGTTCCTCCTTGATCATGGTGCTTGCAACAGCGCCGAAATATCGTAAACTCGAAACAATACAACAGTATCCCGATAACTTTAATACTAATGTGTGTGACCATGATAGTTTAAATATCTATAAGTCTACTAATATCTTGTTGATTGATTGATTGAATATCATAAATATGAAAATTTTTGAAGGTGTTTCGATGTTTGTTAGTTACGCTCTAATAAACTGCCAGAATCTTACTGAATTTTGATGCAGGGATAGTTTATTATCTGACACAATACAACTGGTAGATTACTTCTTTATCCCTGGGAGAAGTTCCTATAGGTTGCAAAGATGGTATTTAAAAAAAATACCGATCGAATTGAGTATATTTGTATGTATGTATGTAGGTGTAATATGTATGTTTATGTGTATATATATGTACCTGTTTAGGTACCCTTCTTTTATCTGAAAATTAATGTACACTTCACGTCCCTTTATTACTTTAACTGCTTCTCTGCTACTCAAAGGTTTGCTGGTAGAGAACTCATACTGAGTTAAGCTCGCCTTTGTACATAATTATTTTGTGTTTGACCTCTGTACTGTTTGTGTGCAATAAAGAATTAAGAATTAAGAACCTCCTTTTTGGAAGTCGGTTAAAAACAATATGCGGACCAAAGGGATCCAAAGTGCAAATTTTCGATCGAGTCGGCCTTACGATCGAGAGGTTTCGGGTGAACTCCTCTGAAACACTCCTGACAAGCAATTTAGCTTAACTGGAGGAGTTAGAGGGAATATTAGTAACTTCATCTACCAATATTCTGCTTATTTAATTTAAAAAAAAACACTAGGAAATCGCTGTGATGATGAATTCTTGAGATTTCTCTCAGGAATCTGTTTGAATTGCCAAAACATAACCTCACACCTATATTCCTGAAGGGGTAGGAAGAGGTGCTAGCACCCACATTTCGCCAGTTTATGTTTAGCTTCCAATGTAATAAGTGGCGAGCCTATTGCCATTAACCGGGCTGTTTGAATTGAATTCATAGTAATTGGAAATTCTCGCGTTATTAGCGGCACTTAGCACTTACGGCCATATTGAGAGCATACAATGGGTCACGGGGTCAACGCCCGATAGTGTGGGGTGCTGGCGGATGCTGGATCGATAGGGGACGTCTGTGCGCCGCTAGGGATGCGACACAAGAAGGTGTCCATGAAATTTCATTATGCATTTTAATGGTGTTGAAAAAAAATATTGTTTGTATAGATCTGATTTGCACGACTTAGTCAAAAAGAAAAATGTACTAGACCAATAACCAATACTTAAAATGTCCAGCACGAAAAAAGCCCAATAATAAAAATGTCCGGCAATAAAAATAATCAGTAATAAAAATGTATGTCTATATAAATTTAGGTAATTGTAAGTACTTTTGACTTTTAGTATTTGAAGTACTGCAATACATTTCAATTTAAAACTCACCTTTGTCGAAAAATCTTGTCAATAATAGTATTCTTTTAAACACCAATAGAAATGCTAATGAATAAATTTTTATGATGACAATATTTTGAACGGTCTTAGTTGCGTAGCTTAAAATAATTCGAATGCTACGCAGGGGGCGCGTGGTCGATTCCCGCTCAATGCAATATTTGTATGCATGTATCAAAGTCAAAATCATATATTTGCATTGGTCTAAGTATTTATATGTATTTACCAAAAATATATCTAAGTATGTTTATCAGCATTCTAGATTCCATAACACAAGCTAGTTAAGCTATGCTGACTTTGGGTACTAGTGGAACCATCCATTATTGACAGATAAATTGACCTTTAATCAATCATCTGTGCGTCATCATTCATATATTATCAATAGAAAAAAAAACGAGACTTCCTTCAAACACTGCGCTGAACAAATTGAACAATTGGCGCTAAAAATAACGAGACATCCACTTAAGTTGTGACGTCTGTGAGTTTTATTGTCAGGTTCTGTTTATATAAACTTTATTGCCTTGTGAATCTTGATATTTATAAGTACTTCTTGACCTTTCTGCCTTACACAATGACATTTATATATATACAGTACCAATTCCTTTAAACGGGGCGTGAAAAAGCAATAGACACTGTCAAACTGAGTGCCACGAGTGATTGTAACATACCACGTGTCTGTAATGGTAACCTTCTTTCCGGAGACTTTGATTTAACTCACTAGCAGGCGAACTGAAGTTCAATTGATGTGACCTATTTATAAAAAAAATCTACTATTAACATTATATAACATTAAAAAAACCAGCAGTGGGCTATGGAGCGAACTATGCTTGGAATTTCTCGGAAGGATAAAGTTCGGAACGAGGTTATCCGACAGAGAACTAAAGCTACCGACATAGCTCGCAGAATAAGCAAGCTGAAGTGGCAGTGCTAGCCACGTTTATCGAAGGACCGATCGACGTTGGAGTGAGAAGGCAAACGGTAGATAGGATACCCCCTAGCCAGATGGACTGATGACCTGAAAAACTAGTGGTGGAGGACCGGACGAAACGTACATGGGGAGAAGCCTGCGTCTAGTAGTGGACTGCGGTGGGCTTATTGATTGATATAGTGATATTCATAACATAAACAAACTCATAACATAAACTCACGCCTATATCCCCGAAGGGGTAGGCAGAGGTGCTAGCACCCACATTTGAGTGAGAGTGATATTCATCTCTGAATATCCCGTATCTTGAGGAATACTATTCAACACAAAAAAATATTGTTTTAATTCGAACCAGTAGTACCGCATTCAACCAACCAAACAAACAAACTCTTTAGTTACTGGAACGGGATCGAAATTCCCCGTGAAATCAGCTAGTTACTTATAAAATCTATATTTAGTAAACACAACACAGCGTCCAATATTAGCAGCACACCTCAATACTAACTCTACCGTACTAATGCACACCCCTCTCCTGTTTACCTCATCAGTTAACTACTAATCGATGGGGTAAATCCATCACAGGCGGCTGCAACTGCCCGTCTTCCCCATAACAAGATCATATCACACTTACTGGAGAATAATTTTCGAGTCGTTAACCAAGATGATGAACTTTCGTCTTCTCAGTAATTACGAACGAGATAAAATTGAATTCGTCGAAGCATTGGTACATTATAAAAACAAAAGATAATCTAGTTCTACTATAGTTCGCTGAGTTTCTTGCTGGTATCTTCTCAGTAGAACTAACCTACTGAACCAGTGAAAGAATCATTTTCCAGTGGTTTATTTTTACATTATTTATTATTTTTGTAATATTTCTTGTATAATTTTTTGTAAAATTATTGTAAAATTTTGACGTTCACATGTGCTATTTGTGTGCCTAAACTGAAAAAATGAAATAGATTTTTTGATTCTTCTTTGATTGGTGGTTTAAGAGTCGGCCTAACGATTGAGAAGTCCGGAATTCGAATCCTAGTCATTACACTAACGATGTGAAGCAACTCCTTACAGTAACAATTAAGCCTAACTGGAATACTACTCGTCTTCCCCCAACAAATTACATACATACAAGATACGTGCTAAAAACTTGACCCTTCCTGGGAAGTCGGATAATAATTACTTAGTTTCAAATTATTACTTTATAAATAACCTATAATTTATAAATAAATATACAATAATATTTTTATAGGGGTAATCCCCATAAAATATGATCTATTAAGATCTTCAAGACCCAAACCAATCTCGCGTGTAAGCTGATTGAGGTCGAAACTCTGGCACAGGTTTTACTCTCGAGAGTTGGAGGGTCAGATGGCAGTTGCTCCCAAAAAAGGAAATATTAATCAAATTCTGGATGGAATATCATATTGGGTGATACTTTGGATGCAATCAGTTGTTCGGTTAAAGGAAAAGATAGAGTTGAACGAATTATATTTTAGAATAGATTACACAATGCTATCTAGAGCATTGTCTGGTGTACACCCTATAGTTTTTAATATGGGTTCTAGAATGCGGTTAAGTAAGGATACTTAAGCATTTTTTAGGGTCCCGTACCTCAAAAGGAAAAAAAATTACCTTTATAGGATCACTTCGTTGGACGTCTGTCTGTCTGTTTGTCAGTCAAGACCTTTTTCTCAAGAAACTGTGGAGATATCAAGTTGATATTCATACTACATACTCAGGTTTAATAACGTCTTGAAACTGTGCAAAAATCAAACTTCTAAGTCCACACATTCAAAATATATTACGGTTTATGTAGTTTAAATCACGGCACCGGTTTTCCTAAGCACCTACAATATGGGGTTATTCAAGAGGGGCATCAGAAGGTTTCTTCGTGGTCGGCAGCGCGAGTGTAACACCCCTGGTGTTGCATACGTCCATAGGCCATGGTAACCACTTCCCATCAGGTGGACCGTGTGCTTGTCTGCCACCTAAGTGGTATAAAAAAAAAGCCTCAGTGCGCGAAACCGACTCGCACTTGACCGGATTTTTACAACTATATACATATTTACATTTACATAATATGTATGAAAGTAATTTCATCCCGTGTTGTGAAATGCTAAGTTAGAAAGAAAGAAGAATAAATTTTGTGCTATCTGTGAAAAGACCAAAGGCTTGTCCTGATTTTGTGTTCTGCACTGAAGGCATTTAAAATCTCTGTTCTTACAGAGTCGGCAATACGGATGTGACTCTACTGGTGTTACACACGTTCATAGGCCACGGTAACCACTTTCCATCAGGTGGACCGTGTCCTTATCTGCCACCTAAGTTGTTTAAAAAAATATAAAGAAATAGTTAATTGCATTTTTTAACTTTATGCTTCATTATTTCTGTTAGAAGAGTTCTCATCAATAGTGTAATAGACAAAATTCGAACCTAGGACCTCTCAATCCAAAGACCTACTCCTTAACCGCTAAGCAACAAACGCGTCTGAAATTTGAGTACAATATTTAATCGCAAATATTTCCTGAATCGCGCTATTGAGATCAAAATCAATTGTCATCAAAAGGCGAGAGTTTACAAATTGAATTACCACCAACCTCTTTACAAATGCCATTAAAATGTATACCTTCAACTGACTTTTACTCAATTTTAGTGTCAAATTTCAAGAAAATGGCACTTTGGTACTTTGCTTTTAATATTTCTATAAAGAGGTCTCTTGACTAAGGGGTAACTGAAAAGGTTGTATATCTGTACAGGACGTTATACTGTGCATGGACTTCTGTTTTGGATTGTTCTGTAGTGGTAGTTTGGGGACAAAGAAAACATAACCAGAATGCAACGTAAATAAACATAACATAAACTCACGCCTATATCCCCGAATGGGTAGGCAAAGGTGCTAGCACCCACATTTCGCCAGTTTATGTTAGGTCCCAATGTAATAGGTGGCGACCCTATTGCCATTAACCGGGCACTTATAAACCTGCGATAAATGCACACATAACTTCGAAAAGTATCGAAAAGTCATTGGTGTGTGCCATGGTAACACCTGGGATCGAACCTGAGACCTCGTCTCAGTAGTCCATTACTCATACCACTAGGCTACCGTAATACGTATATACAAATGATTGCGCCATTATCCCCGTAGGATTAGGCACAGGTTAATTAACACCCACATTTCACCAATCATTGAATTCGGGCCCACGTAATAAGTGAGCCTATTACCCTCGTTGTACTATTGTTGACTCAAGCCATGTATCTGAGGTTGAGTCTGGGCTGTATATATCTGTCTGATGTTAAACAGTCTTATCCCTTAGTCGCCTTGTACGACACCGCATTGGAAGAGATGGGGTGGTCCAAATTCTACTCTGCTGGGAAGCACGCGAATCTTAAGATGGGTGATCAAAACACATTAGGACGGAGAGTACACCAAGCCATCGGTCCCTGTTGCCATACGAACCTCTATAGCAATGGTTACGGGTAGTTGGGAGTTCTCAAAAGTCCGATAATCTAGGTACGAAGGCAACTCGGGCGTCGGAGGTCGATGAACGACCTCCGCCCCCCAAGAGCGCCGGCCTGGGGGTGACAGGTGGAGCCGCCTGTCACCCTGGCAGAAGCAGGCCGCGACAGTGGCGCGCCTGGCGCGCCTCCCCGTTTCCGGGGACGAGTTGGGAACTCTGTAGTCCCCACACCCGAGAAGAGGGCCAGATCGTCAGAGATGGCCATTGGTCGGCCGGGGTGCAAGGGATATGCCTGTCAACCTCACCTTCGGCAACCAAAGCGACCCACAGGCGGCGTGCGTTTTAGTCGGTTCGAGTCCGACATAACCTCTCTCACCGGTTTCGGTGGGGAGGTAACCGTGGGGATTTTGCGCACGTAAAAAAAAAAAAAGTCCGATAATCTGGTCTAACTTCAGAACTTTGTTTTCGCCAGTTGATTATGAAGATGAGGTGTCTTTCCATCAGGTGGGTCGTATGCTTTTCTGCCACTTAAGTGGTATATAAAAATGGCCGTATTCAAACCAGGGACCTCTCGTATATCAGACTCCTTAATGACTAAGATATATTTTTATATTTATTAACTTACGTATTCATTAATGTACTGAGTGGGTATCGAACCGGCAATCTGCAAAACTGTATTTTAAAAAACCTCCTATTTTGAAATCTGTTATAAAACCTATCGATAAACAGCTCATCACTAGAGAGGATCCCCTCTCGTAAATCTTACACATTCCGCAACACACACACACAGACACAAGTCTGTGACACGTTAGTGTGCGTGCCTAGGGAGGAACATAGTATTCAATTGGGTATTTGACAAAAAATATGAAAGATATTAAATATGATAGCTTATACGTTAATAATAACTATACAAAATGTATTTCACAAAAATATGAATTTTAAATATTTTATTTTTACAAAATAAAATTGAGATTTTTTTATCTGTATTTCACATGAGACAGAAAAGCAAAAAATCTGTTGACAGTTCACGTGACGTAACTATAAAAAGTTTACTTTACTACTAATTTACCTCTGCCTAACACTCCGGTGATAAAGGCGTGATTATATGTATGTATGTATATTCATATCTTAGTATGATTGTTGCAATGACGATCAATGAGATGATTGCTGCCTCAGTAAAGTTGTGAGGAGTTTACTAGAAGCTATCTAGGGAGATTTGGAACCAACACGAAAAGTCACAATTCACTTTAATATACCATATTCCTAAAATTGTGTGCGTTGTCAAAGAAGTTATGTCTAAAAATCCACCATTTTTATACTTAAAAACTATAATTCACACAAATTTAAAAAAATAAAATAACACCGCAATGCACCTTTCTTTGTGTTGGCGCCAAAACTTGCGCACATAATGACTTAATACCAAATAAATAGCGATTAAATCATTTATAAGCGTTCTTTTAATATGTGTGATATTCGCGTAAACTAACAACATTATCATTATAACGTATTCTTAAAAATATAAGCCCATCACTATTTAATTCAAAATATACCAAAAAAAAAGCAATTCTTAAAAAAAATAAACTACTACTTAAACGTTACACGCTTTTCAAAAAACTCGGCAAAGGCATTTTCGCTGTCGGCCTTTACAAAAAAAATATCTCATAATAAAAACTCGAGATAGAGCTGTGCAAATTACATCTTTACAAAAGAGAGGGTGGCCTTTTCTCACCCCTAGCAAGTAAATGAAAAAGTACAATCAATAGATAAACCTATACAGCGTATTGTGTAAGATATACATAAGGATACCTTATATATAGACTTATATATACTTTGTAAAGGGATTTTTGAATAATTCTTTTTAATCTGTTCCTTGATGATTGATACCCCTGATGGGGTATTAATGACCTTTTCGTTTATTGAAATGGCGTTAGCACGTGACATGATATTTAATATGGAATATTAAATTTCGGTTGCCAATTCAGTGTTGCCACAGTATTATGTTTTGGAAAATTGTAACTTTTATTTTGTGGTGAATTAAAATACATAATGATTACATTATTGAAATTTTTGTTTAAACTTACAACATTTCTTACAATACAGATGTATTTACAAAAAGGTGTGCCAATAAAATGGAAACTACTGGTCAAAACTATGTTAACTTTATACTATATAATACTTTATGGGTCCTAATGGTAACTATTCTGCATCAAACTAAAAAAGAATCACGTAAATCGGATCCTAAATCCCTGAGTAATCATTGTACATAATTAAAAATAAAATACCATTCGTATTGACATGTGGTATTGAGAACCTCCTCTTTTTGGAACTCGATTAAAGTGTCGGCTTCTCGGTACCTTAGTGGTTAAGGAGTCGACCTTCCAATCGAGAGTCCCGTGTTTAAATCCTAGCCACTGCACATACGAAGTTAACCCCCCTAGCGTTAAAAAATAGCTTAGTTGGAGAGGTAACTGTATGACCTCTTTTTGAGACTCTTTTGGACATTCTTCAAAATATAATAATCAAAGCCTCTGTTGGACCTCTTTTCATGTACCTACCCGTTAACTCCAATTTAGTTTAAAACACTATGTCAATGTCTAGTCTTTCTATTTTAAAACATATTACAACATAATATTAACAGTGTTACAATAACACCCCTTAAAACGGCAATTTTGACATTCACTAAATGGCAACACCGACATTAGTTCATTGTCAAATTTGACATTTAAATGTCACAGCGCTAATGTCAAATATTCCCTTGATTCTAATAAAAATGAAAAATCATTTAGACCATGTTAGCTGGGCTTTGGGTTTTTTTATGTGCGAAAAATCCCCACTGATACCGTACCGAGTCGGTGGGAGAGGTTATGTCGGACTCGAACCGATTAAAACGCACGGGGCCTGTAGATCTTTTTCGGTTACTGAAGGTGAGGTTGACAGGCATATCCCTCGCACCCCGGCCGATTCAGGGCCATCTCTCTCGATCTGGCCTTCCTCGGGTGCTGGGCTTTGAGTTTTACCCATGATTGTACTATGCATACTTTTCGTATTAATGAGGTGTTCGAGCCCAGACCACGATTGCCAGTTAGTGGATGACAATGTGCACCTTTTTATCGGGCATACAAGCACACAGTTCACCTGCGCAACACCAGGGGATTTACACACGCGCTGCCGACCTTGTAAGCATAGAGAGTTACTGCGCCATCGTCATTCAGTTTATGACGTCATAAAAAGGCGTCCAAGCTATGTCTATATAAGGTGTGACAAAAGTAATCACACACTCAAAATTGGATTAGGCACCCACAGTACAGGCTTAAGGATCACAAGCCAAGCTGCCCGCGTACGAAGGTAACTCGGGCGTCAGAGGTCGATGAACGACCTCCGCCCCCATGAGCGCCGGCCTGGGGGTGACAGGTGAAGTCGCCTGTCACCCTGACAGAAGCAGGCCTCGGCGGCGGCGCGCCTGGCGCGCCTCCCCGTTTTCCGGGAACGAGTTGGGGACTCTGTAGTCCCCACACACCCGAGAAGAGGGCCAGATCGTGAGAGATGGCCCTGGGTCGGCGGGGGTGCGAGGGATATGCCTGTCAACCTCACCTTCGGCAACCAAAACGACCCACAGGCGGCGTGCGTTTTAGTCGGTTCGATTCCAACATAACCTCTTCCACCGGCTCCGGTGGGGAGGTATCCGAGGGGATTTTGCGCACGTAAAAAAAAAAAGAAGTACAGGCATGCCTAGTGTGGGGGTCACTGGATACGAATTTATTGTAAAAGTAAAAAAAAAACCGTCACTATTTTGTTGCATTTTATTATTTGAATAATGTAAGGTCTATGATAAGAGAAGTTGATTTTTTTTACTCTCAATAATACGTACATACATAATAATCACGCCTTTATTCCCGAAGGGTTAGGCGAAGGTAATTAACACCCACATTTCACCAATCATTGTTTTCGATCCCACGTAATAGGGGTAATTGCCGTCTTCAGAGCACTATTGCAGACTCGAGCCTTATAACTGTGCCAGAGTCTGGGCTGTATATATCTGTCTGATGTTAAAAAGCCTTATCTCTTAGTCGGTAAGAGATGGGGTGGTCCAAATTCTACTCTGCGGGAAACCATGCGGCTAATACTCTCAAAAAATTTACCACCTTATACGCAATATAATGAACTGCTAAAGTAAATATTTCTTACGATAAATAGTGTAATAAAGATATTTGATTTTTGAAAACGCTATATACAAAATCTTTACAATCAAATGACGTCACGCGTTTGTAGTGTAGTGCGTCGTGTAAATGTATGGCGTGCAAAATTCATTCAAGGTCTATAGTTTTATGCTTATTTAGTTGTTAATAAAAGTAATTTCAAAAAGCCGCGTGGTTCCCGGTAGAGTAAAATTTGGGCCACCCTATCTCTTCCCATGCGGTGTTGTACAAGGCGACTAAGGGATATGGCTGTTTAACATCAGACAGATATACACAGCCCAGACTCAGCCTCAGATGTATGGCTTGAATCGATAATAGTGCCCGGAAGACGGCAATAGGCACACCCCCTATTACGTGGGACCGAATATAATGTTTGGTGAAATGTGGGAGTTAATTCATCTTTGCCTAACCTTGTATAAAGGCGTGATTATATGTACGTATGTAAAAATCATTTATTTCAGACAACAGCAAATCCTTAACTTGTTAGGAACAATATACTACTTAAAAATATGTTAGTAAAAATATTATTGAGTCTTAGTACTATTGAGACAAATAACTGAAATATTAAGCACCATTGGCAAGAATCTAACGAACATGGCAACATGTTCTGTTCCAAATTTAAAATTAATTCCCGCCTCGCTTAGGAACCGTGGCACAATTTTTGTTTTAAACCGTTTATCTAAATAGAATTCATCAATAAATGACTCTATTCGGTTATCATCACGATACCACGTTGCAATTTGCAATAAATCACGAATCTATTCCTAAATACCGATCACAAATATCCAAGCCAAACGTTTTTATGTCCAAATAAATCAACTCGACATTCTTAGCACAAAGATATTCGCGCTATTCGACGGTAGATGGCGTTGTACACAAATTCTGCTAGCAACTGCCAACTATTCGATTGCATAGTTGCGCTCGTTTGGGGGAGAAAACTTTGAATTTATGCGATATTATAATAGTTATAGACAATATAGTCTGTCTAACTTCTAAGTTGGCGGCTGTAGATTAAAGTTTGGGAGAGTAATTCTCTCGAAATACGTTGTGCACCAAATAAGCTTCAGGTTTGTGGTTATGTTGATAGCAAAAATCGGATTGCGGTCTCGTTTTTGGATTCTGTGGTCTGTCATGTTTGTTTATACAAACTATGAGGGAGGATTAGTTATTTTGTGTTGCTGCTTTTAATACGTTTGTGAGTTTGAATTTTGTGTTTGGGGTGATTATAATATAGTATTGTATACTCAAAAACAGCTTACATTTCAAAATAAATTTGAAATTTTGAATTAAGGATATTGGGAATTATAGAATATACTTATGTATCCTATGTTTGGTGTCTAATAAAGTGTATTTATCTTATTTAGTCATTTTGAAATCAGTTTCTTTAGTTTGATTATTTATTCAAAGAATCAAAGATTGAATTTCATTTATTCAGTTTAGGCACATAAAGAGCACATATACCTATATGAACCTTAAAATTTCACAATTGTGTCAAGAAATATTGTAAAAATATTAAATAATGCAAATAAAACAAACATTGGAAAATATTTTCTTCACTGGTTTGGTACGTTAGTTCTACTGAGAAGATACCAGCACGAAACTAATGTTTAGTTAATTTATATATTTTTATTGTGTTCATATGTTTTGTATGGATTTATACGGCAATAGGCTCACCCCCTATTACGTGGGACCGAATACAATGATGGTGAAATGTGGGTGTTCATTCACCTCTGCCTAACCTTCCGGGGTTAAAGGCGTGATTATATGTATGTATGTTTTATAAAATATTTGTTATAATAATCAGTTACATAAATCAGGGCTTTAGTATTCTGTTACGCCTTTTAATATCAGTTATCTACTAGTGAAAATTACTTCAAAATTAACTCAGCTACTATTTAGATTGCCAAGCAAATAGACAAACAGTTAAAAATATTTAGGGGAAGACTGAATCAAATATTCGCCAATACACAGTTACTAAACAGTAGTCGTTTTAATTAATATAAAATAAACAGAAATTTCAATTATAGTTTTTGTACAGATTGTATCTTCAAATAAATTAAATTCTTATACTACCCTCTATTTTAAACCACAAAAATATATAACTAGCAGTCTTACAAACAAAATTGAATTTTACGTTACTGACTAGTCAAATTACATACTTTTTACTAAACGTCAAAACGGTAAGTTATAAGTAAACTTGTATGAAATTATTTATTGCGACGTCATAATATTTAATAGTCAAATTATTTACTATTATAGGTTACATGGATAAATAAAAACGATAAAATAAAACTCGACGCAACTTTTACCGTTCATAATTTAATAAGCTCAGTTATATAATTTATTTTGACTACAGGAAAATACCCATTGTACTCGAAAATCCTGTGGAAATCTCGGCCGGCCTCTGTCACTCAAGGCCTAAATTCACCTTTAGGGAATATCAGTCCAGTTATATTTCATTCCATAACAATTTAAACAATATTCACGTCAAGCAATTGTAATACACCTGGGTCTAAGCAGCTAACTCATAAATAGATTGAAAATTAAACAAGAAATCTCAACGGACTGACCAGAAAAGGATGACTGGGGGTGGACGGGATACGGAGGGTTTAGAATTGGGAGACATATCGCACATTGGAAGAGGTCTATTTCAAGCAGTGGACTGTGATAAACTAATGTACTTACGTTCCTTGCTTACAGCCAGTTCTCCCCTTCGTCCCCTATTAATTGGGACTAAAATAATAGTTGGCAAAATATGGGTATTAATACACTTCTGCCTATCTCTTCGGGGGTTTACAGGCGCGAATATTGATATAGCCAATCTAGTAGTATAAATAAAAGACATTGCCAATCACACTATATATGGCCAAGGATGGCAACACTAGTATGCTTACTAACGATGTTTAACAAAATTTGATTTCAAATTCCATCCCCTGAGCAAAATCTAAATGAAACAGACAGACAACAAACAGATTTATATCTTACATTCAGCTACACGGATCCCACAGAGAGCAATCGTACTTGGCTAATGACATTTGCGCGTCAAACGTCAGATTTGGCGCAAAAACCTATATGAACTGTCAATCGTTGGCGGGTAATCTAGCGTGCAATGAAAATGGCCGCCGTTTGTGAAGTCAATTTTGTAAAAATGTTAGATTATTTTAGATGTGAATGTGTTTTTGTTGTTTTAGTATAATTTATAAACGTATTTGGATCTTATTCGAACGTATATTGAGTTTTTTAAACAAATTTACTTGAGAATCAGTTATAGGACTAATATCTTATGGTGAGCCGTTTACTGAACTCTTTATATAAAAACGCTACTAAGCCTGAGTTTGTTATGAAAGCTAATTATCCTAATTAAGAATTTGTGATGTCAGTGGGAAGACTAAAGGCTTGTCCTGCTTTTTCTTCTACACTGACGGCACAGAAACTCTATACCTACAGGGTTTTCAGTGCGACTGTGACTCCTTTGGTGTTACAAACGTCCATAGGCCACGGTAACCACTTTCCATCGGGTGGGCAGTGTGCGTGTCTGCCACCTTAGTGGTATAAAATGTCGATCTGTCAAAATCAAAATGAAATGTCAAAAACTAAATCAATATTTTTTTTGATTATGAGAATTGAGTATTTTCCGACAGTGGTACAAGTTGATCTTATTTTATAGTTTTAAGTGGAAATGATTACTTTGACTATTAAAACATAATAATGTTACAATAAAAAATATTTCATACAAGTTCAACCAAAACAAAGTTGACATTCAAATTTCTATCGTGATTGCGCGACAAATATATGTCACAACTATCGCAATACTATTTGTAGGTATATTTACAATAATACATACATACATACATACATAAACTCACGTCTATATCCCCGAAGGGGTAGACAGAGGTGCTAGCACCCACATTTCGCCAGTTTATGTTTAGGTCCCAATGTAATAGGTGGCGAGCCTATTGCCATTAACCGGACACTTATAACCCTGCGATAAATACACACATAACTTCGAAAAGCATCGGAAAGTCATTGGTGTGTGCCATGATAAAACCTGGGATCGAACCCGAGACTTTACAATAATGCCATCTGTTATCCAATAGATAAATAATTGTATTTATTCTACTACAGCTAGAATAACTTAGTGCACAGAAAAAGATTACAAGAATATTATGTAGTTGTAATTACTTGGCTTATAGAATATAATATAGAAATGAAGATAGTAAATAATTTATATTGTAAATATTTATTTATAAGATACATAATATGATTACATTAAATAAAATATGCTATTATAATATACAATTACTTATAAATTTAAATAAAACTATGCTAACTATACAATATATACAAAAATATATATAGAAATGAAATTAGGAAAAACAAAAAGAAAAAACAAAAACGGTTTGGAGGCGCCGGGTATCGATCCCGGTACCTCTCGCATGCTAAGCGAGCGCTCTACCATCTGAGCTACGCCCCCGATAGTACGATTGCCGAAATACTTGAACAGTATGCTAAGCTCTTATTATTATTTTTAGACTTCCATAACCAGTGTACATTGATACACACTATAGCACATTCTTTACGCTAACAGAGATCTTTCTAACAATTAGAAACGTCATTTACTTTTCATAAACGACAAACCGTTCGGTGAATACATTTTATTTATCTCTATCAGTTTTGGCATTTTCTCTATCGCAATTAAGTTACTGACCACTATGCCTCTAAAATAATACATATAATTAATAATAAACAATAATTCAAATTTGATGAAAAATAGGTTAATTAAAAATTTTGTCCTTTGCCTACTCTTCAGGGATTTACAGGCGTGAATATACTTACTCGCATGTATGTATGTAAGTATTTAAAGCAAATTCTGGCGGTGACTGTACTTACCAAACTTTTATTATTTCCATTCACAGTCAAAAATGTCAGGAATTTTTACCACATTCATTTTTTTATTTATAGAAAATGTTAACTCTTTAAAATACCAGCTAACTCCAATTTCCCGTCTAATTGTATAAAAAAATACCCAAACAGAATTAAATGTCCACCAATTTGAGAACTTTGCAAAAGTTCGGGGGAAAATCACAATTCTAAAATTTCAATCGTCACTCTTCAGGTAACACAAAACTACCAATTACCGTCACCAGGGCGCGCTTTTCTCCTCTCGGGAAACTCCGCGAACTCCTCAGGAAAGTGTAGTTATTAATTAAAGTTGTTCGAATATCAGTAATTGGCGAACGGCGCTTAAAAAAGGGGTAATTTGAAAAAATTGTGTACAACCCTTGATGTTTCGAAACTGGTTTGAACCGGTTTAAACCGCTTTGTACCAGATTAGGGTAGATCGGTTTGGAGTTTTCTTTTGTATTTTGTTTGAAACTTGATTTTGTTATAACTTTGTTTAATTTGTATAGCCGCGTGGATCCCGGCAGAGTAGAATTTGGACCACCCCATCTCTTCCCATGCGGTGTCGTACAATGCGACTAAGGGATAGGGCTGTTTAACATCAAACAGATATATACAGCTCAGACTTAGCCTCAGATGCATGGCTTGAGTCAACAATTGTGCATGGTAGACGACAATAGACGTGGTGAAATGTGGGTGTTAATTCCACCTCTGCCTAACACTCCAGGGAGAAAAGTATGATTATAAGTATGAATTTGTATCAACATTTCGGTGTTTTTATACCACTTAGGTGCGAGCACAGACCACCACCTGTTTGAAAGTGGATCCCTTGGCCTATGGATATGTACGCCACCAGGGTAGTCATATTCATTCTGCTTACCCTGTAAAAACCTCATAATACCCTTCTCGAAGAACTCCATATTATAATGGATTATTAAAACCAGCCTAGTGGTATGGGTAATGGACTGCTGAGACGAGGTCTCGGGTTCGATCCCAGGTTTTACCATGACACACACCAATGACTTTTCGAAGATAAGTGTGTATTTATCGCAAGTTTATAAGTGCCCGGTTAATGGCAATAGGCTTCCACCTATTACATTGGGACCTAAACATAAACTGGCGAAATGTGGGTGCTAGCACCTCTGCCTACCCCTTCGGGGATATAGGCGTGAGTTTATGTTATGTTATTTTATTATTAAAACCAGAATTTTTGATTATGCATTGATATCTTAATGGTTAAGGCATAGTTCTTACATTCGAGAGGATCCGGATTGAACTCCTGGCGATTTACACTATCGACTTACGATAGTGTAATAACCAGGAGCAGATTTAGGTAATAATTAAAAAAAAAACTAAGTATTTAAATTTGAACCTAATAGAATTTCGAGCATTGAAAATGTGATGCCGCGTGGTTCCCAGCAGAGTAGACTTTGGACCACCCCATCTCTTCCCATGCGGTGTCGTACAAGACGACTAAGGGATGGGGCTGTTTAACATCAGACGGATATATACAGCCCAGACTCAGCCTCAGATGTTTGACTTGAGTCAACAATAGTGCACGGAAGACGGCAATAGCCTCAGCCCCTATTACGTGGGACCAAATTCAATGATTGGTCAAATGTGGGTGTTTTTTCACCTCTGCATAACCCTCCGGGGATAAATGCATGATATTTGTAAATCGGCTCAATTAGCCCCTTGCAGTCCACTGCTGGACATAGGCCTCTCCCAATATTGGGAGGCTTTTACCTACTGTTCCCACGCTGGCCAGACAGGTTGGTACAAGGTTTTATTTCGAACTGTCCTTCTCTCGCAGTGATATCGTCTGCATATTTTTCCGTTAGTCGCCTCTTACGATACCCTTCTGATGAGAGGAACTGGTGGTTTAACTTACCTCTTGCTAAAACTCCATAATTCTTAATTAAAAAGAACATGGTACTCAAACACACTCCAAAATAATTAAATCACTGCATACGTTATTATAAGAGTGGCACTAACAGCTATCTCGCTATCAAATAGCGAAATAGCATGCTATTTTAAAATAGCCTATTTCATTATCCAGTTTGAACGAGAACGTAACCACTTATAACCGGCTACAACCGGATTTAGACCGCAAACGGTAGGATGTCCATGGCTTTTTATGGATATATTTAATGTTTTTGTAAATGTTTTAGGTTGTTCGGGTAATGGATATTTGGGGGTATAATAGCGGTTGCGTTAATAAAGGGTGTTTTTATTGGTGGGGTAACTGTGGGGTAACATTGGGGTAAACGAATGGGCGAATGATAGGTGTTAGCCTTGTGTTGTGAACATCTCCGATTGACTTTTGGTAGATATGAAATTTTTATTTTTAAGACAGTTGTGGGATAATTAAATTAATATCAGACTTTGAGTTTTTGTGGACAGAAGTAATCGTTTGAAGTGAATATATAATTTTTAATTTAATTTTTAATCGTAGTAACCTAATGGTATGGGTAATGGACTGCTGAGACGAGGTTTCGGGTTCGATCCCAAGTTTTACCATGGCACACACCAATGACTTTGCGATGATTTTCGAAGTTATGTGTGTATTTATCGCAGGTTTTATAAGGGCCCGGTTAATGGCAATAGGCTCGCCACCTATTACATTAGGACTTAAACATTAACCGGCAAAATGTGGGTTGCTAGCACCTCTGCGTACACCTTCGGGGATATAGGCATGAGTTTATGTTATGTATCTCTGTCTGCCAGTTACCATTTATTTTTCATATATAGATTGTAGTACATAGAACACATCATTTATAAAAATTATGGGTTGGATTTTATGGTCAAGAAAAAAAATCTAAGTAAGTTTCTTCAACTAGAAAATCCTTAGTATGAGGTTGAAACGTATCTTGCAGCTGATATTGACAAACGTATTACTCTTATTCATTAAGTAACTTCAAACTTCAAAAATCATTAAGTACCTATTAAGTCAGTACAATACAACAAACAAACCCAAACACATTTTTATTAATCCTAAAATCCTTATAACCGCGGTAGCCTAGTTGTATCGGTAATGGACTGCTGAGACGAGGTCTCGGGTTCTTTCCCAGGTTTTAGCATGGCACACGCCAATGACTTTTCGATGCTTTTCGAAGTTATGTGTGTATTTATCGCAGGTTTATAAGTGCCCAGTTAATGGCAATAGACTCGCCACCTATTACATTAGGACCTAAACATAAACTGGCGAAATGTGGGTGCTAGCACCTTTGCTTACACCTTCAGGGATATAGGCGTGAGTTTATGCCTGTAAAAAACTGATCATCTCACACACAATCAATATCACAACCCAAAAAAGAAACAACGCTGTCAAAACTCGTAGACAATAAAAAATTCATGATTCATAACATTTTTATCTTCAAAACAGGAAATGTCCTGGATCAACCCTTTAGTGTGCGTCCCCTACTGCTATATGAGGGTCTAATTCATCCCTTTATGTTCACAGGCACTGACCACGAGACTCTATGGATAGGTGAGTATATTACAAAGTACGCTTTTTTTATTGTTGTTTTTTTTTCGCAACAAGATGGCGGATTGATTGCATCACAGATTAATATTATTATTTATGATATTAGGTTTGTTTTTGTGTACGAGTTTAATGTCTAGGTAGTTTTCTCACACGTGAGGAAGGCCAGATCGAGAAAGATGGCCTTTAGTCGGCCAGGGTGCGAGGGATATGCCTGTCAACCTCACCTTTGGCAATAAAAACGAACCACAGGCGCTGTTTTAGTCGGTTCGAGTCCGACATAACCTCTCCCACTGGCTCTTGGGGCGATTTCTGTAGGAATTTTTCTAAAATATACCTCTTTTCCACTTCATCCTAGCTTTAATTCCGGTTGCATCCGAAGCATTCATCTCGGCGCCCGGGGTCTGCATTCTCAAGTCTAACCGCAGCTTTAGCTGAACTGGTCAGTAAACTAGAGAATAAAATATTTATTCATAGTGTTAAAATCGTACTATCCCAGGTACTTCCTACAGTCTACCTCTCCTACACCTCCTACCTCTTCCTACAGTCCCGGGTCCTTTAAGCGGGGCGTGAAAAAGCATATGATGAGACCGTCAAGCTGAGTGTCACCATTGTCACACGATATGTGTAGGTAATGGTGACGCTCATCTCTGAGACTTTGCCTTCAGCTTACCATCAGGCAAGGCGAAGTCTAATTGACGTATTCTATATATTAAAAAATAAACTTCGATATTTTCCGTGAAGCGACTTCCATCTAACCTCCACATCTCAATGGCGATATCGAAGTACTATAGTTACACCACTTTTGATGCTCCAATTATCCGTAACAACTGCCATAGGTGTTAGTATAACATCAGTATCAAAATAATCGGGATATTTACCCATGTTGCATTGATTAGAGTTTCCGATATTTCGTGAAAATAATCGGGATATTACCATGTTGCATTGTTTAGAGTTTCCGATATTTCGTGAATCACGAAATATCGGAAACTCGAAACAATGCAACATGGTAAATATCCCGATTATTTTGATACTGATGTGAGTGACCATAATAGTTTAAATACCTATATACTTAGTTCGTTCGTATGAAAGCCGAGACCGCGTGGTTCCCGGCAGAGTAGAATTTGGGCCACCCCATCTGTTCCCATGCGGTGTCGTACAAGGCGACTAAGGGATAGGGCTGTTTAACATCAGACAGATACATACAGTTCAGATTCAGCCTCAGATACGTAGCTCGAATCTACAATACTGCCCGGCAACATGGCAATAGACTCACCTCCTATTACATGGGACAAAATACAATTATTGGTGAAATGTGGGTGTTTATTCACCTCTGCTTAACCCTCCAGGGACAAAGGCGTGATTATATGTTATGTTATGTTTTATGAAAGCCGGGACTGACGGCTTTACGTGCTCTCTGAGGCGCTGTAACATAACTTATAGATATAACTTATATGTTTCTCAGTACTCATTTTTTCTTTAATATCATACTGACAGCCTCAGTGGCGTGGCGGTAGTACCCTAGAACCTTTACAGCTGCATAGAGATGTTGCGTCCATGGCTGTATTTTACCGTCTATACCATGGGGAGTGTTCTGATGAGCTCTTCCAATTAGTCCCACCCTCCCCTTTCCTACACAGGACAACACGTGCAGGTCTTAGATGTCATCCGCACACGGTGCAAAACATCCGATCAAGAACCAAGCGGTTTGGAGACTCTTTCCTCTGTCGCACCATTAGGGTCTGGAATTCATTGCCAGTTCACGTGTTTTCTTCTTCCTACAGTCCCGGGTCCTTTAAGCGGGGCGTGAAAAAGCATATGATGAGGCCGTCAAACTGAGTGTCACCATTGTCACACGGTATGTGTAAGTAATGGTGACCCTCTTTTCTGGGACTTTGCCTTCAGCTTACCATCAGGCAAGGCGAAGTCCAATTGACGTGTCCTATATAAAAAAAAAAAAAAGAGGCGCGGATTCGATCCCCGCTCAGTGCAAATATTTGTATGCATGAATATGGGTATTTGCATTGGTCTGGGTGTTTCTATGTGTAATATGCATGTATTTACAAAAAAAAATAAGTATTTAACTATGTTTATCCGTATTCTAGATTCCATAACACAAGCTAGTTAAACTATGCTTACCATGGGTCTAGATAGCGTTGTGTAGAATGTTGTAGAATATTAAAACCTTCAATAAGTGTTGATAATGAAGCCAGTATTCTGGAACGAGGGTGGAGGGTGCGGAAACGTTGAGATAAAGCCTCCGCAACTAAAAGATTCCGGTCCACAACGGAAGTGGGGCGAAACGGGGCGAAGTGAGGCGAATATTGCCAGAGTAAAAACGTTGGGGAGATTAAATATTTAGGAAAATAAGCTATGTTTGATTGTTGAATGTTACGGTCACGTGAATGTAATCTTTTAGATATTTATACCTGTGTATTCTCACGGGAGTAGGCAGAGGAGTAATATACATTTTGGTATGAAATGTTTATGTGATGTGTAATAGGGGACAAGGAAAATGGGAGGTTACGTCCAGTAGTAGATTAATAGAACTAATATTGTATGTCATTGTTCATCCTTTTTTTTCTTTATTTGCGCAAAATCCCCACGGATACCCCTATGACCGCGGCCGGTGGGGGAGGTTATGTCGGACTTGAACCGACTAAAACGCACGCCGACCGTGTGGGCCCCAGGTTGCAGAAGGTTGAGATTATCTGAAGCATATCCCTCGCACCCAGCCGACCCAGGACCGTCTCATATGAGACGACCCTCTTCGGATGTGGATACCACGGAGTCCCCATATCATTCCCTGGGTATGGGGAGGCGAGCATCGCGTACCTCCGCCACGGTCTGCTTCTATTATACCACTTAGTTGGCAGACAAGCACACGGCCCACCTGATGGATAGTGGTTACCGTGACCTATGGACGTCTGTAACACCAGAGGAGTCACAGTCGCGCTGCCAACCCTGTAAGTACAGAGTTTCTGTGCCGTCAGTAGAAGACAAAGCAGGACAAGTCTTTAGTCTTCCCACTGACAGCACAAATTCTCCAGTGAGCTCTGGCTACCCTACTCACCACTGGGAACACAACACGAAGTTATTATAGCCGCGGTATTCTGTAGGGCGGAGGTACTACCCCAGTCGGACTGCTCAATCGGGCGGAAATACCGCCGTGTCCCTGTGCTTCTACTTCTGTACTGTAGCAGAAGCGATTCCATTGGTCGATCTGTCCAGTGACGTCACTGGAGATCGAATCTGAATCCGCTGAAGAACGGATTTTACGAAACTCTTCCACTAAGGGGGTGAAACGGGTCCACACTTACAAACTCGCAGGCAGCTGCTAGTTATATATATATATACAACATTAACATAACATAAACTCACGCCTATATCCCGGAAGGGGAAGGCAGAGGTGCTAGCACCCACATATCACCAGTTTATGTTTAGGTCCCAATGTAATAGGTGGCGAGCCTATTGACATTAACCGGGCACTTATAAACCTGCGATAAATATACACATAACTTCGAAAAGTCATTGGTGTGTGCCATGGTAAAAACCTGGGATCGAACCCGAGACCTCGTCTCAGCAGTGCATTACCCATACCACTAGGCTACCGCGGTTATTATATATATATACTTATATATGTATACTATATATAACATTATTAAACCATATAAAGAAACTGTCGTATTGAATAGAGTTCAAACCCACGACCTTTTAATTCCAACTCAGACGCACTCATCGCCACTTAATTTAAATAATATTATCAACAAACTTAAGGCGAAGTCATACACCCGAACATGGCGAACGCGGCGGTATTTCCGCGCAATTGAGCAGTCCGACTGGGGAAGTACCTCCACTCTACAGAATACCGCGGTTATAATAACCTCGTGTTGTGTTCCTAGCGGTGAGTATGGTAGCCAGAGCTCACTGGAGAATTTGTGCTGTCAGTGGGATGACTAAATGCTTGTCCTGCTTTGTCCTCTACACTGACGGCACAAAAACTCTATGCTTACAGGGTCGGCAGCGCGAGTGTAACACCTGTGTTACACACGTCCATTATAGGCCACGGTAACCACTTTCCATCAGGTGGGCCGTGCGCTTGTCTGCCACCTAAGTGATATAAAAAAAGAAGTCAACAGTCTTAGTATAATATCCTAATTATACAATGGTTAGGGACTTTTCGCGCTTAAACCATGGAATTTACTATATAGATAATATACACAGCCCAGACTCTGCTTCAGATGCATAGCTTGAGTCAACAATTAGTGCCCGGAAGATAGCAATAGAATCACTCCCTATCACGTGGGACCGAAATCAATGATTGGTGAAATGCGGGCGTTAATTCACCTCTACCTAACTCTCAGGGAATAAAGTAGTGATTATATGTATGTATTTATGTAACTTACTATTTTTGCCGACATGTTGGATGCGTTGCAGCACCCGTGGTCACAACTTGACTGGCTTGCGAGCGTCGAGTCCGATGATATCAATAGTTTATTTATTTCGAAAATGATCCATAGAGCGTGTAAATATTAAATTAATACATAATATATATAATCATTGAGATTAATCCGGGTTTAGTAGCTTAATTCAACTGAGAAGATACCAGCAAGAAACTCAGAGAACTATATTAGAACTAGATTATCTTTCTTATTTAAATTTGTTTTAATTTACAATTTATTATGTGCGCAAGCAAAAGACTTATGTTGACCACGCATTTACATCATCAAGATATTCATCTACTTTATATTAACCTTTATTCATTAAAGTCTTTTTCACTTCTATTTTAAATCTATTTAGTGACATGTTAATCAAATCCCGAGGAATTTTATTAAATATTTTTATACAGCTGCCTACAAACGAACGTCAAATCCCATTCATTCGACATTCTAATCTACAATATTTTCCCCCAGAGAAGTGGCGAAGTAGGCAGCTCCTAGCTAAGTTTTCCCAAGCACCTACAATATGGGGTTCTTTAAGAGGGGCATCAGAAGGTTTCTTTGTGGTCGGCAGCGCGAGTGTAACATTGGGTGTTGCATACGTCCATAGGCCACGGTAACCACTTCCCATGAGGTGGGCCGTATGCTTGTCTGCCACCTAAGTGGTATAAACTTTGGTGAGTAAAGGTTACTATAAAGTGGATGAGTACCTTAATGATGTTAATGCGTGGTTAACATAAGTCTCGTGCTTGCTCGCACAAAATAAAAAATAAATTGTAAACCAAAACAAATTTAAAAAAGAAAAATAATCTAGTTCTAATGTAGTTAGCTGAGTTAGTTTCTTGACATAAGTACATAATTGTAAAATATTGACGTTAGTATGTGCTCTTTATGTGCCTAAACTGAATAAATGAAATAGATTCTTTGATTCTAAAAAAAAGCTCCCTGTTATTCAAAATAAAAATGCATTATTGCTTTAGTGGTCAGACTTCACCTTAATAATAATTATCGTAATGAGTATATTGATCTGCGTGTTACAAAACATAATTCAATAAAAATATATTATATTCTTGTATGGCGGTTATCATTCTCTTATCAGACACACACATTGGTGAGTGTGTGTACGATTGCGTCACTCTTTGCATGTGTTTGTGAGATATTGTGTGTGACTGTTGTATTGTTGATGGCGGTTCTCAAAGTTATTTATTTATTTATTGTTTATAAATTTTATGTCGATATACAAAAAGGGAGACTATAGGACCACGAACACGGACCAGAATATATCAACCAATGGTTCCGCGTGGTTCTCGGGAGAGTAGAGTTTGGACCACCCCATCTCTTCCCATGTGGTGTCGTACAAGGCGACTAAGAGACAGGGCTGTTTAACATCAGACTGATATATACAGCCCAGACTCAGCCTCAGTTGCATGGCTTGAGTCAACAAAAGTGCCTGGAAGACGGCAATAGGCTCACCCCCTATTACATGGGTCCGATTTCAATGATTGGTGAAATTTGGGTGTTAATTCACCTCTGCCTAGACCTCCGGGGATAAAGACGTGATTATATGTGCGTATAAATGGTTTCTTTTTTAAAATTGATCTACGGGGTTATGTAAGTACGATTCTAAATAAGGAGGTACCTACCTACCAAAGAAAAAACAATTCTCGAAAAATATCTGTCTGTCAGTGTAACTTTGAAACTATTGGGCTAATTTAGAGACAACTTCGCTGGCAGATAGCTTAAATCATAAGGCATAACATAACCGTAATTAAAAAAAATAGGGTTGCAAAAAAATAATGAAAATCCAGATCTAACTCCTCGCGCGCAGAGTCGAAGACATAGCTAGTAAAAAATAAATCACCCAACATAAACGACCTCCAGAAAGTCCCGCGGGGGAACTCCCTGATTTAATTAAGTTTTCACCCAAAAAAAATCATCAGCTTAATAACACTATTATGTTGGTAGCATAAAAATACGATATTTAAAAAATAAATGAAAAAAAAAGATGGCTACTTTAATAGAATCGCAGTTTACACGTCAATATTAAAAAGTTATGAAGCCTCACGAAGGGCTACGGGGCCTAAGGTGACCTAACTGCAAGCCGGTGGACCTGCTCTTTAACGGACGAGGCTTCGGAGCAGGCTTTCTTCTGAGAGTTAGGGGTCAAATAGCAGCCACTGTCGGAAAATTCAATATCAAACTTTGTTAGTTAATGACTCAGCTTTAGGATTGAGAGGTACTGGCTTTGAAATCTCTTTCTATTTTACTGAAATTTAATACATTAGATAGATTATAGTCTGGAATAACAGATAGGTAACTTTTTTCCGGGAATAGGGACCCATGGCTTGCGGGAAAGAGATCGATCCATCAACTAGTATAGTACACATTTTATACGGAATCAGCGGTGTGCATATAAAATTTTGTTACTCCCAATCTTGTTACAGCAATCGTAAAAGGTAGGATTACATTTTATCTTTATTTTAATTGTTATGTGTGCGGCCATTATTTGGTAGGGTATACATGCTTACATAATATATTGATATGTTGAATAGCACTCAAGCGGTAGAACATTTGATTGCTACGCAGGAGGCGCGGGGTCGATTTCCGCTCAGTGCAAATATTTGTATGCACGAATATGTGTATTTGCATTGGTCTGGGTATTTCTATGTATGATGTGTATGTATTTATAAAAAAAAGTATCTAAGTATGTTTATCCGCATTGTGGATCCCATAACACAAGCTAGTTAAGCTATGCTTACCATGGGTCTAGATAGCGTTGTGTGGAATGTTGTGGAATATTTATTTATTTATTACATTATACAAGTATTGCCATTTCATCTCATCCGAAGGGTATCGTAAGAGGAGACGGAAAAATACGCAGACGATATCACTGCGAGAGAAGGAACACTCGAAATAAAACCCTGTACCAACCCGTTTGACCAGAGTGGAAACAGTAGACCAAAGCCTCCCAACATTGGGAAAGGTCATTATCCAGCAGTGGACAGCGATAGACTGTTAGTTAGTCCACGTTAGTCCCAGATGCATTCGAAGTTTTCACCTCGGAGTCCATAATCCGCTTAAATATGATGAAGCTTAGTTCTTTTTTGACTATATTGGAAGCGACTGCCGTTTGACTTCCCAGCCTAAGTTATGGTCAGCGGCCTACCACTGATACAGTGGCTCAGGTTACCCATACAGGCATCTGTCTTTTTTTTATGTGCGAAAGGCCTACCATTGATAGAGTTGCACAGGTCACCCATACAGGCATACGTCTTTTTTTATGTGCGAAAGGTACCAACGGATACCCCCCGCCGGAACCGGTGGGTAAGGTTATGTCGGACCGACTAAAATCCACAGCGCTTGAGGGTCATTGTTGGTTGCCTAAGGTGAGGTTGATAGGCATATCCCTCGCACCCCAGCCGACCCAGGGTCATCTCTCTCGATCCGGCCCTCCTCGGATGTGGGGACCACAGAGTTCCTCAGCTCGTCTCCGGAATCGAGGAGACATGCAATGCGCACTGCGGCCTGCTTCTGCTAGGGTGACAGGCGGTCATTCATCGAACTACAGGCATCCGTCTTGACTTAACGACTTTTAACGTGCCCTTTGAAGCACGAAAGCATTCAGATAATATACCATCAAATGTCACCGGTCACCCATCCAAATGTGTCTATCGTACATAGGTAGCTTAACCTACATACAACCACACGCCAGACTCTTATATCAACATTGAATATTTCCTATTACCATAATTTAGAAACACACCCAGTAAAATCTAATTTAGTAGGTACCAGAGTTGTCCACTTCTCGCTCACAGCCCTTTATGAAAGCTCCCGGCACTCGTTATACGTCACCGCTGTGACGTCACGCATACATTAAGCCTTATTAACGCTGAACACATTTGCTGAACAAAGCGCGGCGTTAAAAGATCATGCCCATTGTGGTATGTAGGTCGGGTGTTGATATGGTGATAGGCGGCAGCGGGTTTGTATAAGCGGAGCGGGTGTTATATGTATAAACGACTATTATTCCAATATTATTTGCAATTTGAATTTTATCCAGATCTAAAATAGGACCCGGGATAAAGCCTGTGTTACTCCTGATTATACTCTATCACTGTACCTATCAAATTTTAGCCAAATCAGGTCCTTGATTCTATTAAAGCAAAACCACTGTTCCATCACAGACACTGCAAAAATGGCATTTAGACTTTATTGCTAAACGCTTAAAGTCCAAAATGAAATGAAAAGAGTTTCATTACACATTATCATTCAGTCTGCAAAAAGCTTTCTAATTATTTTTTAAACTGCATTGCTTTAAAGTCTAAAACTACATGGATTTTTCAGCAGTTTTCGTGATATCACAGTGATTTTGGTTTAGCAGAATCAAGGCTCGGTCCAACTGACCGAGCCTGATTTGGCTAAAATTGATAAGAGATAAGAATTTGATAAGAGCGTGATTGAATTACAAACATCCAAACATCTTCATAACCATAATATTAATATGAAGTAGGATATAATTCAGCCAGGTAGCCTAGTGGTATGGGTAATGGACTGCTGACATGAGGTCTCGGATATGATCCCAGGTTTTACCATGGCACACACCAATGGCTTTTCGATGCTTTTCGAAGTTATATCTGTATTTATCGCAGGTTTATAAGTGTCCGGTTAATGGCAATAGGCTCGCCATCTATTACATTGGGACCTAAACATAAACTGGAGAAATGTGGGTGCTAGCGCCTCTGCCTACCCCTTCGGGGATATAGGCGTGAGTTTATGTTATGTTATGTATGTTATATAATTCAGGATCATATTCATTTATTTATGTAGTAAACTCATTAAAAATATATTTATCGAGAACTAGTCCAATTAAATTCGAGTCGATTAAAAAGACTTCATTCTATCAGTATTACTTTCATAGGATAAGGAATAAGTTAGAAGAGGATATTCCCAATGCCAAATAATGGGTAGATATCGATTTAGCTTCTTATAAAAAGTCCTCTGACACACTTATCAACTCCTTCTTTCACAGTATCTCTCCTACCCCTCTGTACATACCTCTAGAAACACAAAAGTTTCACTTATTAAACTAGCGTCCATATATTCCGCTGTAAATTATACACGAAAATCGCTGTTAAATTCCGCTCCCGCTCTCGCTCATACAATAACTTCGCTACCTTACTTTACAGCCCAAGAGAATAATTACGACTTTGCTTTCCTAAAGTTTGCCTTCGCTTTGCTCTGCTATTTCAGAGGTAGATTATTATTTTTAAGTTGTGTTGTACCTTTGATCTCAGAAACTAAATTATTCAGTTAGATGACCAGAAGCGCTGCTGACCCTTCTCTGAGAGTCATTAAACTGTTAATTAATTTAGTATTAATAACAATAGAATGATTTGTACATAACGGCTTTTCAAAATGGCGTAGTGGTAGAGTTTGAGTGTTTAGTGAAAGGTGGCGGGTTCAATTCTAGCTAAGTGATGAATATACATAATTAATATACCTAAGTATATGTGTATATGTATTTAAAAAAATGTATGTTTATATTATTTGAAACTAACTATAGAAATTATAATAGTTAAATGCCGTTTAACATCAGACAGATATATACAGCCCAGACTCAGCCTCAGATGCATGGCTCGAGTCAACAATAGTACCCGGAATACGGCAATATGCCCCCTCTATTACGTGGGACTGAATACATTGTTAGTGAAATGTGGATCTTAATTCACCTCTAATACCTAACCCTCCGGGGACAAAGGCGTGATTCTATATATATAATATGTAGGTACATGCTGTTTTCAAAATTTAAAGAAAGCTGAAAAGTAGATGAATGCAATCCATAGAGTAATTGTCAGAGCGTGACCAAACCGGCATTTTAAGTAAGACCCGAGACGGGCGTGCGGTTTTAGTCGGCTCGAGTCCAAAATAACTGACCTCGCCGACCGGCGCGGCGAGGCGATCTGTGGGGATTTCTGTACGAATTGAAAATAATTTAAAATTGGAATTTTATAGACACAAAACATCTTTTAATATCACATTGAATTCGAATTTCAAAAATACAAAACTGCAACAAAAAAGCGTATCACCAAAATTCCGTACAAAGTTTCTCAAACTTTTTCTGCTCTTTTTAAATACATTTTCTTTCAACTTTCGCACGAATTGTACCAACCCATTAATGTCAGCTATAACCGCAAACGCACAGCTCCCGAACTTCGCAACACTGTTCGACACTTAGCCAAAGACAGGACTTTTTTTCATCAACCGATGGAGTTCGCCTTTTGTTTTTGTTTTTTTTTAAGTATTTCACTATCAGTCTTTTCCGTAATCTGATACAAATAGATTCGAAGAGGTTATATACAGTGAAACTACAAATAATGAAAATGTATTTTCTATACCAGTTGTGTGTCCAGTGTCCAGCTATTATATGCACTTTTTATGGTATGTTCAAGAAATAGTCTCTCAAATGAGGAGTGGAAATTTACTTCTAACCTTACTCGTATCAATAATGAAACTTCTATAAAATTAATTCAATCATCTTCATCAAATCATCTTACTATAATAATAAATGCGAAGTTTAAATTCATTTTAAGATTTTTCACTCAATTACGTCAGAACGACTCAACGGATCTGGATAAAATTTGGCGTAAAGATAGATTTATACTATAGAATAACACATAGACACTGTTAAAGTTACTGTATCATTTCTAATTTAAAATATTAAACACAAAAAGCAGATAAGTAACTTTACACATAAAGCGTACGAACAAAATAACGTGCACACTTCACATTCTACCCTCAACACACGGCGAAAGTTAATGTTTTTATCAAAATATTCACCTTTGATGTCATCTCCTGACATTTTCTGGTTTTGTTACCAAAAATTTCGGGTGGCATAAACATTTTAGTTACAAATAAGCCTCTAAGAATGTCCGCGTTTATGTCCCGCAATATACTTCTTTGTAATGCACCGTAAAGAAACACTGTTATTTTAGTAGATAATGTTCTTTTAAAGAAACTTTGAAAAGATACTTAATTTAAATTCATTTACCTTTTGTAATGTCTAAGATTTTACAAATTAAAATATATTATTTATAATATTATTAAAGATTGACTCTTGTCCATCCAGATGGTTAGAAAGTATCCTAGGACTATATAAGGTATTTAACATAACATAAACTCACGCCTATATCCCCGAAGGGGTAGCCAGTGGTGAGCACCCACATTTCGCCAGTTTATATTTAGGTCCCAATGTAAGAGGTGGCGAGCCTATTGCCATTAACCGGGCACTTATAAACCTGCGGTAAATACGCACATAACATAAGGTATTTAATTTAATGATTTAAAACTGATACTAAAATAAAAAAAATATCATTTCAATTTATCTTTTGAAAATGTATTTAAAATTGCTGCAAAATCAGACAAATGTCAGTTTTGTGAATAAATATTAGCTGTTTAAGTATAATAGCGATAAGGTACACAATTCGTCTATCTAAATTTCATTCATTTGCAAGCTCACGCCAGGGAGCTGAGGGTTGAGGCTGAGGGCATTAGAAAATAGAAATCGCAACGTAGGACGACATATTTAGAATATTGAAATGGCAACTAAAAAGATTGAGTGCCGCTTGTAGTTTACATATTGCACTGTGATTGGTCCATTGCTTTTACATAATCTAGTATTGAAGCGCTTTATTTTTAAAACTTTAGTTTTCTTATGTCATTTTCGGAAGCTCGATACACGGTCATGGTATGAAGTACGAAGACAGACATACTGATCTAAATCACTAGGATGATTTTTAAAAATAATTTTACAAAAACATTTCAAGTAGTATGAGTATTGAGTGATCTCAATACTTTATAAAGAAGCTACTTTAAAAAATAGGCCCAATATCATTACCAAATAAGAATATTTGTGAAAATCAATTTAATCACATCGGCAATAAAAAGACAGGCCATTCGATTAAATATGCAAAAGTCCACACTAAAATATTCTATACAAAGCGCTGCAGCGCTGCGCCGACACACTGCCAATTCCTCCCTCGACTATTTCTGATAGTCATTCAGTCACTGCTTCATTCAAAATTATAAAACTTCAGTCAGTTCAGTACGATTTCGCTATCCGAGCGAAGTAGACGCGCGTCAGTTCGAAAAAAAAAACATCTAACAAAATGTCATTATAATTTTCAAATTTGGAACGTTAGGAACTATTGGGACAATTCGCGCGCGTGTGTAAATTTTGACGGATTCTAATCACAAAATGGCGGCCGGGTGTAGTGATTTTTCATTTTTGCGCGTATGTTTATCTTCTGTGCTTACAATAATAGAATGGTGAGTGTGTTTCAAAAATAGTTTTTATATCTTGTTTATGTTTTTTACGATCTTTTTGTTACTATGCGTTGTGTTTTAATTATTTTTTTTGTTCGCTTTAGACCATGTTTGGATGTTTCATTAATGTAATTGAAATGTAGGGTGACTATATGCTTTGAAGAGATAAGGGACATATATTATTTCTCGGATATTTTGTTACTTTATACAGTTCAAGTAATGGAGATTATTTGAAATCGAATGACATAGTAGTTGCCTAAATTCGGAATGAAACCTACTTATTGTATGATAATTCCAAAACAATGTTATCATACTTGATAACTTTTATAGATATAACAGGAAGGGCGTAACATACTTATTTACTCTATCTACTCTGATGCAACTTAACTAGGGTATACCTATTTAAATTTTCCACTTTAACGCGTCACTAGCTCTTTGGGTAAAGGTGGGTAGGTCAAAATCTCTTTTCAACCAAGTACTAAACCTACTCATACCTTGTATACATTTCATTATAAGCTGTAATATGATTGTATCGATTTCATCTTTGGACCTGCTAAATTCTCTCAATGATAATAGTCATTACCTTCGACCAAGTAAAAAGGCCGTTACGCAAACAATTTCAAATGGGTCACAAGTACATATTTTAACTGAAATGGCCTTACAAGTATCTCATGTCTTTATGATTTCAATCAGCATTCATCTATAAGTGTTACGTTTCATAAGATCTTTGTGTTGAAACTATTATATATCAATACTTATATAGCTTCCCGAGCAAGGCCAGATCGAGACAGATGAACCTGGATCGGCCGCGGTGCGAGGTATATGGCTGTCTACCTCACCTTCGGCAACCAAAAACGACCCACAGGCGCCTTGCTCATAACGGTTATATTGGACTCGCACCGACTGGCTCCCACCAGCTCCGGGATTTCCATCTCTTCTCGTGGTATATACCTAGGGAAAGCTGGGGTATTTCATCATCTGATAGTAAAAATACAGCCCATGGAAAAACTTGACAACAATGAAGCCTTTCTTCTTTACACACTATTGCCAACACCATGGGGTATTTATAGGCTTAAGTAATTTGCTCGGCATATCAGAAGACAATCGCTCTCCTAAAAGCCAAGATATATGAAATGGAAGAGAAAAGATCCGGGCGGGCTGCAGTACCAGATTTTAGATGCAACGGGAATTATAACTATAACGATGATGGTGTGAAACACTTCCTATAATTAGATGCCTAATTTTTATACGACATATCTGGCAGCCAAGCACATGGTCCTCCATGGAATGTGGCGTACCGTAGCGTATAGACGTATGCAATATCGGAGCGCCATAATCGTGCTGCCGACTTTGTAAGAACCTTTTATTGCCCTTTTTAATAACCCCTATATTGTAGTTATGCAAAAATCAACAGTAACAAATGGGATGCTGTCAGATTATGAATCATTATATTTCTGCATTTGCCATGTGACAACTGCGGCTCCGTGCTTAGAACGCACTTTATGGAATTAATATGCAAATTGTCTATCACTTATACGGTAAATGGATGCATAGCGTCGTTTAATACCGTCTATTGATTGCTCTGTGCAGTTGTCCAGTAACGAGAATACAATTTCCCTTTAATAATATCAACTACTATTATTGTATTTTAGATTGCATCCTGGTTTGGTTTGCTTGATATTGGTTTTGTCGATCTAATCCTCAACTACGAGAGGAATGTCGGCATCAGAGCCTCTTAACCAGGAGATAACTATGACTTTGCTTTGTCTTTAAATAAAGAACGGGCATTCAACCTTATGAACCTAGTATCTCGAACTCAAACGATTCAAAAATATAATTGACGTTTGTTGTATTATGACAAACGTGTAGCTTTTATCTGTTTTGTATCATATCTAGCTGTCCGACTAAGATATCATTATAGTCGGTTTTTATCTGGTCATTTTCCCTCCAAGAGAGTCTGAAACAGTAACATTGGTTCACTTTTCTCCTTGCGTGACTCACAGGCTTCTACAATTTTCATGCGAACATCTTCAGTTGACGAACTGAAGCAGTCTCATGAGATCATCCTCAATGGATTTGCCAAATTAAATTTGCATTATTTGATTTGTCATCCCTTCAGAGTTTTGCCATCTTCCTATCCATGTCACAGTTATTACCAACCTTTACATATAGGCATAGTTTACCGTGGTGAAGAAAATTTTCTCTCTCTCAAATCGCAAAAATACTAAGCCTCAATGGTTTCTTATTTTAAGGTTACGACCTTCCTGGCTCTGCCCCTTCATCTGTTTAGTTTTGTACCAAATTTGTGCCTCATGATCGTAAGTACCTGTCTATAGGACATGATGACATCTTCTCAGATTTTTTCTTTATTTCAGACATTGTGTTTATAGTTTTGGCTGTCAAACTGAGAGCCAATGACTTCCTTCATTGTCTCCCCGATTGCAGTTCTATTAAACAGTTATTTAGTTGTTTTCATACGTCAATTGAATGGAATGTAAGTGGGCAGTTAATGGAGATTAAGTGGCTTGTATCTTGTGTCTCCAGTATCATATTATAGGAAACATTTGCCGTCGAGGCGCCTTTCTCGGAAATTGAACCTTGCATCTTCAGCTAGGATTATTGTGTTTCTGTCACATTTATGTGTCTACTTTAGTTTGTGAATATTTAAAATGATTACTATTCCGGTTTTTTGCTCGGAAAATGTAGTTTTAAATATATAGTGACACATTTTAAGCGTTAAGTAATTGCTTTTTACTTTACAAGTGACACTAAATGTCTTAGCGACATTTTTTATGAGTAATGAGAACTTCTATCTTTTCTGCTAGCTAGCTGGTCTACTACCTCGATAGTAAAAATATCTAATGAAGAACTTATAAATGTTATCCTTTTTGTTTGTCTTCATTAATTCAAATATTACACCGTAGTAGAATTTGGACCACCCCATCTCTTCCCATGCGGTGTCGTACAAGGCGACTAAAGGATAGGGCTACGTAACATCAGACAGAAATGAACAGCCCAGACTCAGCCTCAGATGCATGGCTTGGGTCAAAAATAGTGCCCGGAAGATGACAATAGGCTCACCCCCTATTATGTATGTTACGTAAATTCGATTCATTTCGATCCCACGTAATATGGGGCAGACCTAATTAGAGTCCAACTGACACTCCAATTAGGCCTGCCCCATATTAATGAGTGTATGTTTATTGTCGCAAGAAGAAGCTCTGGTGCAGGCTGTAATCAGGAAATATACCAACTTTCAGATGAGGATAACTCGTCTCCTGATGATGTTGCTGTATCTCCAAAAACACTTTAGGAAATCTAAACAGTGTTGTATCTAATGCTCCAATTCTAAACTCGTATACCATCGAGATTCCACCCAAAAATATTAACTGCCACCCCTAAGTGTACTTTTTTAATTTCAACCCTTAGCCGCTCCGACAAAATAGTTGGATGGTAATTTCAAAGGAGGCACGCAGGGTATTTTGGTGCGAGCATGTGTGCCGAGCAAACAGGGGCTGCGAATAGGGGTGGGGTTGGAGTTCGGGGTGCATATCTATCTCGCGACTCCGTCTGATTAATCGTATTAAAATTACGGCAGTTTTGGGATATTATGGGTTTGTTGATGATAGTAGTTTATTGATATTGGCTTAGACTTTTTAAATACTAGCCTTGGTCCACAGCTTCACTTGCAGTACTTAGTTCCCTTTTGCCGAACAGCGTTATCCGCCTATAGAATATTTTTTTTTATTACTGGGCCCCAAAGTTTTAGCATAATGTTATAATTGGCCCATAAACGTCCCTAAGAACTACCAAATCAATAAAAAAATGCATTTAAAAAAATATGTTTATGGGTCGTCAAATTTACTGCACCCCGGTGCTTATGGTTAGCTAGGGTACAGTCCAAAGAATAGTGACCGCCATTATAGATTCTTTCTCTAGAATTGTAGTCCCTATTTTGACGACTTCGACAGATGTTTTTTCAGTTCCCGCTTAATGGACTGTAGGAAGAAGAAAACACATGTCCTGGTAAAGAAGTCCTTTACCACAGCGCGTTCAAACAAATAAACTCTTCAACTTTCAAGCACAAGCACGTGGTCCACTTATATCTTACCGTGGCCTATGGCCGTGTGCAACACCAGGGGCATCACACACGTGCTGCTGACCCTGTAAAAACAGATTTTCTGTGCCATCAGTGCAGAAGACAAAACAGGATAAGCTTTTGGTCTTCCCACTGGACAACACAAAACTCTCCAGTGAGCTCTGACTACTCTACTCACCGGTGGGCACATAACACGAGGTTATTATGGCCGCGGTATTCTGTAGATTTTATTATTTATTATTAGCAGCTACAGTTAAAATAAAAATCTATCTATCTGAACCCAAGATTACATAATCGCTCTTAATTAGCAAATACCTTGGTATTAAGATTGAGTACTTTTTCTCACACATCAACACCATTGTACTTACATAAGTACAGACAGAATTAGATCGATCCAAATATAGCTAGTCAAGTTCGATCTGCTATTGAATGTACAAACCATGAACGAACAAGCCTATAAGTTATAACAGTTGCTTAAATAATTAAACAGCAAGCCCGCATCCCTTCATCCCAACATTAAACTCAACATATTCCCCCTGCCCCGGTCACACAAAAATGCCATAGAATCAATACCCAATGACGTGTACCCCATGAAATCTGCGAACCAATTAGGTCTCATTCCCATAGCCCCCATGCTTTTGTTCCACCACGTGCGAGGCAGATGTTGTACGCTCGAGTTTATTTTAGTTCGACTACGGTGACCATGGGACAGGATTGTCGAGGACTGAGAATAGGCGGCAAATTGGTAGCTATTGTGCGTATTACAATTGCGAGTGTATTGTGTTTTTTTTTTCGTTAGTATTTGGAGAGTAATTGTGTAAGTCCATCTGCTCTGGAAAGGTGTTCGGGATTTACACGTGACATTGTTTGTGTGTTTATTATTATTTTGTTATTGACAAACGATGTAGAAGTATCGTAAACCCTTGCTAGTTTTGAAGTTTGAAATATTCTTATGTTAAATAACTGTAAAATTAGATAATTCCCAATTCATTGTTCACATTTCGTGTTTTTATTCAATGATAATTTGTAGTTCTAGCCCACGGTGTCTGAACTCATTTTTGTATTTACTATAACTTTATAGAAAGAAAATTCTTCTCGTACTGTGATCAGTACGAGTAGAATTAGACAAATAGATCGGATAGGTCGAAGAGATCGCTTCTCGAATCGGGTAAGTATTATTTTTCTGTTACAAAGGTATAGTAGCGCAGTCTATTACGTTAGATCATAAATATATATATGACAGAATGACACATAATTTAAAAAGCATAGATTTAGACTAGTATTATCTCCTGTGTTAATCTGCGGCCAATCAACCACCTAAATCATTTGTATAAATCTTATTCCTTATAATCCAACCCTTAAAGGTTTACATAACGTCTTGAAAACCACATGAAAATTAACCCTAACACCAATTTACTATAATATATGATGATAAAGGTAATTGAATTAAGTATCTGTTACCTGCGAAATGCCTCACCCCAGGTGGTACTCACCATTCTCCTTTAGGTGAGCCTAATGGTTGTGATACATAATAATTTGTATAATTAATTTGAGAGACCTGAGTAAAGTACTGTACAGATTACTTTGTGACTTACTAAGAAATATTTTGTGCTAAATGTAGTGTGATACCCATGTTATTCTAGAATGATACTCTCGATTTCATACTAATTATAAGTACAGATGATATTCTAGAACAAACTCGAGTAAAGATTTTATAAAAGGTGATTTATGTTCATAATATCTCTACTTAACATGAGGTAATATAATTTATTAGAATTATTGCTTCAGTAGTTTTATAATGAGGAAGTTTAATTTATTACAGTTATAAAAATAGAACTAGATAGCGTGATAAGCTAATATCTCCGCTTAAGTTTAGTTCTAGATACAATGTTCTTGAAACTCAGTCGAGAACTCGAGACTCATATAGGTCATAAGACTGACGCCACGTGGGCATTCGAATAATGGCTATCGACTGACGTGAACCTATTTCTATCATAAGCAGTTTAGTTAGTGGGGTTAGCGGGAATATTAGCAACACTCAACAACAAACAAAGCGTAATTTTTCCGGCATTGCCGGTAGATAGCCTAAATTCCCGCTCTAAAACCTGTACGTTACAATATATAAGTAACGGTTACGCAATTCAAGATATAGCAATGTTATCATTTGATTATTTGTCAAACGGTAGATACCGCTGCTAACTGATAAGAGCTGAGAGCATCACTGTCGAATCAATGAACCTTTTACGTTCACTATAATCATAGTGGAATACTATTTGTACGCACATTATGTGTCCTATGAACTCAAAACGGCTGGATCTGTTTTAATAGAAAAAATCACTTACACTATCAAGAAATTATTAATTAACATGAATTGATTATTACAGTCCGATCTACTTTTATGCTGACAAATAAACTAAAGATTTCATTGTATGTAATAATGAATAAATTGAATAGTGTAAATTTTTGGTAATATTTACACTATACAATTTATTCATTAGTTATCTCATTAGTTTTTGGTATGTAATTAGTAATAAAAATCATAAAATCCACGTGGTTCCTTATGCGAGACATTTTTGAGACCAAAAACTGTAAACCTCAATTTTAGTACTGTTAGTAAGTAACTGTCATTTTTTAGACTGCACTCATGCCTCAGGAAATTTATTTTTAAATCAATTTCAACTAAGGTATTACAATTCACTGCTGGACTAGGCATCTCCTAGTAACCTAATATCTGCCATAGCACCCGATCATTCATCTTCCGCATCAAAATCGTCTCTACTTTTTTTAGGTCTTTCATCTGATTGTAGAATGTTCTATTTACCGATTTGTGGTTGAATCGATAAAGTCATTGACATGCCATAAATAAATATGAAGATAGTCAAATCTAGTTTCCCGATTATAGTAGTTTCCCGTCTTCAGATAACGCGCAGCTGTATGTATGAGTAACAGAACACATCCATATTAAATACTGTTTCATTGTAATTCATATTTGTGACAGGCCTTTCGTTTGGCCGTTCTGGCTTTATTGAGCCACAAACCATCAAATATTCCTTTCTTTTTTAAATTTTAACAATGGTACAATGTGACGATCTCCGTGACATGACGGTAGAGCGTTCGACTGCAATGTCAGAGGTCGTGGGCTCAATTCCCTATCAATGTAAATATTTGTATAATGTATAGTCCCATTGGTCTGGGTGTTTCTATGTGTAACACGTATGTACCTACATGTTTAAAATAATGTAACTTAATGAATAAAGGTTACCATAAAGTAGATGAGTATCTTGATGATGTAAATGCGTGGTCAACTAGTCTTTTGCTTGCTCGCGCAAAATAAATGGTAAACTAAAGCAAATTTAAAAAAGAAAGATAATCTAGTTCTAATACAGTTCTCTTAGTTTCTTGCTGGGATCTTCTCAGTAGAACTAACCTACCGAACCAGCGATCATTTTCCAATGGTTTATTTTTACATTATATAATATTTAAATATTATTTCTTGACATAATTGTACAATTTTGACAGTCATATGTCTTCTTTATGTGCCTAAACTAAATAAATGAAATTAATTCTTTGATTTTCGATCTTGTATTTAAGTATAGATTTAATTCTGAAAATTAAAACTATCCCATGCATTTTTCATGATGCATTCTACTAGAACACAAGCTAGTTAAGTTATACTCACTTTTGGTCTAAATAGTACTATCTACAATGTCCAAGTGTCATAGTCTTTTATTTTTGATCCAAATTTTTACATTAATAACAGTAAATATTGAAAAAGACATGTCCGAGCACCCTCCGCACACATGGTGACCATACTTATCATCATTGCAGCTGTACCACATCCGGGTCAATTGTGCGCGACCGTTTCCATAATACAAAAGGGATTTTATCCCACAACACACAGAATCATACTCAATCTATTAATTTTTTTTTTCGATGGTTTATTTCAAGAACTTAGCTTGTACGCTTTTAGAATGTTTTTTTTTAATTATCCTTTGACATACAACAGTATTGTCAGTTTTGTTTTTAAAACTACGACAATACTGTAGTATGGTAGTAAATCATCATCATTATCATCCTCTTAGACCTGTTTTTTCCTGATTTATATAAAGTACTAGCACCGCGCCGCGGTTTCACCCGCGTAAATCCTGATCCCATGGGAATATCGGGATAAAAAGTAGCCTATGTTACTCACGAAGAATGTAGCTTTCTAATAAAAAAAAGAATTACTAAAATCGGTCCAGTACTTTTTGAGTTTATTCGTTACACACAAAAATACAAATCTTTCCTCTTTATAATATTAGTATAGATTCAATAACATATCTGGTAGCTATCCTTGGAATAAGTTCCCATGGGTTGCAAAACCGGGGTTAGAATTCCAAGCGGGTGGACACTGAACACAAATATTTCTTACTTTTTTTTAAATTATTGTCTATTAATCGATCTATTTAGCGATGGACGCATAAACTACTAAACGGATTTTGATGCTGTTGTTTATACCACTTAGGTGGCAGACAAGCACTCGGTACACCTGATGGGAAATGGTTACCGTAGCTTATGGACGCGTGCAACACCAAGGGAGTCGAACTCGCACTGCCACCCTGTAAGCACAGAGTTTCTATGCGGTCACTGTAAAAGACAAAGCAGGACAAGCTATTGGTCTGCCCACTGACAGCACAAAAACTCTCCAGTGAGCTCTGGCTACCCTACTCACCGCCGGAAACACAACACGAGGTTATTATGGCCCCGGTATCCTGTAGGGCGGAGGTACTTCCCCAGTCGGACTGCTCAATTGGACGGAACTACCGTCGCATCCTACCACCTCCTGGTTACCGTGGCCCATGAACATGTGGCACCACACTCGCACTGCCGACCCTGAAGAAACCTTCAAATGCCCCTATTGATGAACCCCATATTGTAAGCGCAAGGGAAAACCGCAGCCATTCATTCCACAGCTTGATTTTGCGTGGGATGAAGTTTCTTTCATACCGCTCAGTGTGCACCTTTTCAGTTGCAATGTGTGCGGATGAATTCCCTGCCTATGACGAGCGGTTTGTTTCATCACAACCGGTTCAGTAGGAACTGAGATATGAACAAAAGTCGCGATAACCGCCATCCGCACGGGCGAAGCCGCGGGTAATAGCTAATTTATAAGCTACCGAGGTACTTAATATTTGCGCAACGTCATCTTGGATATAAATTGATATTTTCAATCTAGTGGAGTGGTGATAGAATTGATTTTTGAATGGCCACACCCTGTTGTGGTCTATGTTAGCAACTGATAGCGATTTTATATGAGGCCACGAGAAAAGTTAGGTAGATAGACATGTATACGTATTATTATATTCAGGCTTCTAAATCTGAGAAGGAATTGTACCCACATTTCGCCAACATATATACATACATACATATAATCAGAGGTGAATTGACACCCACATTTCACCAATCATTGATTTCGGTCCCACGTAATAAGTGGTAAGCCTAATGCGTCCTACCGGGCACTATTTTTGAATCAAGCCATACATCTGAGACTGAGTCTGGGCTGTATATATCTGTCTGATGTTAAACAGCCCTATTCCTTAGTCGCCTTGAACAACACCATTGTCACATGTGTAAGTAATGGTGACCCTGTTTTCTGAGACTTTGCCTTCAGCTTACCATCAGGCAAGGCGAAGTCTAATTGACGTGTTCTATATAATATATAAAAAAAACAACATGGGAAGAGATAGGGTGGTCCAAATTCTACTCTGCCGGGAACCAAGTAATAATAAAATATCTTTGTTATTATTATTCTTTGTTTCCATAAAATGTATTATTAATTTTAATAGTTTTCTTTTAATAATTAGTTAATTTAGAGCCAGTTATTGAGCTAAGTACTATGTTGGTGGTACATTTGATAAGATGTAGCGATTATTGAGGTCTAAAGGTTTTTTTTATTTTTTTTTATATAGGACACGTCAATTGGACTTCGCCTTGCCTGATGGTAAGCTGAAGGCAAAGTCCCAGAAAAGAGGGTCACCATTACCTACACATACCGTGTGACAATGGTGACACTCAGCTTGACGGCCTCATCATATGCTTTTTCACGCCCCGCTTTAAAGGACCCGGGACTGTAGGAAGAAGGAAACACGTGAGCTGGTAATGAATTCAGGAAGTTAGCCGCTCAAAATCCGTTATATTCATCATCTGCCTGCCTTTGTCACATCAACATACAGCAGCCTCAGAAGCATGGCTCGAGTCAACAATAGTGCCCAGAAAACGGCAATAGGCTCACCCCCTATTAAGTGAGACCGAAAACTATGGTGAAATGTGGGTGTTAATTCATCTCCGCCTAATCTTTCGAGGATAAAGGCGTGATTATATGTATGTATCCATTTTATCAAATTTAATATAGGGTTTTTCTAGAAGGGCATTAGAAGGTTTTTAGGGTCGGCAGTACGAGGTGACACCCATGGTTGAACACGTCCATAGTTCACGGTAACCACTTTTCACCAAGTGGGCCGTGTGCTTGTCTGCCAATTAATTGGTATACAAAATTATTCATCCATCATACATAGGTCACCGGTGACCCCCTGTTGTTGCATAAGTCCATCACACCACTTCACATCAGGTAGGCCTCTTCTCTGCCATTTAAGTGGTATAAAAAAGGTTGCCTGGAAGAAATTGTGTAAAGCGATAAGGCCGCCCTTTGTACTGCTCTTGTATTCTCAATTTCTGTAATATGAATATAACATAACATAAACTCACGCCATATTCCCCAGTAGGCAGAGGTGCTAGCACCCATATTTCGCCAGTTTATGTTTAGGTCCCAATGTAATAGGTGGCGAGCCTATTGCCATTAACCGGGCACTTATAAACCTGTGATAAATACACACATAACTTCGAAAAGCATCGAAAAGTCATTGGTGTGTGCCATGGTAATATCTGGGATCGAACCCGAGACCTCGTCTCAGCAGTCCATTACCCATACCACTAGGCTACCGCGGTTATATGAATATTGTAATTGGCGTAAAATAAATAAATAAATAAAAATTCATCATCTATCAAAGGTCACCTCACTAGTGACAGCAAATTGAAATTCAAATTTCAAGATGGCGGCCTATTTGAAAGTTAAATAATCTCCATCGAATGCTAGTACGTTTATCAGGGACGTTATCAATTTATGAAGGCCATACATAATCGCCCACAATGTAACTGGCGTTATCTTTTTCATTATATTGAAATTTAACCTACAAACAACTTAAAAATGTTTCATTCATGGATTGTGTTTTCATCATGTCAGCCACACATAGTCCACTTCTGAGCATAGGCCTCTCCCACAGACTTCCAGAATGACCGATCTAAAGCAGCCCGCATCCAGCGCTTCCCGGCGACCTTGATGAGGTCGTCCTTCCACCTGGCCGTTGGGCATCCTACGCTACGTTTGCCCGTACGCGGTCGCCATTCCAGAACTTTTTTGCTCCATCGGCCATCTGTTCTACGCGCTATGTGTCCCGCCCATCGCCACTTCAACGAGCTAATCCGCTGGGCTACGTCGGTTAGTTTTGTCCTCCTACGGATATCATCATTTCTGACGCGATCACGTAAGGAAATACCGAGCATAGCCCTCTCCATAGCTCGTTGAGCGACTTTGTGCTTTTTTAGGGATAGTGAGGGACCACGTTTCAGATCCGTAAGTCATCAGTGGTAACACACATTGGTTAAAGAATTTCGTCTTCAGGCACTGAGGTATGTGTGTATGGTATGTGTTTATACTGCCTTAAATGTTGGGGTATACTTTCAACAGTTGTGCAATTCTCTTAGCATATAGCGTTGAGCACAGCGCTGCGACAGCCTTGACAGAAACTGTCATTTCATTAGTCAGATTGGGTGACTTTCTTTTACAACTTAGGTGGTAGACTAGCAGACAGTCCACATAAAGGAAAGTGGTTACCGTGCCCTATGAACGTGTGTAACATCAGGCGAGTCACACCCGTGCTACCGAGCCTGTCAGAACAGAGTTTCTGTGCCGTCAGTGCAGGAGACAAAATCAGAACAAGCTTTTAGATTTTTTATTTTTTTATATAGAATACGTCAATTAGACTTCGCCTTGCCTGATGGTAAGCTGAAGGCAAAGGCTCAGAAAAGAGGGTCACCAGTCTTCCCACTGATAGCACAAAAACTCTCCAGTGAGCCTACTCACCAGCAGTAACACAACACCAGGTTATTATGGTGTTAATACATCTCTGACTTCCCCTTCGGGGATTTACAGGCGTATGCAAATATATAATAGGTCTTTACCTATAAAATTGCAGTGTTTTTGAAGAAATTGGAGGAAACCCAATTTTTAGTACTAACATTTCTGAATTTTTTTTAGTAAGTAATTGAAAATCCAAATTTCATAATTTTTTTTGTGCATGAATGAGACAACATTAAGCTAATAACAAACACTTTTATTACATTTAAAAAAAATGACAGCTGTAAAAAAGTAATACGAAATTTATCATCAAAATGCATCATAGCATTTAGTAAGTACTGTTTTTGAAGATCGAATTTAATTTATCAAGCGGCCAATAAAAACAAAATTTAATACAGAGTTGTAAAATATTGAAATCGACTTACAAACAAAATATAAATAATGGAAATAGCTATTCAATTACAGGAATAACAAACTCATGAATCTGTAAGAAAATTTCGGCAATTTCATATGTGAAGACCTAATAATATAGTTATTAGTGGTTACTAGGTTCTCACATGTGGTTGAACATGTCGTCACCATAGCTTCTGTACTAGGAATGTATGTAACATTATTAATTGTAGCACCAACTGTGAAGTGACGTCATCCGACGCCATATTGGAATGTAGGGATACGATGTAACTTGAATTAAAATTGTGAGTAATATTTATATTATACTAGCGCCCACCCGCAATTTTGTACATGTGAACCTGTTTTACCCCCTTAGGGGTGGAGTTTCGTAAAATCTGTTTGTTGCTCGAATGTTTGTACCCTATAAGGAACCTAACTGCTAAATTTCAAATTTGTAGGTGTTATAGTTTCTGAGATATCGAGATTATTCAGTGAGTGGTATTTCGCTTTTAAATATAATATGGACTAGCTTTTGCCCGTGGCTCGGCTTGCATGGATGTTGGCTATCGCAGCTAAATATAGCCTATGTCCTTTCCCAAGGTTTAGTCTATCTCTGAACCATATTTCATCAAATTCGGGTCAGTGGTTTAGACGTGAAAGTGTACAAAACAGACAAGAGTTTCTTTCGCATTAATATTATTATTGCATACATACATATAATCACGCCTTTATCTCAAAGGGTTAGGCAGAGGCGAATTAATACCCACGTTTTACCTATAATTGTATTAAGTCCCACGTAATAGGGATTTTTTTAATACCACTTGGGTGGCAGACAAGCACAAGGCCCACCTGATAGAAAGTGGTTACCGTGGCCTATGGTTGCTTGTAACACCAGAGGAGTCACACTCGCGCTGCCAACCCTGTAAGCACAGGGTTCGTTCGTGGTTTCCGACAGAGTAGAATTGTGCCACTCCATCTCTTCCCATGCGGTGTCGTACAAGGTGACTAAGGGATAGGGCTGTTTAACATCAGATAGATATGTACAGCCCAGACTCAGCCTCAAATGCATGGCTCGAGTCAACAATAATATTATTGCTCAGGACATATTATGCTCAAAAGACACTCTGTACAAGCTGTACACGTTTCTACGGTGTCTTTTGAGGATAGATAGGATGCTACAGCAGTTGGTAAGCTCAAATTCACCAAGCACAGATTATAACAAGACAATCCGCAAGCGTCACGGCCTCATTTGTTGCGTGATTTAGGTTCAAGATACGTGTCCCGAGATACAGATATTCCAAATTCAAATATTTTTAATCAAACCTCTATGTTTATGTACGAAAAGTTCGAATTTTAAAATTTAAACAAAATGTTCCCTCCAAACGTTCCTTTCTACGGCAGTTTTTAACCAAACTTATTATGATAGGAGGCCATTTTATTTTATTTTGTTTACCATAAACGTTATAACGTTAGATTTAAGAATACAAGCTTTAATATCGAGATAGCGAAACCGTAAAATTAGGTCGGACCTGTTCAAAAAATTGTCTCTATACTTCCTTCTTTGAGAACCGTCTTAACAATATCGATTGCCGGTTTTTGTGGGCTAAGCCGAAATAAGAGTCTCTTGAAGGTATTTTCGGCTGAAGCGAATGTACTCTTTATAGCTTATAGCCTTCAGAGATATACTGGGATACGTTTAACGTAATACGTTAGACTTGTTGACGGATTTTTGATCTTAGAGTTGTGAATTAATCATAAAAATACCGTACTTGGGTAAATGTTTACGGTATTTGGAGTAAGTTCGAAAATTGAAATTTTAAATTTAGAATTATTACATAAATATGTTGTGGTTTGGGCCCCTTCATAATCTGCGGGACTCAAACCAACATCACCTGCAACATCGACACCTTCTAGTTGATGGTCGAGGCTCTAGCGTAGGTTTTCCTCTCGGGTTTAGAAGGTAAAACGACAGTAAACGTAAATGCCAAGGTAAACGCGATAAACGCATGAAAAAGTAACTGCTGAGGCCGTTAATCTGACTGCCAGCATTGTAATATTACTTAGTGTCTGTAATGATGACCTTCTTCCCTGAGACTTTGCTTTAAGCTTACCATCAGGCGAGGTGAAGTCAAGATGGCGTGTCCTCCCAGATAAAAAATTAAAAATTACACGCTCTGATATTGATGTGCAGCAATACTGGGCATAGCCTTCCTAGTACTGCTACTCCGAACTTCATCCATGGTTCTTCTACATAGTTAGTTTTATTCAAACGAAACTCAATACATAGCAGCGTAAGCAAAATACCACCGTCATAGCTCACTGATAAGATTTTGTTTTGTATGTCTCGAATTTCCTAAGAAAGACATTCTTTCATAGTTTAAACAAGTTTGATTAACACATAATTAATAATTATATAGGTATAGGTACATAACAATGGTAAGCAAAGTCAAATAAAATTGCAAGCTCTAAAATAGTTACATATTTTTAAACTATCCTATTTTAAACTATAATATAGTTATTGAAAGGAATAAATTTTAATTAGGGTTGCCAATTAATTATGTTCGAATATAGTAGATATTTTTCAAAATAAAGCGCGATTGTCTCTGAAAATAGTAGAGAGGTAGGTAGGACACGACGGTATTTCCGTCCGATTGAGCAGTCCAACTGGGGAAGTACTTCCGCCCTACAGAATACCGCGGCCATAATAACCTCGTGTTGTGTTTCCGGCGGTGAGTAGGGTAGCCAGAGCTCACTGGAGAGTTTTTGTACTGTCAGTGGGAAGACTAAAGGCATGTCCTGATTTTGTCTTTCACACTGACGGCACAGAAACTCTTGTGCTTACAGGGTTGGCAGCGCGTTTGTGCGACTCCCTTGGTGTTGCACATGTCCATAGGCCACGGTAACCACTTTCCATCAAGTGGGCATCCAAAAATAATTCGGTTTTAAAATTGCATTTTATCACGCTATTATAGAATAAAAATCCGGAGGGAATCGCAACTAACCCTTGTAACCGCGATCGTGATGGATTCAAGAAACAATGAACGGATTTAGGTACAATGTTTTCATTAGAAAGATCTTAGTCAGACTTAAAATTGTTTTTTTTTTACATCTTAGGTGGCAGACAAGCACACGGCCCACATGATGAAAAGTGGTTACCGTGACCTATGAACGTGTGTAACACCAGTGGATCACATTTGTGCTGCCGACCCTGTAAAAACAGAGATTTTATGTGCCCACAGTGCAGAACACAAAATCAGGACAAGCCTTTGGTCTTCCCACTGACAGCACAAAAACTCTCCAGTGAGCTCTAGCTACCCTACTCACCACCGGGAACACTACACGAGGTTATTATAGCCGTGGTATTCTGTAGGGTGGAGGGTACTTCCCCAGTCGGACTGCTCAATTCGGACGGGAATACCGTCGTGTACTACCTCCTCAAATGTTTACGTGTATTTGATTGTTATATTCGGTCCCATGTAATAGGGGGTAAGCCTATTGCCGTCTTCCGGGCACTATTGTTGACTCAAACCATGCATCTGAGACTGAGTCTGGGCTGTATATATTATTATCTGTCTGATGTTAAACAGCCCTATCCCTAAGTCGCCTTGTACGACACCGCATGGGAAGAGATGGGGTGGTCCAAATTCTACTCTGTCAGGAATCACGCGGCTACACTAGTAACATAACATAAACTCACACTATATCCCCGAAGGGGTAGACAGAGGAGCTAGCACCCACATTTCGCCAGTTTATGTTTAGGTCCCAATGTGTGGCGAGCCTATTGCGATTAACCGGGCACTTATAAACCTGCGATAAATATACACATAACTTCGAAAAGTATCGAAAAGTCATTGGTACGAGTATGTGCCATGGTAAAACCTGGGTTCGAAACCGAGACCTCGTCTCAGCAGTCCATTACCCATACCACTAGGCTAGGCACCTACATAATAATTAGGTATACAGGCTATAAACTCTCATCCACGTCAAATACACAACAAAATTAGATTTCTAAATAGCTTGTAAACCAAGTTATCGTTTCAAATACAAAATGTCTGGACCGAAAAGCATTTATCAGAACTATCTGACCGTAGCAGCATAGATTTTGATCTCGAATCTGGAGACGACGGCCGACAAATATCGGTCTAATCTTGACGGTAGCCATATTGGATTTTTACTTTTTCGTGTAACGTTGTTGCGATTGGTTTGTGCAAGAAAGTTGAACTGTAAGACGAATTATTGGATGTTCAAAGAAATTCTGGAACGAAAACAGACGGTGCCGTTTTTATTTCACTGTAGACGGTAGACGTGGAAATAAACATTTTGATGTTTGTTGTTCTTATACATATGCTAACACTATATTATTCCTGAAGGGGTAGGTAGAATTGTTTCAACACAGTGATCTCTTAAGTGAGGTAGATGAAATACGTTATTCTCCTTTATATTCACTGATGATTAGTACGTATCCCCGTTATATTAATTTTTAATATATGTTGTGCGTAAGGCTGGCCTTTACCTCGCTCAAAGAATTGGCATCGCCATTCAGCGTGGTAATGCCGCCAGCCTCTTGGGCACGGTACCAGTAGAGATCGATGGGGAGGAATTTTTCGATGCCTAAAATAACAGTCTCCCTCTTTTTCTCTATTCCATTTTTGTATATATTGTATAGTTAGCATCGTTTTATGTTAATTTGTAAGTAATTGTATATTATAATAGAATATTTTATGTACCTAAATTTCTGATGGTAATTTGATACATTATTATGAACCTATGTTATGAAAAATAACCGCAGTAGCCTAGTGGTATGGGTAATGGACTGCTGAGACGAGGTCTCGGGTTCGATCCCAGGTTTAACCATGGCGCACACCAATGACTTTTCGATGCTTTTCGAAGTTATGTGTGTATTTATCGCAGGTTTATAAGTGCCCGGTTAATGGCAATAGGCTCGCCACCTATTACATTGGGACCTAAACATAAACTGGCGAAATGTGGGTGCTAGCACCTCTGCCTACCCCTTCGGGGATATAGGCGTGAGTTTATGTTATGTTATGTTATTATGAACTATTCTGATACCATTTGTAAATAAATAGTACCCAATGTATGAATAGTACTTTTAATTGCTAGCCGGGTGTAAGTTATTTTTAATACTTTAAAAGTTTAAACTGGTAATATCCAAACTTTATATTTTAAATATTTTGTGTTAAAAATACCATTATAATTTAAAAAATATATGTTTAACATCATACAGATATATAGAGGCCAGACTCAGCCTCAGATACATGGCTCGAGTCAACAATAGTGCCCGGAATACGGCAATAGGCTTACCCCCGACGTGGGGCCGAATACAATTATTGGTGAAATGTGGGTGTTTATTCACCTCTGCCTAACCTTCCAAGGATAAAGGCGTGATTATATTTACGTACCTATATATGTAATATATAAGGTCTTTGCATTCACCACAGACACATATGCACACCACAGACCCAAATCTTAAAACGCATAGGCAACATCCTGGAAAAAAAAAGCTCACAAGACCAATGGTGAGTGTTCCCGCCGCAACGCGTTCCATTTCCAAATTATTTCAAACATGGCCGCCGGTAACGAGGCGAATGGGCAAACAACAATTGACCTCAATACTGGGGCTAATGGCGCACTAACGCGCGGAACGCATGACATTGATATTTCGCGGTGTTAGGGTACAAGGGTTTTTAGCTTCACTCATTTTTATTAGGAAGGTATTTACGCAATAAGAGATAATTATGATATGTCATAGTTTTTAGCACACGTCTGTGTATAGGGTTTGAGGATAGGCAGATGTTTACATATTATTTTAATACGAAAACCGAAATTACGCTAAGTATGTTTATAGAAACCGCGTTCTTGATCCGACAATAACGGTTTATGGATATTATTACTAGATCTGGACTGAATGAATCTAGATGTAATTTGGCACAACAATAGATGTCTGAAAACGACATCGGCTATTCTTTTTAATTTCGATCCCAGGAATAGATTCCTCAGTACTCGCGGACAGCAGCTAGTAAAATGTTATTCAAACTATATACTAGTTATTTTATCGGATAAGGTAAATAAAATATCATAATTTTCCTTACTTATGTAAACCATAAACAACAGGATAAAATGACCATTCTTACCTTATTACTGGTCGACTGTTGTAATTTTTAAATTCAATTTCATTAGTATTATATAAAAATTACAATAATAAAAATAAAATATATAATAAAGTATCAAATACACTAAAGGACCTAACATATAATTTATTTAGAAAAGAACTAAAGAACATATTGATCTCAAAATTGATGATTTTTTTTCTCTTAAATTTTGTAAAGTACAATCCAGAACATTTGGACAAGACTGACATACGTATTTTTAAAATAACAACATTTTTTACGGATTTAATTAGCATTTAATCGTTACTGGATACTGGGATCAGTGTAAATATAAAAAAATACAAAAATGAATCGAGACAACATCCTTTAAACAACAATTTCATTTTCAATGTTCAATCCGCTTAAACTATCGCCATTTTTTTTTGTAATAAAAATAAAATCGGTTTTTAAACCACTTCTCACCCCTAGTCGTCCTTTTTATTCGACATTATTGTTATACACAAAAGCCGTAACACAGCTGCACATTTTTATTGTTCATATCACAATAATAGGTAACGGAATTCAGGGGCCTGTCGTGCGAAATGTTCTATTATTATTTTGCAAAGATTATTATTATTATTATCGAATAGTATTCCGGTTCGGAACATCCGTGTAGTGACAGAGAAAGTATACAAGAATCATGACCCCACCCCATCCGAAGGGTGTCGTAAGAGGCAACTAACGGCAAAATAATAAGATGACATCACTGCAAGAGAAGGAAAACGAAATAAAACCCTGTACCAACCCGTTTGACCAGCGTGGAAATAGTAGCCGAAAGCTTCCTAACATTGGGAGAGGCCTATGTGCAGCAGTGGATTGCGATTGGCTAATTTGATTGAATGATTGAATTTCGGTCTAGATGGGATGCCCTTTAAGTGCTTATCGCTGTAGAATAGGTTGACTTGGACCCTGAGGTTATCTAGTTTCTTCATCCCGTTTCAAATTCAAATATTCATTCCTGCCTAACACATAAGTCATGAAGTTTTTTTTTAAACAGTCCGTCAGATACTCAGGTCAGGTACAAAACTAAACAACTAAACCGAAACAATTTTCATGTGTATTTTAGTATGTTTTGATTAAAAACTCAATTTATTAACATTTTGCCATTTCGGTTAAGTTCGGTTTTTTGTCTTTAAATGAGTTTTTACTTATTTAAAGACAAAAAAACGAAATTTAACCACTAGTTAGTTAGCCTAGTTTATTTGTTTAGTATGTGTTTTTATAAAAAGTCGCCTTACCGATGAAGTATAGTAACATGCTTAGAAGTCATTGGCATTAGCGTTTTTACTTTTTATAAAATGGAGCGAACCCACTTCCATTAACCGAGCACTCCATTTGAAATTTAAAAATCGCACTCATTATTTAAAAACAATAAGCAGTCGTAAATTCTTCTACAAAACGTGCGCATTACGACTTTTGACCCAACATCCGTTACACCAAACGGCCCGACAAAAATAATTATGGCAACACTTAATATTCTGGACGCAAGTTCCACGAATCAGTTTAATCATATAATATACAAAATGTGACAAAAAATACTTACCAGAACAAATAATACAACCGGAAACGGATAACGATGCCGATAGGAAGGACTGACCCCGATAAGCAGAATTTTATCCGCCATCTTTGAATATAGCTACCAAAATAATTAATAAGCGTTTTTGCACTTATTCATTATTTTGGTCTAATCAATCTATTAATGCAAGGTTATTTCATTTCATAAGTGCCCTGAAAACGCCAATAGGCTTATCCTTTACGTGGCTTCAAAAAGAAAGATTGGTGAGCAATTGATGTTAATGCGTGTGTGTATAATGTACTTCATTAAATCGTTTAAAATAAATTCAAATTGTGCACATTAAGTATCATTCATCCAAAGAGTCACGGGTACTCCTATGTCTGTATCCCCTAAATCTCATTCTTCGTCTTTAAATAGGTCCCACATAGCATAGTTATCTTCCAAATCTTTGCACTTCTCTCTGTAGTTTGCAGTATCCCATAAAATATGTATGCTAAATTCATAATGATTAATTGAGTACTTAAAACATGATAGTGTAGTAATAAACAAATTCACACACAATATTAGTTGCAAAACTTTTGGTTTGAACTTCTGAAATAAAAAAAATCAAACAATCATGCATTCCAAATCTGCCTTAAGAACTGTCATCGTTCCCTCTGAGTCCAAACGAAACATTTCAAAGCACCTCTTGAATAATTCCCACAAAATTTAAATCACAAAAATAACCTAGACGACGAATCTTTCCCCTTGCAACTACCTACTTGACCTATCCCTCTCACAATGACCCCGTCACGAAACAAAACTCAAACATCGCGCGCTCAAAAATTCTCATAATTACCAGATCCTTAAATTTGCTTTGTAAAAAAACCGTAAAAAGTAAATAAAAACCGACGACAAAGCGCGATCATATCGTGGAACGACCCTTTTAATTAAAAAAAAACTCTAATTTTCAAAATGGACGCCGCGCATTCGAGATTCAAAATTTGAATGTGTTCTTTTTAAGAAGGTATTGTTAGGTTTTTAAAGTAATTGCTCGGTTACATTTTAGTTAATGATTTCTTAGGGGCTGCGCGGGTTTTAAATTCGAGCGTTTGAACCCCGCTAACGGATTGTAAGAACAATAAATATATTTAATTTTGATTTACACTGGATTTTGGCATTTCTGAACGGAATATTATAATCAGGATTTTGTATTTTTATATTTATTCAAGCCTGTAAATCTCCGAAGGGGGGAAGGCAGAGTTGTATTATAAGTATTATAACATCCAAAGTAAATTTCTCCAACTGTAATGGTTCCACGTAATAGAGGCCAAGCCTATTGCCGTCAAACGAGCACTTAGTCATGGGTTGTGTTTACTGTGTCGTACTTCTTTCAATTAGTAGAGGAGTTGATCGTTTTTAACATTAGAACGAGACTTGAATTTGATAAAAGTTAAACTATGAGAATTCGCCTCTTTCTCATTGAAATTGTGATATTTTTTGACGTTTAAGAGATTGAGAGTAGATCAAGACTGAACTTTGAACATATAAATATTTTTAAAGTTAACACTAGCAATATCCACGAATACCATAGACATCTAACATTTTTGTTGTTCTGTGGCAAACACCAAAGAGGTCTTCCAAAATAAAAAAACAATAATCCTTTGAGAATTTCTTTACAAATTTTTGGCGCGTATTTTCAATTAAGACAAATAGGGGAAGCCATTTTGTTGTTCGTTCATTTATTTTCAAACTGCTTGACTGATGGTGTCTCGTCACTGACTAATAATCGTGCTAAGTTATTTCTGTTTAAAATTTATTAGTTAGGGAACAGATGCTTGTAATATTTTAATGTACAGACAGCATCAGATTGATCTTAACGTACAAAGTATTCAAAATAATCTTAATACTTTGATTTTCCCGCCTTCCTGTTAACTAATTGTTCATATATTGTGGTACCTACACACTTAGTTTGGACTAACAGTTTGATTTGCTCTTAATACCTTGGTTTTAAGATTGTTTTGAGATTTTATTGTCAAGATTGTTCTGTCGCTGACTGTACGATTAGCCCGAAGTTTCTGTCCATGGGGCAAAATTTAAATCACTAATCGCGGCCATTTTGGAATAACGGTTCTGTTTTTGCGATGTTGTCGATGATGTGTTGCTGTAAGTCCCCGAAGGGGTAGACAGAGTTCACCAACTATTATTTTTGATCGTAGGTAACAGGAAGTGAGCCCATTGCCGTCAAACGGACACTTTGTCATGGGTGCCTGCCGTGAAAGATAATTTTTAAATAATGAAGGACTCAAAGTCTAGAATTAGAATTATATTGCAAAGATTATTATTATTATTATCGAACATGATTCCGGTCTGTAACATCCGTGTAGTGACAGAGAAATTATACAAGAATCACTACAAATAAGGAAATTAAGACTTATGTTGACCACCCATTTACATCATCAAGGTACTCATCTACTTTATAGTAACCTTTATTCATTAAAGTTTTCTTCAACTCTAACTATAGGAAAATACTCAATTAGCCCTTTGAGCCTTTCTTTAGTTGCAAAAGAAACTATATTTATAAAAACTACAGTTCAAAAATCGAACACTATAATTTTTTAAATACGCAGCCAACGACGGACGTCCGTAAGTCCAATTTACCAGCGGATGTAGCCAATCGCGCTCGTTCCCGCCCGTGACGCACTCTCGACAGGGAGCGATAAAAATGTACATATAATTTATTTAAATTTGAATGGCAACTGTGTGAAGTAGTGAGTGATTCGCGAATTGAAATATGGTATTGTCACAGAATAAATTTGTGGTACGTGGAAAAATATTTTGTTGATTTATTTTAGAGGTTGGTATTTCAGAGTTGGTTTTTTTTCGTTTTTTTTTATTTACCATCAATTTTGTTGGTTGAGAGCATAGGTACCTGAGACCTTCCGATCGTAAGGCCAACTCCTTCACCACTAAGCTACTGACGCTATCCTCTATTTATTATCCTAAATTTCGCAGCTAAATTGCTTTTTGATTGGATATTTGACTAACTAGTCAAATTAATTACTTTTTACTAAACATCAAAACGGTAAGTTACAAGGAAACTATTAGTATGAAATAATTTATTGTGACGTCATAATATTTAATAGTCAAATCATATCCTGTTACAGGTTGGGTGGATGATTAAAAAAATTCTGTCAAATAGTCAAAATTAAAAATCTGTCAATACTAAACCTACCTGCGTTTTCGTAAGAATATTAAACTTTCAGAATTGCCCACAGCTAGATTCGTTTTCTATTAGATTCTAAAAACTTCGGATAGATTTTCAAATTATACGTTTCAAAAGGGTAATTAAAAAAAAAAATTGTTAATTTAGTAATTTATATTAATTAAATATTAATTAAATAATTTAATTCTTTATTGCACACATACAGAGAATACCAGACCTATACACAAAATAAAATTCACAAGAAACATGTACAAAGACGAGCTTAACATCAATATGAGTTCTCTCCCAGCAAACTTAACCCCTGAAAATAACATAGCATAAACTCACGCCTATATCCCCGAAGGGGCAGGCAGAGGTGCTAGCACCCACATTTCGCCAGTTTATGTTTAGGTCCCAATATAATAGGTGGCGAGCCTATCGCCATTAACCGTGCACTTATAAACCTGCGATAAATACACACATAACTTCGAAAAGCATCGAAAAGTCATTGGTGTGTGCCATGGTAAAACCTGGTATCGAACCCGAGACCTCGTCTCAGCAGTCCATTACCCATACCACTAAGCTACCGCGGTTTTTTAACATCCCGCATTTACGCACCAAATTCGTCATCCCAACCTATCGTTTTGTCAACATGAATCATTTTATGGACAAACAGACACCATTGCAGTATTATATGTACATAGTACATACAAATAACAAATACGGGTAGTTTTTGTGGACAGATCAACAATCAAAATGGCGACGCATTGCAAATTCTTTTTTAATTCCAGTTGCAAATTTTTTGTAGGATAGTTTTGTACTTATGTTCTTTTATCTATGGCTTGTGGCTATATGGTAACCTAGTTGGTTAATATATTGCAAAGTTAAGCAACACTAGTCAGGTTAGTCTTAGGATGGGTGGCTAGTCATAACGCACTAAGATACCTACGAGTCTTGGAGCCGTAGGTCGATGTTGTCATGATGTACAGTACAGATAGGTGTCCCTTCTCGCACCCCGGCCGACCCAGGGTCATTTTTTCTTCGGATGTGGGGACCACGGTGTGCCCATCTAGCACCTGCTTACCCCGTAAAATACAATTTCAAATAATAATACATAAAGATTACATAACCATGTCTCAGGAAGTCAACAGTTCTAAAGCAGGGGAAGTGATCACAAGGTGCAATTTCCTGGTTTCCTGTTCAATAATTTAAAAAAAATAGCTCATACGTCACAATAGAACTTAATGTCATAGAATATCCTTCTAAGAAAACGTGTAAAGAGATATTATCAAAATAGAATACATGAATAGGATCTAAACGTTTAAAAATCGAAGCTTCCTAACTTCTGAAAAAAAAGTTACATTAAAAATTTAAATGTCAATGTAAAGTCAAAAAAACGGTTAAGTGTGAGTCGGACTCGCGCTCTGAGAGTCCGTACCAAACTGAACTATTTGGGGTCCTTCAAGTAGGTTATTAAAAGGTTTCTATGGAGTCAGCAGCAAGAATGTGAAGTCCCTGCTATTGCACATTGTCCCTGCTAGGCCACAGGACAGATAACAGCTACGGTAACCACTCTCCATCAGAAAGGCCCTGTGCTTGTCTGCTACATAAATGTCATAAAAAATACTCTTATACTATATAATATAAACGGCAATATGTTTTTATAGAGTTGAAATTGATTTTTTCACAGCTTCAAGGCATCGTAGACCTAAGTATTTGGGTTGAATTTCTATTTCATAAGTAGGTACCTCCCACACATTCCTGATAAAAAGGGTCTTGAATTCTTGACAAACAGACAGACGGACAACAAAGTGACCCTATAAGGATTCTATTTCTTCCTTGTGAGGTACGGAACCCTAAAAACGTGACACCCAAAATTTAAATATCAATGTGTCTACATAAAGTAAAAAAAAACTTTTTTAAATTCAATACAAACTGGGACACTTACAGAAATTCGAAATTCAAAACATTAAAAAACTGAACCAATAGCAGACATTGGTGCCGATTCTGTTGCTCATCTCGCTAAACTACTTTTTGAATTTCTAAACATTCTGTTTGGCAATAATTCATTTTAAGTTTTATGCCGATAGTATTAAATGTCAACTTTATGTACCAATGCTTGATGATTTACGTCATTTTGAATAATTTGACAGCATTTTAGCCATTTTTAGTCTAGTTTAGAGCGTTTTGTTAAGCTACCGGCACATATCTTGACCCCATGTCGCGAGAGTTATAAAGCCCTGTATTCGGGTGTGGTTTCCTTTGATATAATCTGTTATAGATTTGATTTGATCCTCAAAATACATCCAAAATCTCTCACTGCGCATATAGAGTATATTTTGTGAAGTGATTGTGTCTTATAGTTACCGAAATGTCAAAATGATATTTCTGTAACTATAAGAACAGAATTAGCACCATTATCAGTGGAAACAAACTTAAAACGAGTCCAATTTCGAAAATCAAATTCATTCGTTCAGTATTTGAATTTCAAATTCGAATATGGAACGATGTTGATAAGTCGCCGTTGACTCAATGCTCGCATTGTGTCGCTCTGATTTGTTAATAAGTAGTGACACCATAATTTCAATGGTCTAAAATCTAAAAGACAAACGTGCTAAGTGTAAAACTATTAACATAGCAATTTGAATTCTATTCCATGAATATAGTGTTCATATTTGTACATACAATATTTTTACTTAGAATGTTTGTCTTCTAGACCAGAATGATATTTAGATTTTTTCATCAACCAGTCAATCAATACAGTTCATTGATGACATTTACTCTATGACATTGACCAACAAAGATCCATTTACATTCATTTTATGTTATTTAATGATTGTGGATTTCAGTTAGGCACTTATATAAATTACTAGCTGTTGCCCGCGGCTCCACCTGCCTTTCTGTTCAGCTGACCTTCCCTCCCCAGCTTCACTCGTGACAAATTTGAACCTCCGTTGCACCTCTTTAATCCAAATAAAATAACTACAAGTAATTTAATAGAATTTGTAAAGATAAATAGATAAAGTTTAGTACGGAGGCTATGTTTGTACGAAACTTGCCGTTAAATAAAATGAACATACATACATATAATCACGCTTTTATCCCCGGAGGGTTAGGCAGAGGTAAATTAACAACCACATTTCACCAATCATTGTATTCGACAGTATTCGGTCGCATGTAATAGGGATTGAGCCTATTGGCATATGCCGGGCACTATTGTTGACGCGAGCCATGCATCTCTGCCTGAGTCTGGGCTGTATATATCTGTCTGATGTTAAACAGCCCTATCCTTTAGGAGCCTTGTACGACACCGCATGGGAAGAGATGGGGTAGTCCAAATTCTACTCTGCCGGGAACCACGCTAATTAATTTAAAATTATAATGTCTTAATTAATGCACTGAACTCATTAATAGCCTAATATAAAATGTCAGAGTTATATCAATAATAAAATTGTACATGTTCTAAACTGATAATTACCGAATTATTGTATAAAAAAACAACAATAAGATACAGATATATACAGCCCAGACTCCGCCTTAGATTCATGGCTTGAGTCAACAATAGTGCCCGGCATACGGCAATAGGCTCACACCCTATTACGTAGAACCAAATACAATGATTAGTGAAATGTGAGTGTTAATTCACCTCTGCCTAACCCTCCGGGGATAAAGGCGTAATTATATGTATATATGTCTTATTATTATTATTATTATTTTATACCACTTAGTTGGCAGACAAGCACACGGCCCACCTGATGAAAAGTGGTTACCGTGGCCTATGGACGTTTGTAACACCAGAGGAGTTACACTCACGCTGCCAACCCTGTAAGTACAGAGTTTCTGTGCCGTCAGTAGAAGACAAAGCAGGACAAGCCTTTAGTCTTCCCACTGACAGCACAAATTCTCCAGTGAGCTCTGGCTACCCTACTCACCGCTGTGAACACAACACGAAGTTATTATAGCCGCGGTATTCTGTAGCGCGGAGGTACTTCCCCAGTCGGACTGCTCCATTGGGCAGAAATACCGCCGTGTCCTCCTTCCATTTATTACTCCATCATTGGTGAACCGATTTTGAAAATTCTAAGAATAAAAGGATGAGATTTTCAATTCGTGAGAATTATATTTTGTTCTATATGTGTTTGTCCTATTTCAATACTAACCAAATTATTTATTTGTCAACAGATTTTACACAATGGCTGATGGTGAAGATGTCTAAACCCAAGATGTCTGACTAACTCGTGTAAGTATTTTCTTCAGTAAATAGTAGAACGCTACACAGGAGGCGCTGGTTCGATTCCTGCTCAGTGCAAATATGTGTATTCGGTATGTGTTTCTATGTATAATATGTATGTATTTACAAAAAAAAGTATCCGCATTCTAGATTCCATAACACAAGCTAGTTAAGCTATGCTTACCATGGGTCTAAATAGCGTTGTGGAGAATGTTGTAGAATATTTATTATTTATCTAACATAAACTCACGCCAATATCCCCGTAGGGGTAGGCAGAAGTGCTAGCAACCACATTTCACCAATTTATGTTTAGGTCCCAATGTAATAGGTGGCGAGCCTATTGCCATTAATCGGGCACTTATAAACCTGCGAAAAGTACACACATAATTTCGAAAAGCATCGAAAAGTCATTGGTGTGTGCCATGGTAAAACCTGGGGTCGAACCCGAGACCTCGTCTCAGCAGACCATTACCCAAACCACTAGGCTACAACTCCTATTTATCTTTTCTATGGTAGAATGGATGGGTAAAAGAACAGTTATAAGTGTTCTCTGCCCTGGGTCTGCCGGGGTGCGAGGGATATGCCTCCGGCTTCACATTCAGCATCCTGTGACCCTCATGGCGTTTTAGTCGGTTCAAGTCCGACATAACTACCCTCCCACCGACTCCGGCGAGGGAGGTATATGTGGAGATTATTCGCACAATAAAACACAGAGCTCACTGGAGAATTTGTGCTGTCAGTGGGAAGACTAAAGGCTTGTCCTGCTTTGTCTTATACACCGACGGCACAGAAACTCTATACTTACAGGGTTGACAGCGCGACTGTGACTCCTCTGGTGTTACAAACGTCCATAGGCCACGGTAACCACTTTTCATCAGGTGGGCCGTGTGCTTGTCTACCAACTAAGTGGTATAAAAGAAAAGAAAAAAAAATCATCTTGTTCTTCAAGAAAGTAAATGGAGTTCTTCAAGAAGGGCATAATAACGTTTCAACAGGATCTTACAGAACATGTGTGACGGCCACTGATATGTTGTTTTTTATATGTATTTAAAAATATAATTTATAAGATATTTACTTTAATAAAGAGGAATAAAAATAATATTTTTTGGGGATAGGTTTCTTTGAGTCGTGGGATTCATATAATTTTTATAAAACCCAAAAGACAGTAGGTACATCATTAAAAAAAAAACTAAAACTGGTCTCGGGTAGCTCAACTGGCAGAGCATATCAACACCAAGGGTGTTAAACACCCCTTATTTAGTTAAACCACGGTACTATAACAAATAATAATTGTAATTACAGCGAAGTGACAATGGCGACCACACGCCAATTTGCTAGCTTTTATGGGGCTACGGAATGGTTATTTCCTGTTGCTGTCTGTCCCCTGTAGGCACGGAGTCAGTTGTACTAGAAAGGACACACCATTGATACTTAAAATTTTATATATTACTAGCTGACCCACCCCAGCTTCACCCGGGGTATATTTTGAAGCTTCATATCCCTTTGAGCCCGTATGTTTTAGTCTTCAAAATATGTATGAAAAATTGCCGGTTTCGTTAACATTTATTATCAACACTCCGCTCCCTTAAGTAGTAGCGTGATGATATATAGCCTAAAACTCGATAAATGGACTACCCAAGACTGAAAGAATCATTCAAATCGGACCAGTAGTTCCAGAGATTAGCGCGTTCAAACAAACAAACTCTGCAGCTTTATAATATTAGTAATATTATAATATATAATATAATATAATAACTAACTGTTATGCTGAGCTAATTTGAGAGGAACTCTTCAATCGGATGAAGAAGAGGCAATATGGATACTAAAATATTTCTTTACTGAATGATTTCTTCAGAGTAGAATTTGGACCACCTCATCTCTTCCCATGCGGTGTCGTACAAGGCGACTAAGGGATAGGACTGTTTAACATCAGACAGATATATACAGCCCAGACTCAGCCTGAGATGTAGGTATGGCTTGAGTCAACAATAGTGCCCGGAAAATGATAATTAGGCTCACCACATTTTACTTGGGACCGTGGTAAAATCAATTCACCTAATCCATCAGTAATTCACCTATGACCAATATGTATAAGTATATGAAATTCTGGTCTCTACAAAATCCTGTTCTCGTAATAAAACGTATACTATATTTTAATCTAATAGATGGTCTATAATATGTACTAGTTACATACATACATATATACATAAACTCACGCCTATATCCCCGAAGGGGTATGCAGAGGTGCTATCACCTACATTTCACCAGTTTATGTTTAGGTCCCAATGTAATAGGTGGCGAGCCTATTACCATTAACCGGGCACTTATAAATACATACATCCATCCATATTCGCGCCTCCATCTCCGGAGGTTTAGGCAGATGTGAATTAAAACCCACATTTCACCAATCATTAAATTCGGTCCCACATAATAGGGGGTGAGCCTATTACCGTCTTCTGGGCACTATTGTTGACTAGAGCCATGCATTAAAGCTGAGTCTGAGCTGTATATATATCTGTCTGATGTTAAACAGCCCAAATATATTCAGCGATTCACGCGTAGTTGGTTACAAACAACAAACATCTTAATAATAATAAAAAATAGGATAAAAAATTATTGTAAGATATTCAAACTCATGTCCCTTCCATTTTCTCTATATAACAGTGTACCACACCCTCCTAGGGGTGGCTAAATGAGGGCAATACCTAGCGGTCAATCTCTGAGTTCAATGTCGTAATAATTGTTAGTTTTAGCTATATTGTTGTTTTATTTGTACACCTACATGTTGACAAATGGGACGTATTTGTGTCGTAGAGAAAAGTTCTGGAACGTCGTCAAAGTCAAAGTCAAAAATCATTTATTCTATATATACCATTATATCGGCACTTACAAAACGTCAACATAAAAAGGAACATGAATATCAGTTTAGTAAATGGACCGCCGGTTCGAAACGCGGCTCCGACCTGAGAAGACTTCGGCAAGAAACTCAACGGGCATTTAATTTTTTTTGGTCTATTTACAAACGTAAATTTATGTTATGTTATGTTATTTTAGAGACTATGGAAGACATTAAACTATGGAAGTCGTAGGCTACAAGGGGAGAGGAAGACCTAAGAGGAGATAGAGGGACTTTTTGAAAGTTGATATGGTTAGGGAGTGAATGTTTAGATGACTGCAACCAGAAATGATTGGAAAAAGCATACGTTGCATAAACATAAATTCACGCCTATATCCCCGATGGAGTAGGCAGAGGTGCTAGCACCCACATTTCACCAATTTATGTTTAGGTCTCAATGTAATAGGTGGCGAGCCTATTGCCATTAACCGGGCACTTATAAACCTGCGATAAATACACACATAACTTCGAAAAGCATCGAAAAGTCATTGGTGTGTGCCATGGCAAAACCTGGGATCGAACCCGAGACCTCGTCTCAGCAGTCCATTACCCATACTACTAGGCTACTGCGATCTCTAAAATATTCTATGATTATGTGTGTATATTTTATCCTTGCATCCTTGTTTGTCATACGGGTGTAAGCAGAGCCGCGAGTAACAGCTACTAGTACTTATTTTAAAAACTGTCTCTATAATTCGCATCGCAGTCAGTTGCCAGCCCCAAGAGTCGGGCTTAATGAATTAATTAGAGATTTCCAGTCGGCTAGCTCGGCTGATGGGAATTAGCGGCATCTAGCGTTGGGTAGTAAGCAACTTTTTGTGAAAATATTTCTGATGAGCTCGTGTTTTATGTAACTTTGTTATGAAAATACTTTATTGAACGTAAGTTGGGTTTATTATCTTATTGTATTTTTTTTGACTTTGACTTCGGTATGGGTTATTTGATGCGGTACCAACTTATTCATTTTTGTATTACTTACCTAATACTTTTTCTACAATAAAAGTAGCGTAAGCTATCAGCAGTAAAAATCGTATCAAAATTGACACAATCAATTTGGAGATTAACTAAAACAAACAGACAGAAAGAAGTCGAATAATTTTGTTTTGAGTGTTTAGTTTATAACTACATGTTATGAAAATGATAGATAGATTCTATAATTTTCCTAAACGAAGTGTAAAGGGATTAAACATCTCTGCCTACCCGCTTGACCACGAAACCGGGACGCAATTCTGAGATAATACTAATTTTTGTTCTAAACAGCTTGTCTTATATATCTAAAAGTCGATAAATCTCCCATCGAATTAAAAAAATATATATTTATCGATATATAACTATCGATTCCCATCTGTCCTGGGGCCCACAGCTGCAGGAGGTAAGCAGAAGGGTGTTTGTTTCTGCAGGATCAATTCGGAGGCTGAAACATCTGCTGCCGATTCCCACAAAAATTGCGCTGGCAAACTCCTTGCTCCTCCCTATTTTGGATTATGCTGATGTCAGCTACTTGGATCTGACCGAAAACCAGCTTGACAGACTAGAACGTCTACAGAACGTCTGTATACGATTTATATATGGTCTGCGCAAGTTCGATCATGTATCACAGTTCCGTTCGCAGCTACAGTGGTTACCCATTAGATTGCGCCGAAACTCACATATCCTTTCCCTGCTATACAACATCTTGTTTAATCCTTCAACACCTTTGTACTTAAAAGATCGCTTTCAGTTCCTTTCCGATGCGCATGAAAAATGTTTAAGATCATCGAGTAGACTAGTCCTAAAGATGCCAAAGCATTCCACAGGGTTCTTCGATAATTCTTTTACCGTAACAGCTGTACGCCTGTGGAATGAACTACCAATGGAAATAAGACGAGCTCAGACGTTACTGAAATTTAAAAGAAAGGTCAAGGAGCACTATTTGTCGACGGTGTCACTTGTAACATAGTATATCATCATATCTTTAGGTATGTATATGTATATGTGTATGTATGTATATGTATATGTGTATAATTATATATTATACTGTAGTAGTATATTGTAGTAGTAGTATTATATTGTATATTGTAGGTAGTTTATTGTATTTATATAATTATTAAGTATTTTAAGTATACATATATTTATTATATGCACTTATATATTGTATAAATTATTACATTTTTTGTTATTAAACGCCAACAACTCCCAAATACTCCAACCAACATACATTTCCATCCAAAGGTTGCCTGGAAGAAATTGTGTAAAGCGATAAGGCCGCCCTTTGTACTGCTCTTGTCTTCTCAATCTATGTAATATGAATATTGTAATTAGCGTACAATAAAGAATATAATAAATAAAAAAATAAATAAATTTACCCAGCTGGCAATTCATCCTATTCATAATCAATTGAATGGTGCACTTAGCAGCCCTTCAGGTTTTATCTCCAAGTACTATCAAATACAAGCTCTAAACCCTTTAAATACAATGCGGGTTGCCATCCCTATGGGGTATTTGTCAACCCCTATGGTGATTTAAATAAACGGGTCAGCCGATCGGGGTGATTTTAATCACCAATTAGATTATTAGTACAGAAATTTAGAACTCACACTTGGTGATGTTGTAACTACTCGATACTAGATGGCGCTACAAGTAACTAAATAATAAGTGTCTTGTCTAACTTAAGAAAAGGGTGTCCATTAAATCAAGATATTTGTACACTAAAGACTAACTCTAGTATTATAGTTATTTATTGAAATTATGGCAAAAGATGTAAAATTTGTTTGCAATAAAAACAATACAAGACGAATAACAATTGCTTCTAGGAAAATAGTTGTAGTTTTGACTTATTCTCAATTCCCCCTTTTACCGATTTCCCCCGAAAATCATTTGTTAATTATTTACTGACACCGCTCACCGTAAACAATTCATTCCCCAACGCGACATCTAACATAATTCAATATTTTTCTACTGAACGTAGACTAAATAAAATATGCATTAAAACGCATAAAGAACTTTCTACGCTGTAACAATTCAGTGAGACGCTGAGAAGACTACTCTAAACCCGCGAGTTACCCCGTCAATCATAGTACTTAGGGCGTCGTGAAGCGTCGCACTAATCATAACAGCGTTAGGGTCCAACCCCTCAAAGCCCCGGGGCCTCTGGAACAAGGAACGAACCCTAACAGAACCATGATAATTGCAAACTTCAATATTGAAATGGTATTTCGGCAGACATTTTTTATTGTTTGGAATTATTTTTGGGTAGAATGGGGTAATTGTGAAAAAATTTGAGTTGATTATAGAAAAGTATACAGATATACTAGTGTTTGTGTATCTATGAAGTGATGTCATAAAATATATAGATAGTCTTTAGGGTTTTTTTTTATCTAAGACACGCCAGCTTGATTTCACCTCGCCTGATGGTAAGCTTAAGACAAAGTCTCAGGCAACAGGTTTTTTTTTGACGTGCGCATATAAGCCTCACGGATCCCCCCCCCCCCCACCGGAGGCGGTGGAAGAGGTTATGTCGGACTCGAACCGACTAAAACGGATGCCGCCTGTGGGTCGCTTTGGTTGCCGAAGGTGAGGTTGACAGGCATACCCCTCGCACCCCGGCCGAGGAAAGAGGGTCACCATTACAGACACTAAGTAATGTAAAACTGTTATATTTGTGAAGGGGTAGACAGTGGTATCGCAATCTAACATAATGTAAATTAATAACCGATGTCAGTCTTACTATCGAGTGGTCCTTAGGAATCTTGGGGCGTTAACACTTCTCAGATAATTGAAGCCACTCCTTAACGAAAGCAATTTATCTTAACTAAAAGTTTTAGGGGAATTACTAGTAATTTCGGGTACTAAGATTCTTAAAAGATAATTTAAACCTATTTTACCAATTTTTGATCCTATGTAATAATAAAAGAATTATAATATACATATTATCTGTGGTAATAAGAAACGAAGCCATGACCAAAATTGTACAATAGAAAAACAAATAATGTCATGTTTGTAAAATTTTCATAATTATCGGTTGAGTAGTTAATAAAATATTCCACAACATTCTACACAACGCTATCTAGACCATGGGAAGCAGAGCTTAACTAGCTTGTGTTATGGCATCTAGAATGCGGATAAACGTACTTAGATACGTTTTGTTTTTTGTAAATACATACACATCATACATAGAAACATCCAAATCAATGCAAATATATTTATTCAAGGCATAACATATTTATTTCTTTCGGGAAGAGCATGGAAATCGAGCGGTGCCACAATCTGATGCTAATGTTGTATAATTAGATTCACTTTTACATTTATTATCATTATATTACGTATCACCCCCTATTACATGGGACCGAATGCAATTATTGGTGTAATGTGGGTGTTAAGAATGCGTGATTATATATGTATGTATGAATATCACTTAGTTTCGCTTAGAATTGAAAATTTAGCCACCTACAACACACAAGAAATAGTAACAATACAATAAAGAAAATTTTACTCCACCTCACCCAGCCCGTAACAATCGCTCCCCTACCCCCACGATAAGCCCCACTTACCCCCTATGTAGTCAACATTCGCCCAGTATATTAAATTTTATGTTATTTGCGTAGGACTCTGGCTGATTGTGTGAAAGGGGCGAACAAACAGTTTCGGCGATGACACAGGTAGACGTGTCAGTTTCAATTATGCCCCAAATGACCCTTTGAGTGCGTTAAAAGTTGGGGCGTTTTGCACTTGAGTCGTTTAAGATGTGCTGGGGGTGGGGGAAGTCAGAGTGCCGACATTTTATTTTCAAAATTTGTGTTATAATCTTATTATGATATATTTTTATTACGAAAAGTTTAATTAAATAAATAAAACTATTAACATATGCCTTTACGCCAATTTTAAAAAAAGCTTGACAAAAATAGTTGATATTAGATATTATAACGCTAAGATGGTTGATGATGGTGGTTCCGATTTAGGGAAAGGGGTGTGAGGTCAAGTGATACATACAAATATTCACGCCCAAAAATGCCTAAAAGGGAAGGCATAGGTGTATTAACATTTCGCCAACGATGATATTAGGTAATGAAATTATGAATTTCCAATTTTGTTTAATGGTGACCCACTTTCCTGAAAATTTGTCTTCAACTTACCATCAGACAGATGAAGTCATATTCACGTCTTCTATATAAAATACGTTAACGTACCCGTAAGACCTCAAAGTTTCGACCCTATCACAAAAACACCCGTACGACCCTCATTTTAAGACATATTCAGAAACGAGGTACAAAAGTAGTAAACATATTCAAACTGCGATCGGCAGCGCGAGTGTAACACCCCTAGTGTTGCATACGTCCACGAGCCACGGTAACCACTTCCCATCAGGTGGGCCGTGTGCTTGTCTGCCACCTAAGTGGTATAACAATATTATTAGAACTATTATAAAATTAACAAATAGACTTGAGTATTTTAAAAAAAAAAGAATGTTAGCAACCAAAATTACTAATATTCCCTCTAACCCCTCCAACTAAGCTTTATTGCTTGTGCTAGGAGTGGGTTCACGTCGGTAGTGTAGTAGCCAGGATTCGAACCCGGGACCTCTGGAACGTAAGGCCGACTCCTTAACCACTAAGCCACAGACGCTTCTCTCTCTCTCTCTCTCTCTCTTTCGTTTTGGTGTCTCAAAGAATCAAGAATCAATCAAAGAATCAATTTCATTTATTCAGTTTAGGCACATAAAGAGCACATATGAACGTCAAAATTTTACAATTATGTATGTCAAGAAATATAATAAAAAGTCAAAAAATATAAAAAAAGTAGGGTAGCCAGAGCTCACTGGAGAATTTGTGCTGTCAGTGGGAAGACTAAAGGCCTGTCCTGCTTTGTCTTCTACTGACAGCACAGAAACTCTGTACTTACAGGGTTGGCAGCGCGACTGTGACTCCTCTGGTGTTACAGACGTCCATAGGTCACGGTAACCACTTTCCATCAGGTGGGCCGTGTGCTTGTCTGCTAACTAAGTGGTATAAAAAAAAAAAAAAAACCATTGGAAAATGACTCTTTCGCTGGTTCGGTAGATTAGTTCTACTGAGAAGATACCAGCAAGAAACTCAGCGAACTACATTATAACTAGATTATTCTCAAGTGATTAAACCAGCGTTTAAGTACCAGTTTTGGTCAATTAAGAACGAGTTATTTATGAGGAAGATGAATGGTGTACTAACGTTTTTTTTTCTATATAGGACACGCCAACTTGACTTCACCTCGCCTGTTGGTAAGCTAAAGGCAAAGTCTCAGGAAAGAGGGTCACCATTACAGACACTAAGTGATGTTACAATGGTGGCACTCAGCTTGGCGGCCTCATCAGATGCTTTTTCACGCCCCGCTTAAAAGCCCCGGAACTGTAGGTAGAAGGAAACACGTGTGCTGGTAATGAATTCCAGGTCTTGGTGGTGCCGCAAAGAAAAGAGTCTCTGAACCGCTTGGTTCTTGCTCGTATATTCTGCACAGTGTAAGGGTGACATCTAAGGCCTGCACGTGTTGTCCTATGTAGGGAAGGAGAGTACATTATTAAAAAGCTACTGATGAGAATTACGAGCTTTTCAGTCAAGCTTTCAACTCCTTTAAACTACTAACCCACTTTTGTATTTATTTCCCTTTGTGGTAAACACCATAAGCTTACACACAGGATAATCCCTTAATTCTGTGTATCACGACCGTAATCAGGTAGCCGCAGGTGTGCACATAACCGCGGTGTCTATGGGCCCGCTCGCTAATTACGAGAAACATACGTGAAATAAACGAGAACCGCCGAGAAACACAAGCAGAGTCTGCGAGTTGGTGTTTGTCTTTGGTGCCGTTTTATTTTGAGTTTAAATTGGTTCGAAAGGATGTTCTAATTACTAGGTAGTAGGTTCGTTTTTTGAGTGTATTATTTGTAGATGTGAGAATGTGTGTGTGCATTTTTCAAGTGTGTATAACCCTAAAGGGGTGAGCAGAGATTAAAACACAGCAAATATCTCTAGGCTCTGTGGCTTAGCAGTAGCAGGAACTACTCTCTACTCACATGGTTCGACTGCTAAATCAGAGGTCGCGAATTCGATTCCCACTTATGCATGAACATTACTTTGCTTAAGTGTCAGTGTTTCTTTGCATAATATATATTTGCATCTAAGTATATTTATCCGCATTTTAGAACCCATAATACAAGCTAGTATAGCTATGCTTGCTTGGAATCTAAATAGCGGCTAAGAATCACTGAAAGAAGAATATTTTTCTCAAAATTCTGTGGTTCATCCAGTTTGGGACGAACAGGCATTAGACGAAATACTGAAAAACACACAGAAGCAAAAAACGATGCTTCTCCACAAAGTGAAGATATCCGCTATTCCTTCTTTTTTTGAAAAGCTTCTCTAAGTATTCCGTCCGTGTACCTATTTATTTATTTTATTCTCGTAGTAAGCTCGCTATCCATAAAAAGTCCTTACAAAATTCTGCCGTCAGGGTTCGTGAGCTAAAAAGAAACAAAGATACAGATAACAGAGGAATCTTTTGTTTCGAAAATCGCGCCGACGTTTTTACAAAAAAAAAAAATCGCGAAAAATCTTGTTACAATCAGCAATGGAGGCAGAATACCTTTCAGTATCGAGTTTTTTTTTTTTTCAACCACAGTACTGATTTTTAGCGAATGAAAATGCTTTCAACCCTCTTTCGTTTTTAGTATTTCATTCGCATATCGGTTGTTAAAATTTCTGCTGCCATTCAGTAATGAGATTACGTAGTGCCCCCAGCGGCGAGTAGCCGAACTAACGTTTTATTGATGACGCTGATGTAATTGGACGGCTGTGTGCTTGCGCGTTAATGAGGTTGACTGAACGCTTTATTAACATAACACAAACATGATTGATTACGACCCCATCCACTTCCATTTTTCATTCATATTACTTTACGTAATCATAATAAAACACTGGTATTACACTGCAAGTGTGTAATACAACCCTCCCAGTTTATTATCGCATATTCATACAAATAAACATACAAATTACTGAGTAATTTTCGCTTTAACAACAGTAATTTTGTCTACTTCAAATAAATTCTATACAACTCGCGTCATCTAACGACGAGTAGCAACATCCCAAGTTCAAAAACGTTCGACTAGATGTCGCTGTACGCAATCGACAAGACGTCAATACTAACATCATGCATAGTTTATCGCCTCGGAGTGTATCATATCAAGCTCCCTTGGCGGGATATATCATCAAATTGCTAACGCCTCGTCTCGGAATGACTTGTAAAATATTCAGACAGGCGTAACTGCTTTTGTTCGTTGCTTAATGAAGTATGGACAGTGTTAGCGTTAGGTCGGTTTTCGCGCGCTTTCCTATTTATTATTATCTGTGGAGAAATTTTGAGAGGTTGGTTTTCGCGCGCTTTTCTATTTATTATTATATCTGTGGTGAGAATTCGTTAGGTTGGTTGGTAATACGTTTGAGTTGTCTATGACTTGTGGGCTGTTTTAATTTTAGATGAGGTTGTATATTATTAAAATTGTTGTGTTGTTTGTGTATTTTAGGGCTTGGTTCCTTTGTCGTGGTATGTTTGCAAACCATTATAATAAAGTAAAGAATTTTATCATTTTCTGTTAGGACTTTTTTTAATGAAATATAGATAAGCCAGATTAAAAGAGAAATGATATATTTGAATGAACAGTAATTTCTGTGATAAATGAATGTTATAACAATATAATGACGCCATAACAACAAAATTAATAAAATTTACTATATTTTAATAGTTGTGTGAAATAATATGGAACCTATTAGAAGTAGTATTATTGCAATTCAATACAAATTCTGTTTCTTCAGAAAAAAACTAAATCAAAGCGGACGGGAGTCCGGGACTCCGAGATAAAAATTTCGAATAAAACCGGGAACATCTCTTAAGATGATGATGCTGATAGGATGTTTTACAGACTAATGTTAATTTAGACTATCTACTAATCCCAGTCGAAAATCTTCCTAGGCCCTAGGATATGTTTAGACCGTGTCAGTATTCCTGCTAATCCCTTGAACCATGCTTCTAGCTTCTGGTTACGAGTTGGTTGTTTGTCTGAATAATTAAACCGAAAACTTGTGGGCCACCCACCTAGTGTTTATTACAATATACATATTAGACGACTCAGGTTTAAATTACACTCTACGGGGAAGTACCTTTAGCCTATTGAAAACTTTACCATTCAAATATAGATAAGTGTGTATGGTGCCCCATCAAGATCTTGGGGTTTAAACCAACCTTATTTAGTCTTTCTAGGCTCTCATATCAGGGTTGAAGATTACCGGCAGAGTAAAATTTGGACCACCCCATCTCTTCCCATACAAGGCGACTAAAGGATAGGGCTGGTTAACATCAGACATATATACAGCCCAGACTCAGCCTCAGATTTGAGTCATAAACAGTCCCCGGAAGACGGAAATAGGGGCACCTCCTATTACGTGGGACTGTATTCAATGATTAGTGCAACGTAGGTGTTTATTCACCTCTGTCTAACCCTCCGGGGATAAAAAAAAAAGTTGTTCCCGAAAAAGTCAAGATAAACCAATCAAAAAGGACAAGGATCTGGGATGATGATGAGGTAGAATCAGCTCACTTCTTTGCCACATGTTGACATCGATCAATTAATCAATTGGCATATCGCAGTCCCCTACATAGGCCTCTCCCAATGTAAGGAAGCTTTGGCTTACTATTTCCACGCTGGCCAGACGCGTTGCTACAGGGTTTTATTTCGAGATTTTCTTCTCTCGCAGTGATATCGTCTGCGTACTTATCCGTTAGTCGTCTCTAACGACACCCTTCGGTTGAAATGGGGCTGTGATACTTTTATCATCGGGACATGGAGACTCGGTATAATTGCAAAAATTGTATACGCAGTAAAACTAATCACCTAAACATAAATAAAATGAAGACATAATATCCCATTTCAAAACTCATAAATATAATTATAAAATCAATAAACAAACATACAAATATTTTAAAACGTTACCAAAAACTTTTATTATCGTTTCATATCCGATATTACATAAAAATAAATCGTAATGGAAGTTAAAATATGAATTTTATAGCCATTGATGTTAATATTTTCGCGGTTTTATTAGCACATTAATGGCTGAGATCATTAGTCATTGCTCTAACATTAAGATATATTTTTCTTTATTATCTGAGTTTTAAGTAACGCAATTCCATGCTGATTCCCTCTGGTAGGAGGGTAGACACCTTGTGCTGGTATGTTCACATAAAAGTTGTCTATAGGTAGATTATCAGCAGCAATTAATATTTTAACAGTTGCTTCTCAATACATTTATGATAATATCTTATATGTACGAAAATACCTAAATCTTTTTGAAAAACTAACTGATGTACACAATTTTAATAAGAATAAACTAGTTGTACCAAAATTTAGGCTTCACAAGGTTGGTGATTCATTTGTAGGCAGCTGTATAAAAATATTTAATAAAATTCCTCAGGATTTGATTAACATGCCAATAAATAAATTTAAAATGGAAGTGAAAAAAACTTTAATGTGTAAAGGTAGATGAGTATCTTGATGATGTAAATGCGTGGTCAACATAAGTCTCTTGCTTGCTCGCACAAAATAAATTGTAAACTAAAGCAAATTTAAAAAAGAAAAATAATCTAGTTCTAATGTAGTTCGCTGAGTTTCTTGCTGGTATCTTCTCAGTAGAACTAACCTACCAAACCAGCGAAAACATCATTTGCCAATGGTTTATTTTTACATTATTTTTTTTTCTGTGATTCTTTGATTCAATCAACAATCTTAACTGTCCACAATTAGGTCTTGGCTCATATTCTTCTCATTAACATCATTGTAAATAACATTTATTCTTTTGTTTGTTATGTGGTACAACAAAAGATGGAAATAAAAAATATAGTAATCAAGCACATTTCGCCATAAAGTTGTCATGTAAACACAGATTATTAGGTATACAAAGTAATATCTACTTAGCAACTAAAAATATTGCAGTCACAATAATAGCGCAGCAGCTACAACGCATTTCTGCAGTGGTACGAATGACATGCGTATTTCTTTAAAAAGTCTTCCACTGTATAAAAAGTCTCGTCCAACAACCATTTATGTTATGCATCACAATTTTTTTTATGAGGTATGCTTTCATCTGAATCCACCTACTCTTCCCTCCTTAGATGAATTAAAAATCTAAGCTGCCCGCCAATGATTTGGCTAATACTGTTTTTCCGTTCTGCCACCCCAAAAAGATTCCCCGAGAGGAACGATCTTGGTGGGGCCTCAGACACTATTAATGAGACATAAGGATAAATTATCATTATTATAATACTATTTTTCTTATTTTTTTGAAATTCTGTATTGTACACAAGAAAATAATACATCAACAGGTAATCACAAATACATCTTGGTGTACAAAGGCGAGCTTAACTCAATATTGAGTTTTCTCCTAGCAAACTTTTGGGGGATAAAATATTAGCAACCGAAATTACTAATATTCCATCTAACCCCTCCAACTAAACTAAATTGCTTGTGCTAGGAATGAGTTCACGTTGGAAGTGTAATGGCCAGGATTCGAATCCGACCTCTTGATTGTTAGGCTGACTCCTTACCACTAAATTACCGACGCTTTATTAGACTTAGGGTCGGCAGCGCGAGTGTGACGCTCCTGGTATTGCACGAGTCCATAGGCCACGGTAACCACTTCCCAACAGGTGGGCCGTGTGCTTGTCTGCCACCTAAGTGGTATAAACAAAAAAAAACAAACTTATTAGATTACTGAGACATACTTGTCAATAACACAAATTATTGTCACGTTCGATGAAATCCAAAAGCAATGACAAATTGGTAAATGAAAAACTGTCAGCAAATTCGTCACATAATTCTAAATCACGCATAATAATACTCAACAATCCTATCCAACCATATAAAACAAATCGCAAAACCGAAAATCGCATACCAATTGTGCCAACATTCAGAACAAAATCTCTCACAACTATAACAACCAATTATACACCATAACACTACACGATAAAGTCTAAATTCCTATAAACATATAAACTCTTAAAACAATCAATTTTGAACTTTATAGCTGGAAGGGTAAGGTCTAAAATTGAATGAGTGACATTATAATGGGGGTATGTGGAGATCAATTGGTTACTGCCTTTAGCATTAGCAAATGCGTCAGACATGTTTGTTTATGGGCTTCTATGGTCAGCAGAACATGGCGACGCGTGCTGGAGCTTATAGTGGATGATAATAGAAACGTATTGATTCGTATCTCGGTGTAATTGTCGTGCTGTTATTGCATAAGCTAAAGGATGTGTTGAATCGGATAATACCACACGCTTGTTGTTGTACTAGGGTTATGCAGAGGTGAAATGAATCATGTTTCATTTCATCTATATTACGTGCCATGTAATAAAGACCCCGTAGAAACATTCACTGTTCTATACATACCCTTCTTAAAGATATTTTAGTTGCTTGGAAAAACCACAGCAGGCAGCTCGTTTCTTTGTGACACGGTAAAGATGAGGAATGATTTGCCCGCACACAAACTCTGTACTTACAGGGTTGGTAGCGCGGCTGTGACTCCTCTGGTGTTACAAACGTCCATAGGCCAGGGTAACCACTTTCCATCACGTGGGCCGTGTGCTTGTCTGCCAATTAAGGGGGAAAAAAAAACACGTTTTTCCCTCTTATAAACCTGGGTTCTTTAAGAGGAGCATAAAAGTATCTGTTAAGGTAGGGACTGCCATTTTGGGCATTCTGGAATGGTGGTCCTTATTATATGAATTTTACCCTAGCTTCTTTGACGGACAGTCTGTCGTGCTGTCAAAAGACGGGCCGTTTGTAAAAATAAAACTATACACTTTCGGAAAGTGCTGCGGCCGGATGATATATCATGATGTATAATTATTATTCTCATTATTTTTCAAGTACTAAAACGGCAGAAGCGATTTATATTATTGTGTACAACGCCATCTGTTGGTGAGTAGCGTAACTAATATTTTACGGCAGAAGGTACTTTTCGATGTTTGTCTAATCAAGTGACCGGTTGAAGGGTCAATTCGATTTATATTTGTTCTTGAATGGTATTGTTTAGCGGTAGACCGCGTCTCCTTGAACGTGTGTTTTTTTTAGGAGGTAGGACACGACGGTATTTCCGCCCAATTGAGTAGTCCGACTGGGGAAGTACCTCCGCCCTACAGGATACTGCGGCCATAGTAACCTCGTGTTGTGTTCCCGGCGGTGAGTACAGTAGCCAGTGCACACTGGAGAGCTTTTGTGCTGTCACTGGGAAGACCAAAAGCTTCTCCTGCTTTGTCTTTTACGCTGACGGCACAGAAACTCTCTATGCTGGTTGACAGCGCGAGTGTGACTCCCTTTGTTTTGCACACGTCCATAGGCCACGGTAACTATATTCCATCAGGGAGGCTGTGTGCTTGTCTGCCACCTAAGTTGTATAATAAAATATATTTTTTAGGTTGAACTAAAATCATGGAACTCTCGTCATCGAGTGTGACTGCCTTGGTTTTGCACACGTCCATAGGCCACGGTAACCATTTTCCATCAGGTGGGCTATTGGGACGGGAATACCGTCGTGTCCTATCTCCTACCTGAACACATGTCAACATAAATAGGAGGTAGGACACGGCGGTATTTCCGCCCGATTGAGCAGTCCGACTGGGGAAGTACCTCCGCCCTACAGAATACCGCGGCTATAATAACTTCGTGTTGTGTTCCCAGCGGTGAGTAGGGTAGCCAGAGCTCACTGGAGAATTTGTGCTGTCAGTGGGAAGACTAAAGGCTTGTCCTGCATTGTCTTCTACTGACGACACAGAAACTCTGTACTTACAGGGTTGGCAGCGCGACTGTGACTCCTCTGGTGTTGCAGACGTCCATAGGTCACGGTAACCACTTTCCATCAGGTGGGCCGTGTGCTTGTCTGCCAACTAAGTGGTATAAAAAAAAAGAAAAAACTAAATATTTTCCAACAAACTCACACAAGAAAATAAAATTCCAAACACATTTTATTGCATGCCAATTTGTTGAAACAAAATCGTTCTGTCGTTATGTCCCCGCCAGTCGGACACACACGATTTATAAAATAAACCCACTGGACTGGATTAAGGGCGAGGTTTAACTTGTTACGTGCGATTGGCCCTCTCTGCCTATACTTGGGAGATTTTTTGACCGCTGGGTCAAATTTTATGGGTATATTAGTGGACGATAGCTTTTGGGGAGGTTAAGAAATTTTATTATCACTTAAGGACCTACTTTTTGTAACTTTCCAATGTTTTTATAAGCTTTGTGTCATTAAAACTGTCGGGGATCAAGTCAATTCCTCGCCCAAGAAGATATTTCCTTCCCACCCCGTATGAGCATGGGCTATCTCTGGATTTGAGATGCCCCCTAGCTGTAGGACCATCCTCATCTTGTCCCTGAAAGTGGGAGCGTGACAGGTGGCTGCACCTGTCTGTTTTGTCTAAAACCTCTCAAAGTTTTCTCATCACATATTTTTTCTCTATTTAAACCTTATCACCTACCTACCATCTCAAAAAAAATAACCAGTATCTTCTATATAAATCTTAAAAAAAATTAAACCAACCCTCACAGAAAAAAATCAATCTGAACGCAGTGCACTCGGTCGATTAGACCGAAGATTAACGCTCGAGTGGAATGGTCGCTGCCGACCGGTCATAAATCTAACGGTGGTCCATTTGACCTCCCCAGTCCACGCCAATTTCGAGTTAGTTTTTGAGGGTTATTAAAGAAGTTTATTGCAGGTTCTGTTGGTTTTAAAATGTGATTTAGGGGTTATAAGCCCACAGTTAATTTGTACATAGTAATAAAATATTGTTATTATCGTAAATTCTATTAAGATACAGATTATAATAATAATAAATATTATAGTCCGCGGTAGCCTAGTGGTATGGGTAATGGACTGCTGAAACGAGGTCTCGGGTTCGATCCCAGGTTTTACCATGGCACACACCAATGACTTTTCAATGCTTTTCGAAGTTATGTGTGTATTTATCGCAGGTTTATAAGTGCCCGGTTAATGGCAATAGGCTCGCAACTATTATATTGCGACCTAAACATAAACTGGCGAAATGTGGGTGCTAGCACCTCTGCCTACCCCTTCGGGGATATAGGCGTGAGTTTATGTTATGTTATGTTAAGTCCCCACGGTTAATTGTTCATAGTTACAAAATATGGCTAATTCTATTAAGATACCGATTCTTATATATTCGTATAACTTTAACAATTTTATTGTAAAGGATATCTTTGAAGGATTAGGTCTACCGCTTTACTTTTCTCTACTTAAATTTCTGTCACACTATGATCTTCAGTCCAACGTAATAAAAGCGTCTATTGTCGTCAATTGGGTACCTTTTCATTAACTATACGTGATATGTCTGTATGTTGCGGTATAGCATTAAAGAAAAATTTATGAGATGTTTTACAAAATTTCTTCTCCTTAATGAAATAAATTATTTATTATATAGAAATTCTTTTTTTTGAGTACACAATTTTTATTTTTTGAAAAAGATCGACATAACCGGTAATATTAGGGTTAAAAGAAAACATAATGTCCGAAAAAATATGCTCCAAAATTTCGCTAGACTCATTTAGTTTTAAAAAGTTACTAAATTATTATAAGCGTGAGGGTAGAATTAAAAGTTGATTTAGTGCTCCCCAATAATGTTGCCAGCGAGGACATTTACGGTCATTTCGGGGCTTATTAACGATCCCTTATGAGATTTCTGTCGTTTCTAACTACCTCCATGTTATTAATTGAAGTGGTAATATGTTTTCTTTTTGCAAAAAAATAATGGCTACGGTGGTGAGAGGGTTATTAAATTTTTTGAATGGTCTAAGTACTATACAGCAATATTTATTTAAACTTATTGCACAAATACACAATGATTGTACAAAGGTGGACTTAATTCCATAGGCATTTTCTACCAGTTAAATTTAAGGTGATGCAGAGGTATTAATTAAGTATCTAAGTTAAAACAATCTTAATTTATTTTAACTCAATATAATTTTAATTAATTCAATCTAATAAACTATTATTATAATTTTTTTTTTTTTTCAATCAATCAATCTATATTAGTAAGTATTAACATCATTTGATTACATTAAATAAAATATGCTATTATAATATACAATTACAAATAAACTTATGTAATACTGTAAAATTGAAATTGAAACTGATTTAATAACTGTGTGCATGTGAAATAATAATATTGAATATTATGTATGATTTTTAAATAATGTGTGATTGAGTCTCTGTTACTTGAATTATAAATAAATAAAAAAACGCCTAAGAATATTATCTAATAGCAGCTGTGTTGTACTAAGAATGTCGTGATATATATTTCACTTGTCACACAAATAATTTAATTTGTTAGTCGGTAACATTTCTTCTTATGCGGTGTCGTACAAGGCGACTATGGGATAGGGCTGTTTAACATCAGACAGATATATACAGTCCAGACTTAGGCACAGATACAAGCCTCGACTCAACAATAGTGCCCGGAACACGGCAATACGCTCACTATTACGTGGGACCGAATACAATTACTGGTTAAATGTGAGTATTAATTCACCGCTGCCTAACCCTCCGGACATAAAAGTGTGGTTATAAGCATGTATGTATTAAGTTAAGGAATGTATTAAGATACTACCCATCTCAACTGTTGCTACAATAAAGTTTATATTCTTCAAAACCAATAACTGCCATAACTTTGTAGACCAAATCCGCACGTAACGCACAACTAATATCACAGCAGCTAAAACATGTATTTCAAACGAAATTCATTAATCTAGCAAGGTTCATAACCGACTTATAGTAATAACAGCACCTTTGACTGATGGGAAGGGGTGGGAAAGGTTCAGAATTCAATTCCGAGAGAGTCACTGACGAGGGTACGCAGTTATCTATCAACATTCGCTAATGGTGGCCAAACAGGGGTGTTTAAATGTTGCCAGTAAGTAAACTGTCTTTGTTCGTTAGTTATTTGTTGGGTGGAAATGATTTTTGGTATATAAATTAAGAATTTTTCACGGAAAACATTTAGATAGATTTCATAGGTCTTTACCTATGAAATTGCCGAAATCTTCTATCTACAGATTCATGAGTTCGTTATTCCTGTAATTTAATAGCTATTTCCATTATTTATATGTTGTTTGACAGTTGATTTCATGATTTTACAACTCTGTATTAAACTTTATTTTTATTGGCCGCTTCATAAATTAAATTCGATCTTTATTTATTTATTTAATTCTTTATTGCACACACAGTACAGAGATCATAAATAAAAGCATTCCAAAGAAAATGTACAAAAGCGAGCTTAACCCAAAATGAGTTCTCTCCCAGCATACCTTTGAGTACCAGAGAATCTTCAAAAACAGTAAAAATGGTACCCATTTTGATGATAAATTTCGTATTACTTTTTTACAGCTGTCACTTTACAAAAATGTAATAAAAGCGTTTGTTAGCTTAATGTTGTCTCACTCATACACAAAAAAAAATTGGATTTGTCATTCCTAAAAAAAATGCAAAAATGTTAGTAGGTACTGAAAATTGGGTTTCCTCCAATTTCTTCAAAAAACCGGCAATTTCATATGTAACGACCTATTACATTACTTTTTTACAAATATTAGTAACCAAAATTATCTAATTATATTCTTGTTAAGCCCCTCCAGCTAAGCTAAAATGTGTTAGGAGTGGGTTTACATCGGTAGCTTAATGATCAGAGTTCGAACCCCGAAAACTTCTAATTGTAAGACTGCAGTTCTAAAAAGGTCACTTTATTGAAATCGTATTAGGATAATATTTTGTTTTGCAGCGTTATTTGCATGCCGCGGTAGCCTAGTGATATGGGTAATGAACTGCTGACACGAGGTCTCGGGTTCAATCCCAGGTTTTACCGTGGCACACACCTATGACTTTTCGATGCTTTTCGAAGTTATGTGTGTATTTATCGCAGGTTTATAAGTGCCCGGTTAGTATCAGTAGGACATTGGGACCTAAACATAAAGTGGCGAAATGTGGGTGCTAGCACCTCTGCCTACCCCTTCGGGGATATAGGCGTGAATTTATGTTTATGTTATTTGCACGAAATTAGGATCTGCTTAGTACATGAATTATCGTGGTCTTTGCAAAAAAACTGCACTAACCAAACATCATTAAACTTTTTGTTCCGTCTAAAAATCATTACCATAAACAACATAATTCAAAATGTCGGTACATTTATTGTTCCAGTATAACAATGGTTATATTTAAAAATCTAAATAGCCGCGGTCTTCTCGAAGCCACTATCACAGCACAATTATTTTATAAGAATTCACAATGGCGTTTAATATAAAACGCAGATTTTGTTGTAAAAAAGCGCCTTGATTTGACAAATCTAATTAAAGGAGACGTCTTAGTACAATGCTCTTGTCAGCCATTTTAGTCCGCCATCTTCTTTCCTGTATTATTATAATTAATAGTCTTTTCTTTTGTTTCAGGTACATATAGGGGCGATAAAATATTGGATTATTTAGCTGATAAGATGGTTTTGGGACTTTATTGTTGTATATTATTTATTATTGTTGTGTATTATGTAAACAAATCAATGTTTAGATTTCATGTTATAGATTATAGTACATATAGCAAAGAAATATATTTTTTAGATTTACAATATTCTTACCAACGAAAAATTGTCAAAGAAAAAGTAAAAAAGAAATTTACACTTCATTTTTTTTAGACCCAAGTGAAAAAATCTTAAATGTAACACTTTTATTTTTAGACTGTTTAAAAAAATATGCTCATTCGTGAAAGCTTAATAACCACGGGCAAATCTGTAATAGATGACTGGTACCTCGCTATGAGTAATCATGTTACAAAAATGAACACACTTTTCGGACAGCTTGCCTCACTGAAATCGTGTAAGCAGAAAATTAAAAAAACAAAATGAACTCACACAAAAAATATTTTTCGGCTTTTTTTATTTGCATGGTGACGGAAGTGTGGTCGTTTGACAAACATGTGAGGTTATGTAATTTTTTATTTTATTTTATTTTACCTGTGTATTCTTTTAGGGTAGACAGTATTGTATGAGCTCCCTTATTTCGACAATTAAGTTTTGAAGTGCGTACGCCTTCCTGCGACCAAGATTTTCCTAAAAGTCTGTCTCGAGAATCAAACCCAAGAACTTATAATCGGGAAAAGAAAAAATTACTGGGTCGTGTACTTGTCTGCCACCTAAGTAGTATAAACAATTCACACATCATATTATATTATAGTATAAATTCATAACAAAAAAGAAATCAATCCTAAAAGAATATCTATATTTCTTCATTTAAAATTATTCAATTAATTTTATTAATTTGCGTATTAAGTTAAAGTGTAATCAATTGTTCTGTAATAGTAAAATAATAATGATATTGAAATACATTTTTTATACCACTGGGGCTGACAAGCACACGGCCCGCCTGATGAAAAGCGATTACCATGGCCTACGGACGTGTGCAACACCGCTACACCTGGGGGGTAACACTCGTGCTACCAACCCTATAGGATCCTTGTAATGCCCTTTAAGATTTTTTTACAGCTCCACTCATAAAAACATCAGGCACTTCAGTTTAACATCAATAATCTAGTTCTGCATTTTACATTGTGACAAACACCCAATTTGATCACATTTGGGATGCAGAAATTTGACACTCGACGCGTCACAACTTCACAAAGTTCCCGCTACTCACCACTAGATGGCGTAACTTTCATCGAAGAAAGAAAATTCTAGAAGAATAAAAAGTAAAGTTGCGTACCCTTGTCATTCTTCTTGCCTGTGTGTTTATACTACTGGACGGAGAACTGATAAGGGCATGCGGTTTACTAAATCATCTATAGAAGAAAGAAATGAAGAAGATTTTGAAGAATCAAAATTAATTTGGACGTTTGTATTTCTATCTAATATAGTCAGCGTCAAAAGTAGTTGCTTATTGTCAGATTTCATTTAGTTAACGGCCTTTTTATTAGGAAATATGACGTAATTTGTTCAATAACTATTTTTAATCTGCGAATTAATATCTACTTTTACGCTGATCAATAAAAATATGTCTAGTATAATAAATTAAGTTTCTAACTAAAATCATACTACTGAAAAATTACGCTCTAAAAATTATGAATATTTTATTTTATTAGGCACATCAACAGATTATGTATATTAAATTTCAAACTTAAATAACAGGTTTTGTGGACTTATATCTAGTACATAACCCAATTATAGATATGCACAGCGTTCGTAAGCCTAAGTACATAGCACTATATAAGAAAAATTAAGTTACTATATGCACAGAGGATAAGCATTGCCATTCAACGTGGCAATGCTGCCAGTCGTCTGGGTACGTTAGCGGTCAGTAATGATGCGGAGGAATTTCATGACGCATTATGTATGTAATTTTTATTTTTAGTTTTATTTTAGTGTATTTTAGTAGGCAGGTGCCTAATAATAGTTGTAGTTTAAATTTTCAATTGAATTGTATTGCTATACTAATAAACATAAAGTTTACAATATATATTGATAATTTCATACTTTAATGAACGAAATGTTGCAATTTTTAAAAAAAATCATTACCAAATTAACATACTATATAGTAATTAATTTAATTATTTTTTTATACCACTTAGGTTTTTTTTTTTATACCACTTAGTTGGCAGACAAGCACACGGCCCACCTGATGGAAAGTAGTTACCGTGGCCTATGGACGTCTGTAACACCAGAGAGTCACAGTCGCGCTGCCAACCCTGTAAGTACGAGTTTCTGTGCAGTCAGTAAAAGACAAATCAGGACAAGTCACACTTTAGTCATTCCACTGACAGCACAAACTCTCCAGTGAGCTCTGGCTACCCTACTCACCGCTGGGAACACAACACGAAGTTATTATAACCGCGGTATTCTGTAGGGCGGAGGTACTCAGGTGGCAGAATTAAGCTAATCTTACATTATCACTCGTATTTTTATTAGATTTGAAATTTCTCATTATTGTATAGGAAGATTTGGATGAGTTCACCGAGGTTATGGTAGCTCAGTGCTCAGTGCATTTCCCTGTGTAAGGAAAAGATCACAGGTTCGGATCTCTCCTGGACTGATTCATAATTTCCATTCCTAATTGAAAACAGAAAATATTAGACTATTTGACAACACAGGTTTTACTGTATTAATTATTATCTAGATCTAGATAGCGTTGTGAAGAATATCTTAGAATAATTCTGTGTGATGTATTTTTAAGTTAAGAATTTATAACAATTTTTGTAAACTGTAATTAGGTTTTTAAATTGTAAATAAATTTTATTATTATTATTATTATTCGACGCTTCCCGTGACTATAAGGCTGGCCTTTACCTCGCTCAAAGAATTGGCATCGCCATTCAGCGTGGTAATGCCGCCAGCCTCTTGGGCACGGTACCAGTAGAGATCGATGGGGAGGAATTTTTCGATGCGTAAAATTACAGTCTCCCTCTTTTTCTCTATTCCATTTTTGTATATATTATATTGTATAGTTAGCATAGTTTTATATTAATTTGTAAGTAATTGTATATTATAATAAAATATTTTATGTTATTATTATTTATTTATTATTTTCCTTATGTAACTACCATTACAGGTTGCCCCAATGCGGCAGTTAGCAAATTGTACATTGTAAATCTTAACCTATTCTACTAACTATAGCTTATAACTAATTCTAACTATTCTATAACTTATAACTAATGACATACAAAGATGCACTTGTGAACTCGATCAGAGAACCCGCAAACATGTCCAATATTTCGGATATCATATTGAGGGCGCGAAGGGCCCGAGTGAACGGGGCCTCGGCCTGCAGGTTCGTGCGCGCGTGCGGCACCGCCATTTTAATAGTTCTTGTGCAGGAAAGCAGAATACTAGTTGTCTCCTTCTTCCTACAGTCCCGGGTCCTTTAAGCGGGGCGTGGAAAAGCATATGATGAGGCCGTCAAGCTGAGTGTCACCATTGTAACATGTTATATGTATGTAATGGTGACTCTCTTTTCTGAGACTTTGTCTTCAGCTTTCCATCAGGTCAGGTGAAGTCTAATTGACGTGTTCTATATATATAAAAAAAGTTATAAGTTATCCTAATTTATTTTTTTACAATCATGTCAAGAAATAATTTATAAATATTAAATACAATAAAACTAAAATAACTATTATACAACTTATAGCTAAGAACAATTAAAATGCGTCGTGGAATTCCTCCGCATCGCATGCCTCTTGTGGCAGCGTTCCCAGAAGACTGGCAGCATTGCCACGTTGTATGGCAATGCTTATTCTCTGACCTAAAAAGAGGCCATCCTAATTATATTTTAATAAAACAAAGATACGTTTACACATTTGTATGATGTACATATTTTTTATGAAATAAATGATTTTCTGAAAAGTATTTTTTTTTAACTATTACATTGGGACCTAAACATAAACTGGCGAAATGTGGGTGCTAGCACCTCTGCCTACCCCTTCGGGGATATAGGCGTGAGTTTATGTTATGTTATGTTATTTTTTTTTAATTTATTCACCCAAAATAGCATTGGCAGGGATCTTCATCTTCATCCTAGCGTTAGTCCCAGTTGCATCAGAAGCTTCCACCTCGGAGTCTGGGGTCCGCTTTACCAGTGTAACTGGGTATTTGGCTGAACTTCAATATTTTACGTGAAGTGACTGCCATCTGACCTCCACAACCCAAAGGCGTTTGCATTGCAGTTAGACCAGTTGTTGGAATGAGCGCCGGCCTGGGGGTGACAGGTGAAGCCGCCTGTCACCCTGGCAGAAGCAGGCCGCGGCGGTGGCGCGCGTGGCGCGCCTCCCCGTTTCCGGGGACGAGTTGGGGGCTCTGTAGTCCCCACACCCGAAAAGAGGGCCAGATCGTGAGAGATGGCCCTGGGTCGGCCGGGGTGCGAGGAATATGCCTGTCAACCTCACCTTCGGCAACCAAAACGACCCACAGGCGGCGTGCGTTTTAGTCGGTTCGAGTCCGACATAACCTCCTCCACCGGCTCCGGCGGGGAGGTATCCATAGGGATTTTGCGCACGTAAAAAAAAAAAAAAAGACCAGTTGTTGGACTTTATAGGACTCCCAACTACCCGTAACAACTGCCCGGGTTCGAATCCTGGTCATTACACTACTGACTTGAACCCACTCCTGAAACAAGCAATTTAATTTAGCTGGAGGGGGTAGAGGGAATATTAGTAATTTCGATTCTAAATTTTTTTTATAAAAAAGCCTTGTACCTGCCGCAGGGTTACCGTATTGTTACGTCAGGGGGTGCGGGTTCGATTCCCATACAGTGCAAATATTTGCAGGCATAAGGCGGTAGCCTAGTGGTATGGGTAATGGACTGCTGAGACGAGGTCTCGGGTTCGATCCCAGGTTTTACCATGGCACACACCAATGACTTTTCGATGCTTTTCGAAGTTATGTGTGTATTTATCGCAGGTTTATAAGTGCCCGGTTCATGGCAATAGGTTCGCCACCTATTACATTGGGACCTAAACATAAACTGGCGAAATGTGGGTGCTAGCACCTCTGCCTACCCCTTCGGGGATATAGGCGTGAGTTTATGTTATGTTTTATGTTATGTTCATAAGGTGGTTCGTTGCTTGGTGCTAACTGAGTAGGTAGATTAACTATAATTAAAGTTGCAAATTTGGAAGTACCAACATATTCATTGCAAAGTTAAGTAACACTAACCATCTCAGTCCAAGAATGGAATTAGGTGGTAGACAAGCGCACGGCCCACCTGATGGAAAGTGGTTACCGTGGCCTATGGACGTGTGTAACACCAGAGAAGCCACACTCGCGCTGCCGACGCTGTAAGTACAGAGTTTCTGTGCCGTCAGTGTAGAGGACAAAGCAGGACAAGCCTTTAGTCATCCCACTGACAGCACAAATTCTCCAGTGAGCTCTGGCTACCCTACTCACCGCTGGGAACACAACACAAAGTTATTATAACCGCAGTATTCTGTAGGGTGGAGGTGTAGTACCCAGTCGGACTGCTCAATTGGGCAGAAATACCGCCGTGTCCTACCTCCTACAAAAAGTCCTACTACAAAATTCTAAGATTTGACAGGCAAGTACCTACCTACTTACAAAAAAGTTTCTAATAAATTTATTACCATTATAACACACGGTACAGAATATCCGATAAAGAACCAAGCGGTTCGAAGACTCTTTCCTTTGTAGCACCATTAAGACCTGGAATTAATTACCAGCTCACATGTTTCCTTCTTCCTACAGTCCCGGATCCTTTAAGCGGGGCGTGATAAAGCATATGATGAGGCCGTCAAGCTGAGTGTCACCATTGTCACATGGTATATGTAAGTAAAGCGTCAGTAACTTAGTGATTAAGGAGAGGTCCCAGATTCGAATCCTGGCCATTACAGTACCGACGTGAACCCACTCCTAGCACAAGCAATTTAGCTTCGCTGGAGGGTTTAGAGGGAATGTTAGTAATTTAGGTTCTAATATTCTTTAAAAAAGAAATGGTGATCCTCTATTCTGAGAATTTGCCTTCAGCTTACTATCAGGCAAGGCGAAGTCTAACTGACGTGTCCTATATAAAAAAATACGTTTTTTTTTATATAGGACACGCCAACTTGACTTCACCCCGCCTGATGGTAAGCTAAAGGCAAAGTCTCAGGAAAGAGGGTCACCATTACAGACACTAAGTGTTACAATGGTGGCACTCAGCTTGGTGGCCTTATCAGATGCTTTTTCACGCCCCGCTTAAAGGCTTAAATGTAATGGTATTATGGTATTAATGGTATTTATTTTATATTTGTGGACCGCCAAAATAATTTTATTGCGGGCCATATACAATTCATTTCAAAGGAGGGCTAGGGCCGGGTTAAATGCTTTCGGAGGCCAGATCTGGCCCGCGGGCCGTACTTTGCCCATTACTGCTTTAGATACATAATAAAGATAGACCACAGCCTCCCGGTGCGATTCATAGCCCGGACCTGAGAAGACTCCGGCAGGAAATTCAGCACAGAGCGAGCTTTTTTAGTCTATCTATAAAACCTACACTAAAAGCTTTTTTTTACCTGCGAAACATCCCTACGGATACCCCCCGTCGGAGCCGGTGGAAAAAGTTATGTCGGACTCGAGCCGACTAAACGTTGTTGGTTGCCGAAAGTGACGTTAACAGGCATATCCCTCACACCCCGGCCGACTCAGGGCCATCTCTCTCGACCTGGCCCTCCTCGGGAAGCTGACTGCCTACACTATATGGAGAAAAGCGTAAGTATAATGGCTGCATAAGACCCATGTCATAATTAAATTTCTCATGATATAGTTTCAGTTAATCGCTAACCTTACACATTTTTCTTTTGGTTATATATTATTTTACTATAATTACCCACTGTGAGTTAGTATGCTAAAGGATAATTAATAAAATGGATAATGATATTAAAGCAAGATAGACAGAGCTTCAAACATAATCTTTGTGTTCTGTGTAGTTTCTTCATCCTGATAGAAATACTGGGTATACGAAAACAATAATATGCCTTATAAACTTCTTAAAAGCAAACAAAACTTTTTTTCTTTCTTTTTTTCTTCTATGGGGATTCCAACGACAAACAAAACTAATACAATGTTCAATGTTCAATGTTCACTTATTAATGGTCTCTTCAGCAAAGCGCTGTAATTTTGCCAATATTAAGTAAATTGTAAATGTTTATAAAATTATTAATGGCGAGACGCCAATGTCAAGTTTTTCAAGAAATTTCACCAGAGCCACGTTAGCCACGCCAGTAAATTTGTTGCCGTGTGTCCACCCCCCGCGAGGTTCAGGAGGTCGATCAGGACGTGTGGTTGGATTTTAGAGGGCAAAACGTATACAGTCAGTGATAAATCTGCTTACTTTGACAGAATGCCATAAAAAAATAAGTTTAAAAGTAAAACCCGACTACTGAAAAATTGTACTCTAAAAAGTATTAAATAAGAAAAATCCACGATAGCCACTTTTCACTAGAATGTATTGTTTGTTTAGACTAAGTGGCATACGACCACGGCTATCCTAGATTTTAAATTTTATAGTCTGGTTTTTTAGTTTTAAACTTTATTTTTTATTTATGCTATTTTGGGAAAGCAATAGGTATAATTTATACATATATGAAATGTGCTAATTAAGCCCTTTCAGTTGATACCAAAGACATGTTTATCTCAAATTTATTTTTTAACACTATTCTTCATGACCGCTAGAGGGAGTCACATTAGGTTCAGTGACACGTTATATAGCCTATAAACAGCGGACAACTAAGATGCTTCTAACGATACCTCATTTTTTCAGTTTTAATAAGTGGTTGAGGAGCTAAGAGGAAACAGATGAACCTACATACATACATAGCCTGTCAAAATCTTAACCCTCCTTTTGCATCGCCGTAGTCGAGCAATAAAACGATACGTCAAATAATTTTTGTCTTTAAAAATTATGCCAAAGCATATTATGACATAGAAACTTATGTAAATCAAGGAGACTCCATATAAATTACATACAAACTTCATTTTGTTCATTGAACATCACACGGTAGAATTAATTTGTAACAATACTTATATTAAATTTGTAATTAATCAAATATGTCTAAAGGATTTAAATGACGTTATGGGAAGTAACAACCTATGATAAATGACAATGAGTTTCTTACGTGGCTTGAGATCTGAGAACTCGAGTACACTTCCATCATTATTGATTTTCTAACGTAAATGTTTTATTTATTTCAATTATTAACAGTTATTTGTCTATTTCTTTACTCCAATTTCATTAGCGATTATGAATTTGTGCCGTTTGGAGTCGAAATATTTAGGCCGTGGGGTCCGAGCGCCCGCGATCTCTTCAGGGAGATTGCGAAGCGTATGGTCGACGCTTCTCGTGACCAGAGGGCTGGCCTTTCTTGGGTCAGAGAATAAGCATTGCTATACAACGTGGCAATGCTGCCAGTCTTCTGGAAACGCTATCATTAGAGGCATACATATAATATTGTACACATTAATAAAAAAATAAAAACAAAACAAAAGTTAAAATGCGTCATGGAATTCCTCTCAATTCCACGACGCATTTTAACTTATGTTTTGTTTTTATTTTTTTATTAATGTGTACAATATTATAATAGATTTAATTAGATAGATAGATAGATAGATAGATAATTCTTTATTGTACACCAATAGATTACAGTAAAATTTGTAGTTAGCATGCATACAGTTTAATGTACAATGGGCGGCCTTATCGCTGGAAGCGATTTCTTCCAGGCAACTTTATTAATTATGTAGTGAATGTTTTATTGAATATTGTTGATTTTATACAAGTTAATAAGTGAAACCTGGAGTGAAACAGACTCTTGAATAATGCATACATGAAATAGAATTGATTGCCACAAATACTAAGATTTTTGGGTGATTTCTTTATTTTTTATTTTTTCTTAGTTCCCAGCAGAGTAGATTTTGGACCACCCCATCTCTTCCCATGCGGTATCGTACAAGGCGACTAAGGGATAGGGCTGTTTAACATCAGACAGATATATACAGCCCAGACTCAGCCTCAAATGCATGGCACGAGTCAACAATAGTGCCCGGAATACGGCAATAAGCTCAACCCCTATTACATGGGACCGAATTTAATGTTTAGTGAAATGTGGGTGTTAATTCACCTCTGCCTAACCCTCCGGGGATAAAGGCGCGATTATATATATGTATGTAAATAAATTAGATAGGCATAATAAAAAAAATAACTTCAGTTATTCCATTAGGTTTGTAAAAAATATCTTTCACGAGATTTTTCATTACCAAGATAAGCCGCGTTTGAATGTTCGATACCTGCTCAAGTGTTGGTGTTTAAGATTTGTAAGAGTATCCGTGGAGACGGAATAAGGCTACTGACACATAGAGAACTGTAACCGCTTCCTATGTGTCAGCAGCCTTATTCCGTAGTAACAATTTTTTGGACTTTAATTTACAAATGACCTTATACATACATACTAAAACAGTTATGTTATGTGTGAAACAAATAAACACACATAAAAAATGTCCAACGTGACCATTTTTGTAGTTTTAATATTTGAGGTCCAAAAAGTGCATAAACAGAGGTCCAACTATGGTTTTGATTTATATGAGGTTAATACACGACGGTATTTCCGTCCTGTGTGAGCAGTCCGACTGGAGAAGTACCTCCACTTTACAGAATACCGCGGCCATAAATCCTTGTGTTATGTTCCCAGTGGTGAGTTACCAGAGCTCACTGGAGAGTTTGTGCTGTCAGTGGGAAGACTAAAAGCTTGTCCTGCTTTGTCTTCTACATTGACGGCACAGAAACTCTTAATGCTTACAGGGTTGGCAGCGCGAGTGTGACTCTCTTGGTTTTGCACGCGTCCAAAGGCCACGAAGACCACTTTGCATCAGGTAGGCCGTGTGTTTTTCTGCCACCTAAGTAGGTAGTATAAATAACTAAAAAATTGATTATTATATTTCGAAGGGGTTTAAAAATAAGATCGTAATTGAGTTACTTTATGATACAAGGTTGAAATTTGACACAGGGATAGAAGAGTCTGTTATAACACATATGTTTCTATTTTGTCCAGCGTGGTACGCGGCAATGTAGAATTTGGACCACCCCATCTCTTCCTATGCGGTGTCGTACAAGGCGACTTAGGGATGCTTTTCTTTTCAAAAGTTTTAAACTAAAACCCGACTACTGAAAAATCACGCTCTAAAAATATTACCTAAACAAGAAAATATCAAAGATAACCGTAGCTGTGGTGGTCGTATGCCACTCTTTCCTAGAATGTATTGTTCTGATAGACTAAGTGGCATACGACAACTGCTATCCTTGATATTTTCTTGTTTAATATTTTGAGAGCGTGATTCTTCAGTAGTCGGGTTTTAGTTTTAAACTTTTTATAATTAAATTTAGGAGGATTACTACATGGAACGGCAGATCCGGCAAGCGAAACAGAGGCAGACCAATGGAAAGGTGGCTAGATGAAATCCTAAAGATGGCGGGAAACAACTGGAAGGGAAAGCTATAGACAGAGACATGTGGAAAAAAATGGAGGAGGCCTTTACTCTGTAGAGAGGTCCTTTATAACTTAAACAATATTTTTAGTTTTTATTGTAAATTGCATGCTTTTTATAAAGGAATAAAAATTAGGTTTTATTATTATTATTAATAGATACCAAACACGATATATTTATCACAATTTTATTTTTTTAACTTAATGACCGCTAGAGGGCGCCACTATAGATTCAGTGAGCCTATAACCACCGGACAACTAAGATGCTTCTAACGATACCTTAATTGCCCAGTTTTAATAAGTAGTTCAGGAGCTATGAGGGAACAGATGAACCTACATACATACATATCCTGGCAATATCATAACCCTCCTTTTGCTTCGTCGTATCCGGGTAATAATTAATATACTACATAGGATACGTATCATACCAGGCAGGTTCCCGTGTATCGCGGAATTGCAATCAATTTGAAAAACTAGGGATAACCTCGGGCATCCTTTGGTACTCAAATATTGAATTTCTCTCATTGCCACACGATACCATTTCATTTAAATATTTTCTATAATATGTGCAAAATAGCAACAAATAAAAGCACTTAAGTGTTACCATTTACGAATTTAATTCGAAACATTGCCATGTACGAAAATGTTGGCGAAAACCGAACATGCATGAATTAATTGTTCACCTGCATTTGTACTTAATGCATTAAATCCCAGTCTAAACTAGCTGACCCATCCCAGCTTCGGTCACAGGATAGCTTGATTTATCATAGCACCAATAATTTAAACATAAATTTTACCATGGCACACACCAATGACTTTTCGATGCTTTTCGAAGTTATGTGTGTATTTATCGCAGGTTTATAAGCGCCCGGTTAAGGGCAATAGGCTCACCACCTATTGGGATTTAAACATAAACTAGCGAAATGTGCGTGCTAGCACCTTTGCCTACCCCTTCGGGGATATAGGAGTGAGGTTATGTTATGTTATGGTCTTTAGTTTTCAAGGAATTTATTTATGATCACTGCTCCGCTCCCTTGACTAGTAGCGTGATAATATATAGCCTTAAGGCTTTAAGGCCGGGTTAAATACTTTCGCGGGCTGGAGGTGACCCCCGGCAGTATTTTTCCCATTACTGCCATAGGCACATAATAAAGATTAAGAGGAAATTATAAATACTTGGTCAGCAAATAGACCACCGCCTTCCGGTACGATACATGGCCCGGACTTGAGATGACTCCGGCAAGAAATTCAGCGCCCAGCAAGCTTTTTTAGTCTATCTATAAAACCTACAATAAAACCACCACCTCCACTAGTCACCCCTAGGCCTGCGCTCATGGGGGGTGGAGGTCGTTCATCGACCTCCAACGCCTGAGTTGCCTTCGTACGCGAGCAGCTTGGCTTGCGATCCTTCGTCGCTCCCGCTGCCACTCCCGCCCCGCCTCCTCCTTCACGAGCATTACTTGCTCGCAGAATGAGGCGCCTCTCTAGCCACTCCCCCATGATGGGTTTTACCGCCGTTACTACGGCGCGCCCTGCGCCTGGTCGCCCAAGGTGCAGCTCCCATTCCGCCACCATTTCCCTGTGGAGCCTGGATCTCACGGCCCGAATTTCTTCGGTATAGCGCCGAAAGGGATCTCGCTTACAGGATCGATGATATATAGCGTAAGACCTTTGTCGATAAACAGACTATTCAAAACAAAATGGAGCTCACTGGAGAATTTGTGCTGTCAGTAGGAAGACTAAAGGCTTGTCTTGTCTTCTTGGCTTGTAAAGGCTGCTTTGTCTTCTACTGACGGTACAGAATCTCTGTACTTACAGGGTTGGCAGCGCGACTGTGACTCCTCTGGTGTTACAGACGTCCATAGGTCACGGTAACCACTTTCCATCAGGTGGGCCGTGTGCTATTTACATATTGTTATTCTAAGTAATCTATACAGAAATAATTTATAAATATTAAATACAATAAAAATAAAATAACTATTATACAACTTATAGCTAAGAACAATTAAAAAGCGTCGTAGAATTCCTCCGCATCGCATGCCTCTTGTGGTAGCGTTCCCAGAAGACTGGCAGCATTGCCACGTTGTATGGCAATGCTTATTCTCTGTCCTAAAAAGAAGCCAGCCTTCTGGTCACGAGAAGCGTCGACCATTCGCTTCGCAATCTCACGGAAGAGGTTGCGAGCGCTCGGACCCCATGACCCCAAAGTCTCGACTCCAAACGGCACAAATTCATAATCTCCGATGAGATTGGAGTATTTGCGCCGCTTGAGAGCCTCTGCAGAAGCAGCAGCAGCTCCAGCACAGCCAGCCGTGCTAGTTGTATGGGTAGGAGCCATGGTATCAACGCATGTGGCGTCCCACACCAGAGTCCTACCCATCTTCCATGGCATTAACGACATGCCATCCGGTCTCTTGCCATCGTCACGCGCCAAACCGTTTGGTTCTAGTACAGCTGGTACACCGGCAGTGACAAGAGCACGGCGGATTATGTCATTGAGGCTGGCGTGCCGTGGAATTCGCCCTGCGCTCCTGCAGCACGACAGACCATGGTGTCCGAGTCTGTCAACGGCTTCTCCACAACGGCATTGATGCGGAGAAACACACGGCGCACCTAAACGGAGACAAGTTGCGATGCGGAAGGTAGTGTCATCTAACATAGTCCCTACGTTAGATGACGGAAGAGCTTGTAGCCAAAGACCCGATTCCCACACTCCAACCGCCAGTAAACGGGCACGCTCAGCAGCGTTGGAACATGTATTTAGTAATTTTTTTCCAACTAAGCTGCAGAGCGGCCCGTCCCACTGACGCTGTGAGAAAAGGTTCCTTGGGAGATCGGTGTTTGGACATGCAATTTTCCAAGCGTTCACTGCATCAGTCTTACACAATACTTCAGAATTAACTAGTGTAGGTGCAAGGATTTTCCTAGTTAATTCTTCGGTACTGTGGACTGAAGACAGGAACGCTGGTAAGCTGACATCTGAAATTTTGCGAATACCGAGCCCACCCAAGCGAATCGGTAGAGTCGCTTGTAGTAAAGCTCGGTCATCCAAGGCCACATTTAAAATTTTGGTGAGGGTATTTTCTATAATTTCGTCCATTTTTTTCAAAATTGTTAAATGTTTAAAAAATGGCGTTGATCGTAGGGCATGGGTGAATTTTGGAACGAATAGGCAATACCGAAGAATAGTGAAAGCCGAGTGTATATTAATTTTGAGTAGGCGATCCGAAATGTCACTAAAATTTTGAATTTTTTCCTCTATAAATGAGGTATAGGCATCTTCTAGGATTGGGGACCCGAGGAGACGTAAAGAGTCTTTTTCTAAAATTTTGATGGTGGGAGCTATGGAATTGAATTTAGAGATAGTAGAAATTTTGTCCGAAACGTCGTTTAAAAATATCTCGCATTTGCTGTCATTTAGTTCTAAACCGATTAATCTAAATTCATTTTTAATAAATGCCAAATCTTGTAAAACTGTCTCCACATCTCCCCCTAGAGTCCCATCGTCTAGGTACCATACATTAAATTTAGAATTTAACCGCCGAATAATGGGCTGAATAGCTAAACTGAAAATTACCGGTCCAAGAGGGTCTCCTTGTTGACATCCAACAGCTGATTTCAAAAGGTTGTCCTTGTATAATAATTTGGAGGGGTATCTGTAACATTGCCAAAGAAAATTATAAATTTTGGGTGTTTCTAATTTAGCTTGGTTGAACAAGGTGTCTCTGTTCACCGAGTTGAAAGCATTCTTCACATCGACCTTGAGAATGACCTCACCTTTACTGGAGCCAAGGTAGGTTGATAAAGCATGTATGGCAGCCTCACAGCCCCCCTTTGAACCAAAACCAATTTGGAGGGGCTGGAACTTCAAAGATAACTCGGTTTTGTAATATTTACAACAGAGTTTGGCTGCCATACGTCGGTACGTACATCCCACGGCAATGGGACGAATGCCACCATCTCCCTTGCGTAGGGCACACAAATTAGCCCCATACAAAATGTCTGTGATGGCATCATCCACACTACCGGAGAGCATCAAATTCATGAGAGCCGTTAGCTCCTTCAGAAGTGCCTCACCAGCCTCCCCGGTGCTTGGCCCTAAAAGATCTTTTAAATGTTGTGGGGTTAATGCGTCAAGACCTCCGGCAGAGCCACTTCGAAAGGAGACAACGGCTGCCAACACTTCCTTGGCCGTTACGCACAGGCAATCAGGGTCGGGGACAGGTGCCTCAGGAAAGGAAAGGCCACCCGCAGGCGCTGGATGCTTGCTCCGCAGACCAGTAAGGGTCTCAGGAGAGCAGGGCGCCACTACATCGCTACTAAAAAGCAATCTCGATGCCCCACTTATGTCACCATCCCTCAATTTTGATTCAACCAAGTTAAAAATATTGCTTTTCCGAAACGAAGAGTATGTTGGGTTTATATTTTCCGTTATGACGCTACAATTATTTCTAATTTGAGACGTCAATGAATTTGTAGTTGTTCGGTGGGCTGTCCGGTCTGTCCTGTCTGTTCTAATATGTAAAATTTTGTATGGGAAGGTGAGCAGTTGCTCCCAAGCCGTTTTACTATTTTCTCGAAGTACAAGACCTATGCAGTTTGACAAACTTTTCGCAACAATTGGTCTTGCACCGCGAGAAATTCTCTTTAGGATCGAAACAGAGTTTTTTAAGTGAGATAGTCTTTGCCAAAAGGGAATTTCAATAATGTTTTCAGAAACTGTACTGGTAGAGGGTTGAATAACCAGAGGGGGGTTCGGAGATACATGTCGGGGTTTGTGTACTTTTCCGATATGGTATGGTATCACATTCAATAGCGAAGCAGTAGGTTGACTTACCTCCGCATCACTATCGTGCAACATATGTGTTATATGATGAATGAAAATGGAGCACTTAAAATTCTTAAAACTAACACATAGTTCCGTAAACACTATATATACAAAAAAAAACACTTTATAAATTAACTGTCACAATAAAATAGTACTGAGAATGTTTTTTGTGGCAGCTGGTTGCCAAGGAGCCCGTTGCCTTGGGAGCGGCGTCCGTAGCGTCCCGTCACAAAAACCAGCACCTTGCTTCTCCTTGCCCTCTAAAATCCTACCACACGTCCTGATCGACCACCTGAATCTCGTGGAGGGTGGACACACGGCAACAAATTTACTGGCGTGGCTCACGTGGCTCTGGTGAAATTTCTTGAAAAACTTGACATTGGCGTCTCGCCATTAATAATTTTATGAACATTTACAATTTACTTGATATTGGCAAAATTACAGCGCTTTGCTGAAGAGACCATTAATAAATGAATTGAATTGCTTCTCCATAAACATTAACATTTTATTTATAATATAAATTGAATTGTAATTAGGTAATTATGAATGCTATTGATAATATTACAATTTGACTTAAATTTTGACATTATTCTCTTATTAATTTCTAAATTCAACTATAAATTGCAATAATACGGCCTTTACTGCTTCGACTCTACTTTCCCATCTTGTGTCTGATAAAGGTTTTATAGTAAGTTTTAATTTTCCTTTTATAAAATCCCAGCGCTTGCTTGATCTTGAAAATAGCAAATAAATTTTTTGTATACGTGTGCTTGTTTACCAACTAAGTGGTATAAAAAAAAATGATTTTTTTAATTTGAACCAGTAGTTTCTGAGATAAGCGCGTTCAAATAAACTCTTCAGGTTTATAATATTGTAATGATTTATAATATCGATAGATGGCTCTCAACCGTCGCCGTAAGACGGATATATGTGTAGAGGAATTTGGATGATTTCAGGCGAAGTTTCGGTTGCTTAGTGGTCAGCGTCCCCCCTGTAAGGGAGACAGTCTACCTTTTAGTTTGTTTGTAACATTAAAATAACTACTTTTAATTAATGCACATGACGCACCCTCCCTCGCCGGAACCTGGTGGGAGGAACTAAAACGCACGGTGCTTCTGGTCACCCCGGCTGATCCAGGGTCATCTCTTTCGAACTGGCCCTCCTCGGCTGCGGGGACCTCAGGGTCCCCAACTGGACCCCGGAAACGGGGAGACGGGCAACGCATGACATGACACATGACTGTGTACAATTTATTTATAATAAAAAAAGGTTTAAAGTTTAAAATATGTTGTCTGTCTTTCTGATTGTATGTTCCTGATAAACTCCAAGGTTAAGATAGGAAAAAAATTGAATCATTTCAGCCGGGATTCAGAGGTTATATAAAACGCAGGGTCATCTCTTTCCATCTGGCCCTCCTCGGGTGCGGGGACCTCAGGGTCCCCAACTCGACCCCGGAAACGGGGAGACGGGCAACGCATGACATGACACATGACTGTGTACAATTTATCTATAATAAAAAAAGGTTTAAAGTTTAAAATATGTTGTCTGTCTTTCTGATTGTATGTTCCTGATAAACTCCAAGGTTAAGATAGGAAAAAAATTGAATCATTTCAGCCGGGATTCGAACCCATGATCTTTCTCTTACAGGGGCAATGCTCTGACTACTAATTCACCGAACCTCGCCTGAAATCATATAAATCTTCCTATATAAATATTCATCTTCCTAAATACTTTAAAATTTCATCCAAAAGAATCTCTGAAGTGGCTGAAACGATTTGACGAAATTTACTATGGAAGTTAAAGCTATAAGGCGTTGGGGACCTAGTGGTTCCCTCACCCGAGGAGGGCCAAATCGAGAGAGATGGTTCTGGATCAGAAGGGAGGTAGGACACGGCGGTATTTCCGCCCAATTGAGCAGCCCGACTGGGGAAGTACCTCCGCCCTACAGAATACCGCGGCTATAATAACTTCGTGTTGTGTTCCCAGCGGTGAGTAGGGTAGCCAGAGCTAACTGGAGACTTTGTGCTGTCAGTGGAAGACTATGGGCTTGTCCTGCTTTGTCTTCTACTGACGGCACAGAAACTCTGTACTTACAGGGTTGGCAGCGCGACTGTGACTCCTCTGGTGTTACAGACGTCCATAGGTCACGGTAACCACTTTCCATCAGGTGGGCCGTGTGCTTGTCTGCCAACTAAGTGGTATAAAAAAAAAGTGGGGTGCGAGGGATATGCTTGTCATCCTCACCTTCGGCAACCAACAATGACCCACGGACGCCGTGCGTTTTAGTCGGTTCGAGTCCGACATAACCTCTCCCACCGGCTCCGGCGGGGATGTATTCGTGGGGATTTTTTTGCACGTATAAAAAAAGCTATAAGGCGTAACTTAGTAACAAATATTTTAGTCAAAGTATTAGGGCTTCGCGAAAAAATAATAAAACCTAAATCTAAGCATAAGCGAACAAAGTCACGTACATAGCTAGTTTAAAAGTAAACTGTATAGTAATTATACAAACAAGATACATATCGCACTTCCGTATTATACATTATACACGTATTTTTATATTTTTTGAGACGACAAACATTACGTACTTCGACTCTCACAGAGGAAACTGTGGAGAGGGTTGTTTAAAAAAGCTATAAGTTTGTATACTGAGAGAAAAATCTGAATATCTTTAGTCTTATAACTTACATATAGTTATAAAGGCTTCTTGAAGGAATTATGAAGGTCATTTACAGCCAAAAGTGCCAATGACAACATCAAGTGGCAATTGGTTGGCCAGCGTGTTGTAGAATAATGATGACTGAATGGAATTGAAACGTATTTCGACGCAGCGTGGTTCTCGACAGAGTAAAATTGGGGCCTTTGGGCCACCCCATCTCTTCCCATGCGGTGTCATACAAGGCGACTAAGAGATAGGGCTGTTTAACATCAGACTGATATATACAGCCCACACTCAAATTCAGATGATGGCTTGAGTCAACAAAAGTGCCCGGAAGACGGCAATAGGCTCACCCCTTAGTACATGGGACCGAGTTCAATGATTAGTGAAATGTTCGTTAATGCACCTGTGCCTAACCCTCAAGGGATGAAGGCGTGACATATATATATAAATATAAACGAAAGTCGTGTTAGTTGCACTATTTATGACTCAAGAACGGCTGTACCGATATAGCTGAAAATTGTTGGAGATGTAGTTTAGAACCAGGAGACGGACATGAAATACTTTTTATCCCGTCTGAAACGGGATCACAAATCTTTACGGGCAGAGCCGCGGGTAAGAGCTAGTATACATATAATACATACGTACCTATACTGCGAGAAAAATCAAAATCAAAATTTGAAAACCTTTTCAAGGAATCCAGTTTCCGGGGACGAATTCGGGACTCCGAGGTTCCCACAACTGAGAAAGGCCAGATCGAGAGACCCACCAGGTGTCGTGTGTTTTTAGTCGGTTCATAACATCATAACATAAACTCACACCTATATCGCTGAAGGGGTAGGCAGAGGAGCTAGCACCCACATTTCGACAGTTTATTTTTAGGCCCCAATGTAATAGGTGGCGCCTATTGCCATTAATCGGGCACTTATAAACCTGCAATAAATACACACTTAACTTCGAAAAACATCGAAAAGTCATTGGTGTGTGCCATAGTAAAACCTGGGTTCAAGTCTGACATTACCTCTATCACCGGCTCTGGCGGGGAGAATCCTTAGGGATATTACGTAAAAAAACACCTAAAACCCACTTATTCTACTGCAAATCTATTGAATGAAAGAAAGAAAGAACGAATAACTTTAATTCTAACCCACACATATTAAAATCAACACCCCGCCGATTGAGCAGTCCGACTGGGGTAGTACCTCCGCCCTACAGAATACCGCGGTTATAATAACTTCGTGTTGTGTTCCCAGCGGTGAGTAGGGTAGACAGAGCTCACTGGAGAATTTGCGCTGTCAGTGGGAAGACTAAAGGCTTGTCCTGATTTGTCTTTTACTGACGGCACAGAAACTCTGTACTTACAGGGTTGGCAGCGCGACTGTGACTCCTCTGGTGTTACAGACTTCCATAGGCCACGGTAACTACTTTCCATCAGGTGGGCCGTGTGCTTGTCTGCCAACTAAGTAGTATAAAAAAAAATCAAGTACAATTATTGGTGTATAACAATGAATATCTCTCTGTCTATACATCTAACACTCAGTTGTAAATCGACTTTCACGACATTAGAACTGCAAACTAGAAATACAATCTGTCTTCAGATCTAGTTATAAATCGAGATTTAAGACTAAGACTCGTGTTGCGATACAAGCCTAAGATTAGGTTATTTTTTTCTATTACCTCTGTACCTACACCATATTCTAATAAATAAAGAATTTTAATTTGATGAAAGTAGACCTTCGTGCTGTTACAGAATTATTTTTTCATACCACTTAGTTGGCAGACAAACACACGGCCCACCTGATGGAAAGTGGAGTCACACTAGCGCTGTCAACCCTGTAAGCACAGAGAGTTTCTGTGCCGTCATTGTAAAAGACAAAACAGGATAAGCTTTTGGGTTTCCCACTGACAGCACAAAAACTCTCCAGTGAGATCTGGCTACCCTTCTCACCGAAGGGAACACAACACTAAGTTATTATGGCCGCGGTATTCTGTAGGGCGGAGGTACTTCCCCAGTAGGATGCGTGTCCTACCTACCTATCTCTGTACCAAATTCCATTCAGAAGCCAGTTAACCACGTAGCAAATATACACCCAGCATTTATAATAGCAACAATATTCTTCAATAATATCCCATTTCTTGTAAGAAAACACCACTACGATATGTCTCATTAAAATTTCCATCTAGTTAAAACTTATAATACCTAAAAAATATTTCAACAAAACGTTCAAACTTCAGAAGTTAAACAAAAATAAACGTTGTTATAACTTACAGAAGTCTCCACGCATCCGTTAGTCTCATAATCCGCATCCGTTTGACTCAAACGCCTAGGGCTATACCAATTAGAGACATCCGCTCAAACTGCCTATTGTAAGTCAGGCGCGCCCGCGTGGCAGCCCTAGCAAGATTTTTTTATAGTTCGTTTATGAAAATAGCAATATTTTTTCGATTTATTTTGAATAAGATTTTAAATAAAGTGGATCCGTGATCTCTGCCTACCCCTATTGGAGTCGGACGTGATTTTATGTATGTATGTATGTATAAAGTAGACGAATATCTTAATGATAAAAATGCAATCATCCTAATCTCTTGATTTCTCGCACAGTATAAATTGTAAACATAACTATATTTATAAAATAAGGTAATCTTTTTTTTTTTTTTACGTGCGCAAAATCCCCACGGATACCTCCCCACCGGAGCCGGTGGAGAAGGTTATGTCGGACTCGAACCGACTAAAACGCACGCCACCTGTGGGTCGCTTTGGTTGCCGAAGGTGAGGTTGACAGGCATATCCCTCGCACCCCGGCCGACGGCGACGCAGGGCCATCTCTCACGATCTGGCCCTCTTCTCGGGTGTGGGCGAAAAAAAGGTAATCTAGTTCTAATATAATTCGCTGAGTTTCTTGCTGGTATCTTCTCAGTAGAACTAACCTACCGAACCAGCGAAAGAATCATTTTCCAATGGTTTATTATTACATTATTTAATATTTTTATGAAACTTTTTGACATAAATTGTAAAAAATTTACGTTCATATGTGCCTAAACTGAATAAATGAAATTGATTCTTTTGATTCTTTGATCTTGTTTCAAGGTTGAAGTTTTTTTTATACAACCTAGGTGGCAGACAAGCACACGGCCCACCTGATGGAAAGTGGTTACCGTGACCTATGAACGTGTGTAACACCAGTGCAGCAGTGGAGTCACATCCGTGCTGCGACTCTGTAAGAACAGTGATTTTATATGCCTTCAGTACAGAACACAAAATCAGAACAAGCCTTTGGTCTTCCCACTGACAATACAAAAACTCTCCGGTGAGCTCTAGTTACCCTACTCACCGCCAGGAACACAACACGAGGTTATTATAGAAGTGGTATTCTGTAGGGTGGAGGTTTTTCCCAAGTCAGACTGCTCAATTCGGACGGGAATACCGTTTCCAGGTTTTTTTTTGTACCGATATTTGGCAGACAAGGCCACCTGAAGAAAAGTGGTTACCGTGGCCCACGGACGTGTGCAATACCAGGGGCGTCACACTCGTGCTGTCAACCTTGCAAGAAACTTCAAATGCCCTATATGAAGAATTCCTTGTAATCACTTAGGAAGACCCGGCAGGGAGGTCATTCCATAGCTTAAGCGTGTCTTACTACGAAGCGGCTAAACTTCAATATTTTCTTTATACTTTATGAATATGTACGTAGGCACTTTGGTCAAACAAACTAGCCGTAGAATAGTAACTCTTTGATGCATATTTTTTTAAATTTCGAAATGAATACAAGTGTTTGTGTAGAGGCGGATCTAGTGTAAAATGTGAATAAAAATATAGTAACTACTTACTTTATTTTTAAAAATAGTGAATGGAAATATATTTTGCGAATGCGCCCGTAGTTGAGAGGTCGAGGGCTAGTGTTGGGATAAAATCGATTTTTTTAATGTCGATGAAATAATATATTACACAAACGTTTTATTTTAATTGTTTACTTTTGTAAATATCTACTAGATAAAATTTTAATTCTTCATTCATATATTAAATTGATCACACAAAATTAATTAAGTTTATTTTTATATACATATATATATTTTTTATATATTTATTATTTTTATAAGTGCCCGGTTAATGGTAATAGGCTCGCCACCTATTACATTGGGACCTAAACATAAACTGGCGAAATGTGGCTGCTAGCACCTCTGCCTACCCCTTCGTTGAAAATATAGACGTGAGTTTATGTTATGTTATTAATATATATCACTTAGGTGGGAGACAAGCACACCTGATGGAAAGTGGTTACCGAGGCCTATAGATGTGTGCAAAACCAAGAGAGTCACACTCGCGCTGCCAACCCTGTACCTAAGCATTAAGAGGTTCTAGTAACAATGATAGTCTTATTGTGTTATTTTTAAGTTATGTTTTTTTTTGCATCTTACTGTTTCTGTTTCTTTTTTCCGATGGTGGATTTTTTTTATATGTAGTGTAAGTGTGTGTGTACAGTCAGAGCTCATAATTGCATTAGCACAACAAGGCTCAAAATGGAGTGGCGTGTGGCTGCCGCGCGCCGGGCGTTTACATATGTGTGTGTGTGTGTAATGTCTCAATGCAATATGACGCGACGCGTCGTAGCGTAGACTAGAACAACAAAATATGAGTAGTTCGTGCTAGACAAAGATAACGATATATTTTTGTGTTATAGGTGTATGTGTATGTTTTCATAGCTGTATTATTCTTTACAACTGCTGTGAGTCATTAGATAGTATAACAGTAATTCGCCAACCTCAGTAAATTAACTGATAGCTAAGTGGCATAAGCAAGATACTATTGATTCACTGCGATTAGAGATACTTGTGGTTCGATTCCAGCCTATAACGGTCTTTTTATATTTATTATAAAAATATAATTTTAAATATTGATATAGTAATTTTGCATGAAGTTGGCATTAGTTATTATTTATGTGATTAATTATGGGGTTATGAAAAGAAATGATACAAAATGTTTGATTAAATTAATATATTTCATTTTTACTATCTACCAACCTGCTCATTGTAAATTTTATTGAGATTTATAGCTTAAGTATTCGTTTTCTCAAGGAAAAGAGGATTGAAACTTAACCTCAAACTTACAATCTTAAACTAACTTGTCCTATAGCCAGCACGTCCCCTTTTCACCAAATTCACAAAAACTACTTCTAACTTAACTGGGCTATTGAATATATTTTTTGTAATAAATGGAAAGATCATTAAGTAAGGTTTACTTACTTGTAAGTTATGTAACAAAAGTATTCTTTCTTTACAGATTTAATATTTAGAACAACAAGATTACTTTTTTCCAAATACCCAATTAAGTATCATTAGTATTGTAGGCGGACAAAATATTAATAATTAATAATAGTTATTGTGCTAATAATTATTAATATTTTGTATGACCTCCGTTGTTCTCAATACAGCTGAGTAGACGTCGGCGCATGGATCCCACAACATTCTGACAAATATCTGTCCCACGTAAATTGTCCCATATTTGCATGCAATGTTGTTTTAATAATTCAGGACATCTCTCGTCCCGTGAGTCCCATCTTTGGACCATTATACCCCATATATTTTCTATTGGGTTTAAATCAGGGGATCGTGCTGGCCAAGGAATAACGTTGACCTCTGCATGTTCCCTAAGCCATTCGCGAACTATGACGCCACGGTGTATAGGACAATTGTCGTGCACAAAACTAAAGTTATTTAATTCATCTCGGGGAAAAACATTGCGCACTGTAGGTAGCATTATATTATTTAAAACGTCCACATAACTGCTGCTGTTTGCTCGCGGTGGAATAAACTCTAGTTCGCCTGGTCCTTGCGCGCTGATCCATCCCCACATATTAACACTTATTCTACCTGACTCCGTGTTAGCAACAATGTTACTGTCAGACCAGCGTGTATTGTTCCTACGCCACAACTGCATCCTTCCCTTCTGACAGGACTTAAAAAATTTTTCATCCGAGAATATGGTCGTTTCCCAGTTAAAATCAAGGTATTCCCGGGCAAAACGTAACCTTTCGTCTTTATGCCGTTGCGTTAAAAACGGTTTTATTGCTGGCGTCCGGTGATGCAGGCCTTCGGCATGGAGTACGCGGCGAACGGTCATCAATGAAGTGCCAAACTCATTGGCCCATCGTCGTGTTGGTATGAAACCATTGGTTTCATACTCTGCCACCATATAGCTTCGCTGGTTGTGGTTAATCAACGGTGGCCTTCCACTTCTTGCACGAACCTTCAGGCTACCCTCGTCCCCAAACCTCTTCACCCAACGGCTCACAGTATTCCTCTAAAAATAAGTTTTTACACATTAATGTAAGCAACGGTTTATTAACATATTTAAAACACCAGACCTATTTGAATAATTATCCTACTAATATTATAAATGTGAAAGTTTGTGAATATGGATGTTTGGATGTTTGTTACTATTTTACGCAAAAACTACTGAATAGATTTTAATGAAACTTTACAATAAAATAGCTTATACCACAGAGTAACACATAGGCTGCGAGGGATATGCCTGTCAACCTCACCTTCGGCAACCAAAACGACCCACAGGCGGCGTGCGTTTTAGTCGGTTCGAGTCCGATATAACCTCCTCCACCGGCTCCGGTGGGGAGGTATTCGAAGGGATATTGCGCACGTAAAAAAAAAAAGAGTAACACATAGGCTATGTTTGGTCGCGATAACCGATATTCACGCGGGCGGAGCCGCGGGCGACAGCTAGTATAATATAAAAATTAAATGCTATAATAATATACTTACGGATAAGCCAGTTTCATTTGCTATTTCACTTATATTTAACCCATTCATATGTAAAGCCACAATATTGGCTTTGACTTCCATACTAATATTACTTGTAGACATGTTGAAATTAATATTTAATTGAATCACGGGAATAATAAGACTCGTAACTAAGTGCACCAACCAACAACGTTATTTTATTTTCTCTAAGCCAGTAATTATTCCATTTGATTTCAAATCTACCTTCATACTTTTTATATTTTATGCTGATCTTTGCCAAAGTTTAACAAATAATAAATTCTACTTAAGTAACATTGTTTACTCATCAACCAGATATTAATTTAAATAAATGAAACACAAAAAGTGTTACTATACCCAGATCGTAGGATTTGAACCGTCAACCTATGAAATGCCGTAGACCTCATCCTAGGACCACTCGGCCACGGATTACTTAAGAAATATAAACGAAATGATCGATAATATTACTACGGAAGAACAATTTATGCGTGTGTGTAAATTGTCTTAAAAGAAAAAGGTCACAAGTAGCGCTAGAATGTTGACGCTATAATTACGTAGGATTGCTACTGCACTTTTGAGTTCTACTGTACATTACATATATAATAGTGACACTCAGCTTAGTGGCCTCATCATATACTTTTTCACGCCCCGCTTAAAGGACCCGGGACTGTAGGAAGAAGGAAACACGTGAGCTGGATGAATGAATTCCAGTACTTAATAGCATGCATACAAAATAATTTGACATTCAAAGAACGGCATAAGATGGTGGTCTGAAAAAATTGTGTCATAAATCTATAGATGTTTTTACAAACCCAGTGTCCCATCCCTACGCTAATATGAAGTGAATGCCCAAACTTTGCATATTTGTATATTTTCCGGCAAAAAGCTTTTCATACTATTACTTTTAGCTGTGAAATACTTCATCTTGTATAGTGGAACACTAGTTGTGTATCCCGTTATTGCTTGATATATAGATAGATAGATAATTATTTATTGTACACCAACAGATTTACAGTAGGACAAGTAGGTAGCATGTATACAGTTGAATGTACAATGGGCGGCCTTATCGCTGAAGCGATTCCTTCCAGGCAACCTTGGGATGGGCAGTAATGTTATAAAAACAAAAGATTGCGTAATTCTGGAAATTATACGTACTCATAAATATATTTTTTTTGTATATTCCACAACGCATTTTAATTTTATTTATTTATTTTATTTATTTTTAGCTATAATTTGTATAATAGTTCTTTTAGTTTTATTTTAATAATTACATGTAAATTTATTTATACAAAATAAAGTGGATAATAAAGTTAAAATGTATGTTTGTAATGTTAACAGATTTTTAATAAATTCTAGGGGTAAAAAAAATGCTTGTATGGAACTTTTCTCTGTTTGAGCAGCTTGATCATGGGATCAACATAATTTAGCGACATTTTTTTATAGGACACATCTTCGCCTTGCCTGATGGTAAACTGAAGGCAAAGTCTCAGAAAAGAGGGTCACCATTACTTACACATACCGTGTGCCAATGGTGACACTCAGCTTGACAGCCTCATCATATGCTTTTTCACGCCCCGCTTAAAGAACTCGAGACAGTAGGAAGAAGGAAACACGTGAGCTGGTAATGAATTGCAGGCCTTAATGGTGCGACAGAGGAAAGAGTCCTGACGGTCATAAACGTCAAGATATGTATTGATCTCATACCTATATCATTCTATTCTGGGTGAAAGGGAATTTTTAGGGGGGAGGGGGGATGGATTTGGGAAATCCGACAGTAGTCGCTGCGATACTAATATATTCATATAAGCCAAACCAAAAGGAGAAGGATTTTTTTATAACATATATTTTATACCACCAGGCAAGCACACGGCCCACCTGATGGAAAGTGGTTACCGTGACCTATGAATGTGTGCAAAACCAAGGAAATCACACTCGCGCTACCAACCCTGTAAGCATAGAGTTTCTGTGTCGTCAGCGTAAAATACAAAGTAGGACACGCTTTTGGTCTTCCCACTGACAGCACAAAAACTCTCCAGTGAAATAAGAGGATTCTGGACTTAGAAGTGAAATCCTCAGATGCTATCGTAAATAACATTAAGGTTAAACATTGAATAGGGTTTCAACTTACACAAACGGTTTTTGTAAAATCGATTCTAGAATGCAGATAAACATATTTTCCATAGAACACAGACCAATACAAATAGATGTTTTACTTACACGCAAACTAACATTTACACTAAACGGGAATCGAAACGTCCATAGGCCACGGTAACCACTACCCATCAGGTGGGCCGTGTGCTTGTCTGCCACCTAAGTGGTTTAAAAATAAATTAGTTCACAAAGTCAGATTTATAACATAATACCAAATAATAAACCAAAATGACATCAAAATAAAACCTTTTGGTTTGTCAAACATAATAAAATTGACAAAAATAAGAATAATTTTACCTACAAATCCTCGATTGAATAGTAGCAACCTTTCAATAGCAACACTTTAAAACTCTCTATGGAACTCTTTTTTATATAGCAGACCTTTCAATTCTAATGGTAGCTTATTAAACAATCTGGTAGAATTGTACATCGTGCTATGTTTGAAGATGTTCAAATGAGGACGATCTATACTTTGGAAATTTGTGTATATATTTATACAAGTTATACATTTAATACACTTGTATATTGTATAAGGTGAGAGCGGCGTTTAGCGAGAAAGTACGAGTCACTCAAACAGCATTACGGGGACACCTGAGCCGGGCGAGAGGCACGCAGCTAACGACGGTTAAGCTAAGATTATCTTTTTTATATAGGACACGTCAATTGCCTGATGGTAAGCTGAAGCCAAGGTCTCAGAATAGAGGGTAACCATTACTTACATTTACCATGTGACAATGGTGACACTCAGCTTGACAGCCTCATCATATGCTTTTTCACGCCCCGCTTAAAGGACCCGGGACTGTAGGAAGAAGGAAACACGTGTGCTGGTAATTAATTCCAGACCTTAATGGTGCGACAGAGGAAAGAATCACCGAGCCGCTTGGTTTTTGATCGGCTATTCTGCACCGTGTGCGGGTGACACCTAAGCCCTGCATGTATTGTCCTGTGTAGGAAAGGGGAGGGTGGGTCTAATTGGAAGAGCTCATCAGAACATTCACCATGGTACAGAAGGTAAAATACTGCCAAGTACTCAACATCTCTACGCATCTGCAAAGGTTCTAGGGTGTTCGTGACCTTTGGATATTAACGATTCACTATTATTTTCATAAGTATAGAAAGGCAGAGGCTTTCAGCTACGTGCGTTGGAGTCACGGAGATGACTGCCCATCACGTGTGAAGGTTGCGTTAGGACACGGTCGCAGTTGCCATAATATTGAAGATAAAAAGTCAGAAATTGACTTCTGCGGATACTTTTTGCGGAAACTGCCATGGCTACGTGGGTAGCAAATTTCTGACATTGACGCTCCGCCGCGTTCTGGTCGATCCAGGTAGATCCAGGAAGCCCTGGTTTGACTTCGTAGAAAGTGACAGGCGTGCCAATAATGTTACCAAAATGAACATCCAAGATCTCGCGAAGGAGTAAAAGACAGAAGCCGGATCCTGAGCACCGATTTCATCTCGAATGCATTCAGGAAAATATGTCTCCATCTTTTTAATACCACTTAGGTGGCAGACAAGCACACGGCTCTCCTAATGTGAAGTGGTTACTGTGGCCTATGGACGTATGCAACACCAGGGGTGTTACACTCGCGCTGCCGATCATGAAGAAACCTTCTGATGCCCCTCTTGAAGAACCACATATTGTAGGTGCTTGGGAAAACCGCAGCAGGGAGGTCATTCCACAGCTTAAGTATGCGTGGGATGAAGTTTCTTTCATACCTCACAGTGCGCACCGTCTCGGGTCGCAATGTGTGAGGATGAATTCCCTGCCTGTGGCGAGAGGTGCGATAATAGAATCCATGATGATGATGAGATAGGTAGAGGCGTTATTTATTGTCGTTGTGCTTGCCGAATATTGGTAGGTACTCTTGACCTCACCTATCCTATCCTTAAAACACCCTCGATCTATTCGACATACGTACGTCTAAGTCGACCTTTACCGGGTTGCCTAATATTCACCCTCATCTCATTTGTCAGTTTCCTCAATCTTCTTTAGGTCTCCTCTCTTTATCTTTCTTATGAAATACTTTGCGAAGCCGTATGTTTATTACAAAAGTATTTTTTTACTTGAATTTATATCACGCACCTAAGTACTTATTAATATCACTAGTATTAGAAATATGGTACTGAATCGGAATAGATTTTTTTTGAAAACTAAATACCATAACACAAACTCACGCCTATATCCCCGGAGGGGTAGTCAGAGGTGCTAGCACCCACATTTCGCCAGTTTATGTTTAGGTCACAATGTAATAGGTTGCGAGCCTATTGCCATTAACCGGGCACTTATAAACCTGCGATAAATACACATATAACTTCAACAAGCATTGAAAAGTCATTAGTCTGTGCCATGGTACAAACTGAGATCGAACCCGAGACCTCGTCTCAGCAGTCCATTACCCACACCACTAGGCTACCGTGGTCTTGGAAGCCAAACATGAATCGCTATTCATCCCATATTCAACTGTTCCGTCCACTTCACGTTACCCATAAATCTTCAGTTAACTCTCAGATTATAGCCACAAGGTACAACCGCCCCTTAGAAATGACGCTTCGCGAACAAGATGGAAAAAGTTTGTCAAAGTTTTTGCGACTATATTTATTTAGCCCATTAATTAAACATAAAGGGAAAGGCCTTTACAAGGAAATAGACACCGAACGGCCGATGGTAAGAGGATCTTTATGTATATATATATATGTATATATTTACCATGTTACCGCGGTTATTACCTCCTATAACGTGGGACCGAATTCAATGATTGGTGAAATATGGGTGTTAATTCATCTCTGCCTAACCCTCCGGGGATAAAGGCGTAATTATATGTATGTATGTAAGTAAACTGTGCCAAAAAGGTTATATAATAAAATACAAAATATTTAGACGACAAACAAGCTTGGAAATGAGCTTTACGCTAAACTATGCTACTCACGTCTAGTGGTATAGGTAATGGACTGCTGACACGAGGTCTCGGGTTCGATCCCAGAACCATTGCACACACCAATGACTTTTCGATGCTTTTCGAAGTTATGTGTGTATTTATTGCAGGTTTATAAGTGCCCGGCTAATGGCAATAGGCTCGCCACCTAACACATTGGGACCTATAAATACATATAAACGTGAGTTTATGTTATGTTTATGTTATGTATGCTACTCAAACAAACTATTGTATTTAGACTAAGTAGAGTAAGTAAATGTTTGTAATAGACCAAAAAATATATTTTAATTTTGACGTTTTGTAAGCGTCGCTTTACACTTGCCGGGACTGACAATATTGTAAAAATATTGACTATAAATTGTCGAATTGTATGACTTATGCCTGCGAGGGATATGCCTGTCAACCTTACATTTTGCGACCAACAACGACAATGATTGATGAAATGTGGGTGTTAATTCACCTCTGCTTAGCCCTCCGGAAATAAAGACGCCATTATATGTATGTGTGTACGTGGGGCGCACTATAAGTTTCCGGAATGAATATGAAAAAATACTATTAAAGGTACAAAATTAATTTATTGTTTTTCAAAATAATCTCCCTTGGCGTCTATGCACTTTTTCATTCGATCAAACCAGTTTTGAAAACTTTTGTGCCACTCCTCTGTGGTGACCTCTGAAACGTGTTTTTCATACTCCTCGACAGCCTCTTCTGGTGATGAAAATCGTTGGCCGCGTAATTGGTTCTTAATTTTTGGGAACAGATAAAAGTCACAAGGTGCCAGGTCGGGACTGTATGCAGGATGACTCATGAGTTCTACATTTTTCGCCTTCAAAAAGTCGTTTGTCTGTCTGGCCGTGTGAGAACTAGCATTGTCGTGGTGCAGGATGATACGGCGTTTACGGTTATTTTTACGGAGTTCGTCAATAACTTCCGGCAAACAAATGGTCGTGTACCAGTCACTATTCACAGTACGACGATTTTCTATAGCAACAGTAGCCACGTGTCCAGTTTTATTAAAAAAAGAAGCAATCATCCGCTTAGATGCACTTTTCACGCGCGCCACTTTGGTTGGTTTCGGCTCATCTTGAAAGACCCATACGCTCGATTGCTGCTTTGTTTTGGGATCGTAGCAATAAATCCATGTTTCGTCACCTGTTACTATGTCCCACACCAAATTTGACGCACCTTCGTTGAATCTGGTAAGCATGGCACTGCACCAAGTGACGCGGTCCGTTTTTTGATCCTCGGTCAAGTTATGTGGGATCCACCGCGAGCACAGCTTTCTCACACCCAAATGTTTGTGTAGGATTGATTGTATTTGACTCATGCCTATTACTAAGGATGCGCGAATTTCATGGTAGGTCACATGCCTGTCTGTTTCAATCATACGGCGCACAGCATCGATGTTTTTGTTGGTCACAGCGGTGGACGGCCGACCATCGCGAGATTCGTCACTGAGATTGATACGACCACCCTTGAATTCTGCAAACCAGCTATAAACAGTCGTCTTGCATGGAGCTTCATCGCCAAATGCTGTTTCAAGCCGAGCGATGCTCTGTTGAGCCGTCAAATTACACTTAAAATCGTAGAAAATCATACTACGAAAATTTTCCCGAGTTAAATCCATGTTGATGCAGACACACAATTTTATAAATGGCGCCACAAGGTAAAAACAAAAGACAGTCAGATGAAACAAACTGTATTCTACAGCCAAAGAGTTCTATTTTCAAATGTTGTAATAAATTTTTAAATATTGTTTATGTAAGTGGCCAGTTCCGGAAACTTTTAGTGTAACCTATGTATGTAATGTAACTTATTATCTAGGCTGCCGCTTTCAGACTAAGTTTGTTTGTTAGATATAGAAAAAATATGTTACTTAATGAGCTAATTAATGAGGTAATACGAGAAAATTGCTTATTTTGATTAGACTGGTGAAAAGTGGGCATAGTTCTTCATGATTTAGATAGATGCAGCTCACGCGTTCCCTTCTTCCTACAGTTCCGGGTCCTTTAAGCGGGGCGTGAATAAGCATCTGATGAGGCCGCCAAGCTGAGTGCCACCATTGTAACATTACTTAGTGTCTACAATGTTGACCCTCTTTCCTGAGACTTCACCTTTAGCTTACCATCAGGCGAGGTGAAGTCAAGTTGGCGTGTCCTAGATAAAAAATAAGACACTCACAACCCAAAAGATCGACTATCCAATAATCTGTCCTTAAATCAATCGAGATTTAAAACTTTGTGTCGTTCTTGAATATGGGCCTAAAAGGTAGTTTAGATTTCCATCTTTTTTGAAGCTTACGAAACTATTATATCAAGTCTACATGTGTCTAAAAGTTAAAAAAGATGCCTTTTTTGTTACCTGTGTTAACGGCCCTAATTGGGCACGTTCGTATGCGGCGGCACGGGGTAAGGCTGCGTGTCGGTGACGCGGATAGCGGGTTTGATCCCCAGATCAATAAGTGCGAATTAATCCGAGTATATAGGTTTTGGTAGTCTAATATCATATTTACGTACATATAAGCACGCCTTTATCCCCAGAGTTGCAGAGGCAGAGGTGAATTAACACCCAAACTTCACCAATAATTGTATTCGGTGCCACGTAACAGGGGGTGAGCCTATTGCCGTATTCCGGGCACTATTGTTGAGTCGAGCCATGCATCTGAGGCTGAGTCTGGGCTGGGTAGGTATTTCTGTCCGATGTTAAACAGCCGTATCCCTTAGTCGCCTTATACGACACCACATGGGAAGAGATGGGGTGGTCCAAATTTTACTCTGCCGGGAACCACGCGTCCTAATTAATAATTACAAATTGATGGGCTGTATAAAAAAAAAACTGAACTTGATAAGATGTATATTGGTTGGATGTAAAGACATCATCTGGCTTTCTTTCCGGGGTTTTCAGGGGGGCACCCTGAAACTGGAGATGGACCTGGGTTAGCCAGGGCTGCTAGCAACACGGCATCTGCTGCTAGTAGTAATTGATTATACCCTTTTTTAACTTGCGAAAATCCCCTCGGACACCATCCCGCCGGATACGGTGGGGCTGGTAACGTCGTACTCGGACCGACTAAAACCGCACGGCCGCCTTAGGCCATCAGTTACCGAGGGGTGAGGTAGTCTTTGGTATATTCCTCGCGCAATTGATTATGCCCTGCTATTTCTTATTTTCTGTATTTCACCATACGTTAAGGGTAAAAATTCATGTCCATCTGTAGGTATATCACCAGGCTGTATTCTCATGTACCTATCGCGATACCCAGGCAATTGTTTATAGATTATGTTTTTCTATAGCTACTATAATAATTACTAATTTTAAATCTTTTAAAAAACCTGCGATATCCTAGTGGTATGGGTTATGGACTGCTGAGACGAGGTCACGGGTTCGATCCCAGATTTTACCATGGCACACATCAATGACTTTTCGAAGTTATGTGTGTATTTATCGCAGGTTTGTAAGTGCCCGGTTAATGGCAATGGCCTCGCTTGCCACCTATTACATTGGGACCTTAACATAAACTGGCGAAATGTGGGTGCTAGCACCTCTGCCTACCCCTTCGGGGATATAGGCGTGAGTTTATGTTATGTTATGTTAAACTTTCGCGTCCCATGATATACAATAACGTTCGGGAATTAACATATCATGGTATAGGTACATCCATACCTTTGGTTTGTTGATGTTTCGACCAGGTCACACCGGCCATGGTCACAGTTCGCCTAGCACTTAAACTTAGGTGGCACGGCACACCAAGCACACGGCCCACCTGATAGAAAGTGGTTACCGTGACCCATGAACGTGTGTAATATCAGGTGAGCCACAACCATTCTGCCTACCCTGTAAGAACAGAGATTTTCTGTAAATCCAGCGCAGAACACAAAATCAGGACAAGCCTATGGTTTTCCCACTGAAAGCACGAAACTCTCCAGTGAGCTCCGGCTACCCTACTCACCGCCGGGAACACAAAACGAGGTTATTATAGCCGTGGTGCTATGTAGAGTGGAGGTACTTTCCCAGTCGGACTGCTCAAATCGGACGGTATTTCCGTCCAATTGAGCAGTCCGACTGGAGAAGTACCTCCACCCTACAGAACACCGCGGCTATAATAACGTCGTGTTATGTTCTCAGCGGTGAGTAGGGTAGCCAGAGCTCACTGAAGAATTTGTGCTGTCAGTGGGAAGACTAAAGGCTTGTCCTGCTTTGTCTTCTACACTGACGGCACAGAAACTCTGTACTTACAGGGTTGGCAGCGCGACTGTGAGTTCTCTGGTGTTACAAACGTCCATAGGCCACGGTAACCACTTTCCATCAGGTTCGCCGTGAGCTTAAAATACCCTCATGTCTTTCTAATATTTTTCTAAACATGGCAATTCATCCCTGCAAGCAGACTTTTCTCAGTTTTTACAGAACTATCCAGCCACACCGTCTCTGCTCACACCTCCTCCACGCAGATTGAACTACTATTGTTCACATGTACAAATAAAGGTATACTCCCCCCTCCCCTATATCACTCCAGTTGGTCTATTGTGGCGCTGAATCATACCGCGTTGCAATCAAATTGTAAGAACTTGCATTTTCAATAATGGCTGGATCATGAGCTGTAATACGGCTATGTGGCGGTAAAACTGCGACTTTCCTTTTTATTAAATGTCTGAAGCTTCTATCATCACAGAAAGCACCAAAGCTGTTATTTTTTTTTTATACCACTTAGATGGCAGACAAGCACACGGCCCACCTGATGGAAAGTGGTTACTGTGACCTATAGACGTGTGTAACACCAGAGGAACCACACTCGCGCTGCCGACCTTGTAAGCACAGAATTTCTGTGCCGTCAATGTAGAAGATAAAGCAGGACAAGCCTTTAGTCTTCAAACTGACAGCACGAATTCTCTAGTGGGCTCTGGCTACCCTACTCACCGCCGAGAACACAACACGAGGTTATTATGGTCGTAGTATTCTGTAGGGTGGAGTTATTTCCCCAGTAGGACGGAAATACCATAGTGTCCTACCTCCTACCATTAGTTTTTTTTTTTTTTTACGTGCGCAAAATCCCCACGGATACCTCCCCACCGGAGCCGGTGGAGGAGGTTATGTCGGACTCGAACCGACTAAAACGCACGCCGCCTGTGGGTCGTTTTGGTTGCCGAAGGTGAGGTTGACAGGCATATCCCTCGCACCCCGGCCGACCCAGGGCCATCTCTCACGATCTGGCCCTCTTCTCGGGTTGTGGGGACTACAGTCCCCAACTCGACCCCGGAAACGGGGAGGCGCGCCAGGCGCGCCACCGCCGCGGCCTGCTTCTGCCAGGGTGACAGGCGGCTCCACCTGTCACCCCCAGGCCGGCGCTCATGGGGGGCGGAGGTCGTTCATCGACCTCCGACGCCCGAGTTGCCTTCGTACGCGGGCAGCTTGGCTTGCGATCCTTCGTCGCTCCCGCTGCCGCTCCCGCCCCGCCTCCTCCGTCACGAGCATTACTTGCTCGCAGAAGGAGGCGCCGGCCGTCCACGCATCCGCGCAGCGGACCATCGCCGCGAGCAAGGTGGAGAGCGTGAGAACTCTCACTCCCAGGGCCGCCACAAGCTCCCGCCTCGGCGTCTCCCACGCCGGACACTCGGTGAGCGTGTGCGGACCTGAGTCCTCGCTCGCGTCGCAGTGATGGCACTCGGACGTTGGCTCTTTCTCCATCCGACGCAGATACTTTCCGAAGCACCCGTGTTCGGTGATCATCTGCGTCAGACGGTACGAGAGGCTGCCGTGTGGCCTCTCTAGCCACTCCCCCATGATGGGTCTTACCGCCGTTACTACGGCGTGCCCTGCGCTTGGTTGCCCAAGTCGTCTCTCCCATTCCGCCACCATTTCCCTGTGGAGCCGGGATCTCACGGCCCGAATTTCTTCGGGCTCGGGATCGTGACCCCGCTCCCGCGCCGCCCTTCGGAACCGGTATAGCGCCGAAAGGCATCTCGCTTCCAGGATCCATGGTGGCGATCCGGCGAGGAGACTCGCCGCGTTGAATGATATCGTGCGGTACCCCCTTATGATGCGGCACGCCAACTTCCGCTGCGGACGCTGCAGCAGAAGCATGTGCCGATCACTCAGGGTGTCCGCCCACACGGGACACCCGTACAGGGCCATGGACCGCACGACACCCGCGTAGAGTCTCCTGCAGGAGTCCTCCGGGCCCCTCAGGTTGGGCAGTAGCCGCGCCAGAGCGTTGGCTGTGCCCGCCAATTTGGGGCCCAGACTTCGGAAGTGCTTCCCGAAGTCCCACCGGCCGTCGAGCACGAGCCCCAGATATTTCATCTGGGGCTTGATGCCGATGAACAATATTCGTCTCACACCTATGGTTATCAGTTATCATACAAAATGTCAACAATATAAAAGCAAGAAATTATTATTAATCGATATTATATTATTGCATTAGATTTGGTGTCAGTTATAAATTATAATTCACAAAACTAAATAACTTAATCATTAATAAATTAAGTGTCACAAGTTAATGCTAGGTGCAACAGTTATATAGTTAACAATTAAAATATCAATTCATAATAAAATATAAATCAATAAATATACAAATAAATGGATTTATTTTAGTCTTATTTATTTATTTATTATATTCTTTATTGTAGGCCAATTACAATATTCATTTTATAATCATGTCAAGAAATAATATATAAATATTAAATACAATAAAACTAAAATAACTATTATACAACTTATAGCTAAGAACAATTAAAATGCGTCGTGGAATTCCTCAGCATCGCATGTGTTGGCGCGATTGGCCACGTGCGGTAGCGGACTGTATTGCGGGGAAGTAGCTAACTGTTCCATTGACGCTTTACACACAAACAAGACAGGTGACCGGGTTGCCGCGGATGTGATCTAGGCAATGAATGCAGCCCGAGAAATTAGGAGAGGATACACTAACCTTCACGACACCACGTGTTTTCATCGCCGCCGGTACACGGATCTTCTCTTCCTTGCTCAGGAGCTGCCGTCCACATCACTAAATCACTTGAGGGACACACGAGAGGCACAATCCGATCGGTAAAGGTCTATGGAGCGGTTAAAATGCAACAAATATTATTCATTTCTGAGAGATGGTCGCGCGGTCCGCCTTTACGCTGGCAGTTCATAGCGGGACTGAGTGTCTATATATCACAAATGGCGGACGGAAGCTATATCTAGTACTACTCTATGGTTAGTGCGGGAGGGGAGACGGGTATAGAAGGAGTGTGTTTCCGCGTCAAGAAATACAGCTTCTACATCGGCGCAACCATTCCCCCCGGCTTGAAGGGTTACCTTCGAAACGACAAATGCGAAACAAATCTAAAGTCTAATCTAAATCTAGGTTTGGGAAATAACAACTAAAATATAAACCTAGATTGGAGCTCGTGCCTACCGCTGGCTAGGCAGAGGGCAGAGGCGAACAAACAACACAACGCAACAGTCTCGACCAAGACGAGACGCGATTAGCCAACAACAAAATAAGGGTCTCTTCACGTGGGACCGATACAACAAGCGAGTGCTTCTTCTCCTCGGGTGGTTCGGAAACCGTAGTGGGATTGAATTGACTAACTGGCCACCCATCTAACGCGGCATGAATCCAGGACAGTCCACCAAACCACAACGGGTGATCCAAAATTTGCGAAGGAAGCAATCCACGAGAGAGACAATCGGCTGGGTTGTCGGTGCCAGCAACGTGAAAGAGATTATGTGGCGCCAATTCAGATTGAATTTTTGCCACTCTATTAGCGACGAATGTGTCCCAACGATGGGGCGAAGAGTGGGCCCAACACAAAGCGACTGTTGAGTCCTAAAGCTAAAATTCTACTAATATTAATGCGAAAATTTACAATTATGTCAAATAAATTACCTTAAAGATTCCGACCACAATACAAAATGTCATTAAGCGACACGGAAGTGCTAGTCTTAGCACTGCCATCCAAAACTACGCGGAGTTTTAGTAGTAAGCTTATCTTCTCTAATAACTCCGCGGTGCGGGATAATGTACGAAGGCTGGGTCCCGCCAGTGTCCGCAGGCGCAGGTGAGATGTAACCTTTATCTAAATATTCGTTAACAACCTCATCATAGGCCCGCTTCGACTTTGGGGACGCCTGCATCTTTCGTTCCAAACAAAGAAAGCGTTTTTCAGCGGATACACGGGACCCACCGAGCGAAAACTTGCGGATGGTAGACTCCAGTGGCGGCTCGACGGTGCAACAGAACGAAGCAGTCGAGTGACTAAAACTATCTATAGAAGCGGGTGCGGAACCAATTATAACAAAACCAAGAACTGTTTCCAGTGCGTGCGGAGCGGGGTACGTCGGTCCCCCTTGAACCTTACGTGATAACTGGAGGTGCGGGAGAATCGAAGCGCCGATCAATATATCGACGACTCCAGGAACAGCGTAAGTCTCATCTGCTAAAGGCAAGTCTTTAAATTTCGTTAATAAAGACGTGTCAACCGGGACGGTAGGCAACTGTTCAGCTATTCTATCCATAACGAGCGAATCCATGTCAAACCAAATACTATTATTAAAACGAGATCTAAACCTTGTTTTAACGGTGCCACGAACAGCTGACTGTAAGCTTCCAAAACCCTTCACCACTGAGCGGGTTGAACGCTTATCAACATTGAAACCAAGACGCCGACAACAATCTTGAGTAATGAAATTACTTTGCGAAGCGCCATCTAACAGCGCTCGAACAATGCGCGGCTTACCTAATGCATCAACAATAACAACGCGAGCGGTCGCAAGACACACAGTAGTGAGTGCAGCACTAGCGGAGAACGAACACAAGGTGACGTCATCCGCGGCGGTCACCGGGCGGGCCGGAGCGCGCGCGAGCGCGGGCTGCGGCTGCGGCGCAGGCTGCCGTGTGTCACCGCTCGACGAGCCAACCGTGCTCACATTGGATGCGGCATTACTATTCTCAAAATGAAGTAAAGTGTGGTGTCTCGCTTGACATTTGCGACAACTATTTCTACTATTACATAAAACAACGCGGTGTTTAGTACCGAGACAATTAAAACAAAAATTATTAGCGCGAACAAATTTATAACGATCACTAGGCGACAATTTTAGAAAACCAGGACACCTGTACAGTTGCGAATGATGAGTACTACACAAAGAGCAAACAGGTGATTGTACATGTGCTGGTGCGGTACTAACATAAGTATGAGTTGACCTCAGTGACTTCGATGACGCATCTACTTTGCGTGCAGAATCAACAACTATCTTCGCGCCTTCATGTTTCGATGAAGAGCGTTGCAATACTTTTATATGCTCGCGAACAAAACTTTCTAAGTCTTCGAACTTAGGAATTTTATTGCCGCGATGATCCGACTCAAACAAACGAATGGTTTCGGAATCTAATTTCCTTAAACCCATATACAAAAATACGAAGTCGCAGAGGTCATCGATCTTTAGGTTCTTTACGGCGCGAACAGCTGACGCGAAAGTATCTAGAAATTTCTCTAAGTTTTGATCGTTACATGCCGTAATAGATTTCAAATCAAACATCTGATCTAAATAGGCGTTAGCTACCGATCTTTTATCCTCATACCTAGCTTTCAAAGTATTTAAAATTAAATTATAATTCTCGGCACTAAACGTAATTCCAGCGCAAACGGTTATAGCTTTACCAGTCAATTTTTCAACGAGATAATGCAATTTTTCGTGATCTGTCAACGAATCGTTCTTATCTATTGTATTCTCAAAACTATCTATAAATAGACACCAATTGCGAATGTTACCATCAAATTCGGGTATTTGAATTGGTGGCAACTTAGGTCGGTCGCGAGTGGGGTTGGGTAGGTCAGCCGGTTTCTCCAAACTCCTAGCGACGCGTTTGATACGACAATACAAATCGTCAAACGACGACAAGGCTTGATAACTCACTGAGTAATCGGGATCCAAATTCAACTCTAAAACGTTGATGTCATGTACTAAGGTTTCGAAATCCGCGCGTAGACTATCTAAGTTTTCTATAGAACACAAGAACGAATCTCTGATGGCCAAATCAGAGGTTTTAAGTGCATTATTATAAATCGATTGTACGCGAGAGTAAATCATTTCTTTTTTAGCGTATAAAAGTTTCAATTGAACCTTACCGGTCTTATCAACCTTTGGGGACATGTTTACAATTAAATCTCAAACTAAAGTGCGGTAAACAACAAATATGAAATGACTTAATCTTAGCGGTACAGAGCAGCGAGGCGGCGCGAGCGATACTCGGCAGGTAGGTAGGTATTTACAACTGTGAATGCACGCTTGAACAAACGCGCATAGCAACAAGGTCGTACCTACGCGATGGTCGCTGTCTAGGTTCAACTATTATTTCAGAGATTAAGTATTGCGTAATATCTATTCAAATTAAAATACTTTCGTATGAATTGGAATGAGATGCGAGCGAACAACGTAATTGAAAAAATAAAACAAAGCCAAATGCGTTAGGTATTACACTGTGCCTATGCACTAGGGTGTCTAGTATACCTAAGATCTAAGCCTAAATGCCTAGATGCGGGGTTTTCTACTAAAATAACTAGGTATTTAGGCGCTGTGCGAAAATTGCGAAATACGACTAAGTGTTGATACGATACCTAACCTATGTATGTACTAGGTAGGTACTATGCGAGCCAGCGGCGAACGGACCACAAATCTAATCCTAAATGTCTGGATGCGGGGTTTTCTACTAAAATAACCAGGCATTTAGGTGCGGTGCGCTTATTCCCATTAGAATAATAACAAAACTACGAACTACGGCTAAAATCCGGTTCGATCAGGACCAAAAAATGTTGGCGCGATTGGCCACGTGCGGTAGCGGACTGTATTGCGGGGAAGTAGCTAACTGTTCCATTGACGCTTTACACACAAACAAGACAGGTGACCGGGTTGCCGCGGATGTGATCTAGGCAATGAATGCAGCCCGAGAAATTAGGAGAGGATACACTAACCTTCACGACACCACGTGTTTTCATCGCCGCCGGTACACGGATCTTCTCTTCCTTGCTCAGGAGCTGCCGTCCACATCACTAAATCACTTGAGGGACACACGAGAGGCACAATCCGATCGGTAAAGGTCTATGGAGCGGTTAAAATGCAACAAATATTATTCATTTCTGAGAGATGGTCGCGCGGTCCGCCTTTACGCTGGCAGTTCATAGCGGGACTGAGTGTCTATATATCACAAATGGCGGACGGAAGCTATATCTAGTACTACTCTATGGTTAGTGCGGGAGGGGAGACGGGTATAGAAGGAGTGTGTTTCCGCGTCAAGAAATACAGCTTCTACATCGGCGCAACCAGCATGCCTCTTGTGGTAGCGTTCCCAGAAGACTGGCAGCATTGCCACGTTGTATGGCAATGCTTATTCTCTGACCTAAAAAGAGGTCAGTCTTCTGGTCACGAGAATGACCATGTACCATAGATAACAAATTGTGGCGGGTACGAGGTCTTTGAGTTTTATGTTTCTTGTGTTTTTATTTCGATTTTATTTTTTAATTCTGTCTTTATTCTAAATTGTGTATATATGTTATGTGCGTTGTGTTTTGCAATAAATGTATTTTCTTTCTTCCTTTCGTGTGGGATTTCACTCTACTGGTGATATGCCTATGGTTGAATCGTACCGCGCTGCTATTACTCTCAGAATACTGTTGGAGCTCATTGGATAGGGCTCAACAATGACGATATTAATGGAAAATTAATGGCAACTGGGCCCATCGTGATTCCATTAATAAATTAATATCGTCATCAATTTTTTGTTAAATAATCAATACTACGGAATAAGTCCCAACTTAATAAATTAGTAATAATATAAAATAAAATAGTTTAATTACAATGCAATGTCAGACATTTTGCAGCTTTCCCTATTTCATTTGCTACTACGACTAGTACATTCAAATCCAGTGTTATTGCGCGCCGAGTGGCAAGTGGTATATCATCGGACGCTTCTGCGAGAATTGCTAGAGACGATAATACCACATATTGCGGCAAAATTAAACTGAAAAAATTGACAGTATTTTAGAATGGGTAGCACCAATGTGTTATGTATTTTAGGAGTATAAATGAAGGTGGTCTTTTTCAATATTGACCGAAAGTGATGATGCAGTCGAAGTTGGAGTACGCTTGTCTACTAGATTTTTTTATTTTTTTATTTTGACGGTTGAATGACAACTGTATGTAGAGAAGATTTGAATGTTAAAATGTATGTGTGGTGTGACGAGAACGGACAGAATAAGGCCTCTGTGGCGGAGCTGTAGAAGGTTCGACTGCTGCGCAGGGGGAGCGCGAGTTCGATTCACGCTCAGTGCAAATATTTGTATGCTTAATATTTGCATTGTAATGCAAAAAAAAAGTATCTAAGTATGTTTATTCGCAGTCTAGATTCCATGACACAAGCTGGTTAAACTATGCTTAGTATGTGCTCTAGATAGCGTTGTGTAGAATGTTGTAGAATAAAAAAAGGAATGAGTATAACAGAGGATATTTGAGAGTGGCACCAATGAATGAAAAATTGAAAAGCGTCTATCGTGGTATGGACATACTATGAGAAGGGATGAAAGTATTATTGTAAAAAAGGTCCGAAACATGAATCCCTCTTCATTCTGGTATATACTTTTACACACTTTTAGAAAAAAAAAAACACAAAAAAGGAGAGATAAGTCCAAGAAAAGATGGATATAGTATAGAAGGTAGTGACAGACAGAATGACATTTGACAGGAGTGTACGGAGAATGCCAAAAAAATACCTACCGGTCGATAACGACATGTTGCGCTGACTCCAAGTAATTAGGACAAGGGACAGGCAGATGATAATGATAAATATATTTATAGAGTGTGAAAACAATTATAAAAGAATGCCAGAATCGTAGTAAGTGGAAACGTGTGGTCTCTGCTTTTCCTCTTGGGGAAGAAACGTGACTGTATGGCATTTCGCTGAGAGGAGTGTGTACGCATGTGAACGCCTCTTTCGTACAAATAATATGTAACTTCGTAAAAATATTAAACCACGAAACAGTCCGCAATGCACGCACACTGTGGCACCATAAAGCAATAGATTCTGTCACACAAGTGAAGTTTTGAGCAAAATTTTATAAATAAATAAAACATACAGGTATTAACAGCTCTATACAGATTCTAAGACGCAATAATTTGGGATTAAAATATGCATTTCTAGATATTATATTTCTTTTCAATTCTAGTGCTTAAGTGTAGAAGCTGGCGTATATTTAGGTACTGGAGTATTTGAGTTTTAGGAGTTGAGCGTACCTAAAGTATGTCGGACATTGTAGGGTGACCATATAACAAAGCGCTAAAAGTGTAACTTAACTAGCTTAGGTTATCGGTTCTAGAATGCGAAAATTACTTAGATATATTTTCGATTGAAAATACTAACATTATTAAAAACCGCGTGGTTCCCGGCGAAGTAGAATTTGGACCAACCCATCTCTTCCCATGCGGTGTCATACAAGGCGACTAAGGGTAAGGTAGGATTTTTTTTTATACAACTTAGATGGCAGACAAGAACACGGCCTATCTGATGGAAAGTGGTTACCGTGACCTATGAACGTATGTAACATCAGACAGATATATACAGCCCAGACTCCACCTCAAATGCATGACTCGAGTCAACAGTGCCCGAAAAACGGCAATAGGCTCACCCGCTATTACGTGGGACCAAATGCAATGATGGTGAAATGTGGGTGTTAATTCACCTCTGCCCAACCCGGATAAAGGCGTGATTATGTGTATGTATGTGTGTATGTTAAACACCCAGATCAATGCATATAGTTACATTTATGCCTACAAATATTTACACTGAGCGGAGATCGAACCCGTGTGTCCCAAATGGTCTAGATAGTGCTGCCTCCCAGCGCTGATCAAATTTTATTTTTAACCCCCGACGCAAAGACTAAGGGTCGGTATAGGATTGACGTGTCTACGTGTCTCTGTGTGTGTGTCTGTGTTTGTAGCATCGTAGCTCCTGAACTGATGTACCGATTTGGGTTTAGTTTTTTTTTTGTTTGAAAGATTAACGTTTGTTCTTAGCTATGTTTTAAAAAATTAGTCCAAGATGGCCGCCTCTACAAAATGACGGAGTACATATTTTTTCTAAACTCCCTCAAAATGGGTATCAAATGAAAGGGCTTGACTAATATAGGTACCTTTCAAACAAAAAAACTAAATCCACATCAACTCATCCGTTCAGGAGATACGATGCTACATACAGACACACACACATACACACACACACAGACGTGTCAAACTTATAACACTCCGTCGTTTTTGCGTCGGGGGCTAAAAATAAAAATCTATCGATCCAATATTATGACGGAGTGCTTTACAAGTTAGGGTCCCCCGACATGACAACGCTTGAATCAAAATATTACTAGGTAGGTATATCAAAGTTAAAGGGGTAACCAACACAAATTATTTTCAACTTTCACACGGACCACCTGATGGAAAGTGGTTACCGTGGCCTATGGAGGAGATGTATGCAAAACCAAGGAAGTCACACTCGCGCTGCCAAACTTGTAAGCACAGAGAGTTTCTGTGACGTCAGTGTAAAAGACAAAGCAAGACAAGCTTTTGGTCTACACGCTGACAGCACCAAAACTCTCTAGAGAGCTCTGGCTACCCTACTCACCGCCGGGAACACAACACGAGGTTATTACGGCCGCGGTATTCTGTAGAGCGGAGGTACTTCCCCAGTCGGACTGCTCAATTGGACGGAAATACCGTCGTGTCCTACCTCCTCGGAAACTCGTAAGATGGTCACTCATATGATCAGACAGAATCACAACAATTAATTTATTAAGCAGTGTCTAATTTATGTAATTGCATGACAAAATATAATCCTATACAATGTTTACGGGAATTAACGCATCATGGTTTCGACCAGGTTACACCTTCCGTGGTCACAGGCTGACTGGCTCAGTGGTGCATGCCTGCCGTCTTCCAGTCCGTGAGGCAGTAGGTTCTTCATCTACCCGCACATTTTCGTTTCGCTGACGAGCAAATCTGCGATTGCAGAACATCTGCTAGAAGCAGGCACCAATCACTGAATTGAACTTCACCATACGCAAGTCCTCTCTACCCAACGTCACTACTACGCAAGAGCTGTACGTAAAGCGATTGAAATCAAGAAACACAAAAATTTCAATCGGGAAAATGGGTTTAAATTTACGGCATGGAATCCAGTGATTCAAAACATGCAACCTCGCTTTTCTGCGTAGTCGGCTAAACACAGGCATAAGTTGCTTACAGTACAGGTACAATGTGAGTGTTGTGATGGTACTTACATGGCGAATCAAAAATATTAAAAATATCGACAATGTGCGGGTAGATGAAGAACCTACTGCCTCACGGACCATATGGTATTCCATGAACACGTTAATTCCCATTAACATTTCATGGAACGCGAATGTTTAAAAGTTAAAATATAATTCTAATACAATTCCAATAAAGTGACCTTTTAGACCTGTTAATCTAACTACAGATCTTCGATACCGTCTCAGCAGTGAGTTGTGGAGGTCAGGTGGCACTCAGTAGGTAGTTATAAAAACGCCTTGGGAAAACATAGTATCACGCCATCTAAAAGATTTATAAAGAACTTCATACTACGGGACTGTATTAGAGTATGACATCAACTACAACTAGATGTCACTAGCAGTTGTTTTCGAGAGAAATAAAATGTTTCAATAGAAAACTGTAAATGAAATGTAATAATTAATTATTATTCTAAAATTGAGAATGTCTTGCAAAGTCAACATTGCAATACCGTTGAAACATAACTTAAATTTACATATCTTTGTACTGTGCTGCCATCTATTTTAAACAGACGAAACTATGTAGTCAAAGTTGTATCAAGCAGTTTAAATCTTTGTCTCACAGATGGCTACACTTTAACATAAGTTCAAATTATATTTTATTTTTTGATTGAGATGTTAGTTTTCTCGCAGATTCCAGAGTGGAATTTAAGTATACATACTACTTATTATTCCAGGAATAGGTTTCTGTGGATTATTGGAACGTAATCGGAATTTATATTATGAGGCGCTGCGGGTCATAGCTAGTGTATTTATATCCATGGTCCAATTACTGTTAGATAACCCAAGGGCCCTATAATCTTGTACCATTTATTTTCCCGTCATATAACATCGATATAAACAAAATATGTAGGTGTCTGTTGCAACACCTTACACTAACAAAAACTACCATCTTGTCGCATCTAATCTATAGGGGCTATTAGAGAAGATGTTTTGAAAGAAGCTTAAATAAGCGTGATTTTCTTATGAACCAGTGTGTAAAGCCACATTTAGCGATTCCGGAAAAAATAAGTATATTTATATGCTTCTATGGTACTCAAAGGTTTGCTGGGAGAGAACTCATTTTGAGTTAAGCTTGCCATTGTACATTTTCTTTGGAATGTTTTTATTATTGATCTCTGTACTGTGTGTGTGCAATAAAGAATTAAATGAATAATACAAATAAATAAGTAACTTTATGAAATTTCAGTAGATCTCAATAGATTCCTGTAAAAATTGCAAAAGGGTCACTCATATGAGTAGAATTACAACAAATTATTTACCAAGCAGATACTTTTTCATGTAAATATTACTGCATAGTGTTTTTTTTATACTACTTAGGTGGCACACGGCCCATCTAATGGAAAATCAATTCTTTAGCAGAATCAATGACCTGTACCCCTACCTATCAACTGAGAAGACTCTGATGCAGGCTTTTCTCTCAGGGTTGGGAAGTCAGGTGGCAGTTGTAATACACTATCCTATTTATTACGCGCGCAAAATCCCCACGGATACCCGTCCACCGGAGCCGGTGGAAGAGATTATGTCTCCGACATAACCGAACCGACCAAAACGCACACCGCCTTTAGGTCATTTTTGGTTGCTTAAGGTGAGGTTAACATGCATATCCCTCGCACCCCGGCCGACCCAGGGCCATCTCTCTCGATCTGGCCCTCTCCTCGGGTGTGGAGACCACAGAGTCCCCAACTCGTCCCCGGAAATGGGGAGGCGCGCGAGGCCTGCTTCTGCCAGGGTGACAGGCGGCTCCACCTGTCACCCCCAGGCCTGCAATACACTATACTGATACACTCAAACACAGGAATAAAAGAGGTCACACTATGCGTATAGGTGGTCAGAGGCATCAACGCCCACGAGCCCACGTTCCGTTTTACTGTTCTTCATCCCACGTACCTAATAGGGGCCGTTCCTATGGCTGTCAATGGGTCAAACATCACGAGCGGTATTTTTACAGTCAGATTAAATACATCCATTTATCGTGACTTCGCAAACGAAAATAGATAAAACAATTAAATGAGTAGGATTGACTTTTGTTTGTAACTAGATGACTGATGTATAAAATGTAGATGTGATGACTTAAACTTAAATAATAATTTGTACACCACTCAATGGTAAAACATGTTGTGTCCAATCGAAGTTTAAGACCTATATAATAAGCACTTGACTATGTATATTATATGTGGTTGCGCCGATGGTAGAATTTGTATTTTTTTTGCTCAATAGTAGTAATTCAAGTCATTGACACTGAAACACACGCTTCCTGTACCCATCTCCCTCCCGCGCTACCTTTTAAAGTGAGATAGCAATAGTTTCCGCGCCGCTCAATTGTCAAAATAGACGCATATTCTCTTCCGCTTTGAACTAGCAAGCAATGGCGGCGGCGCGCGCGTCTCTCAGAAATTAATAATGTTTGTTGGATTTTAACCGCTTTCATAGACCTTTACCGATCGGATTGTGCCTCTCTTGTGTCCCTCAAGTGATTTAGTGATGTGGGCAGCAGCTCCTGAGCCAGGAAGAGAAGACCGGTGCAACGGCCCAGCCAGCAAATGACAAAACAGCACGTGGCGTAGTAAAGGTTAGTGCATCCTCTCCTAATTTCTCGGGTTGCATTTAATGCCTAAACCACCTCCGCGGCAACCCGATCACCTATCATGTTTGTTGTGTAAAGTGTCATATGAAACATGTTAACTTCACCCCCCGCAAAATACAGTCCACTAGCTCAGGTGGCATGAGAATCGCGCCACCATTCTTTTTGGTCCTTCGAGCCGGATACCTAGTCGTAGTTTCGCATTTGTTATTATTCTATTGGGAATAAACGCACCGCACCTAAATACCTAGTTATTTTAGTAGAAAACCCCGCATCTAGGCATTTAGGTTTAGATCTTAGGTATACTAGACACCCTAGTGCATAGGCACAGCGTAATACCTAACGCATTTGGCTATTTCAATTTCTGGGTTGTCCGTTCGCCGCTGGCTCGCATCGTGTTTACCTGATACCTACATAGGTTAGGTACGTGGTTATACCTCGCTCGCATTTCTCTTATCGTATCGATCCTTAGTCGTAGCTCGCTTTTGTTATTTATTCCACAGGGAATAAACGCACCGCACCTAAATATCTAGTTATTTTAGTAGAAAACCCCGCATCTAGGCATTTAGGTTTAGATCTTAGGTATCCTGACACCCTAGTGCATAGGCACAGTGTAATACCTAACGCATTTGGCTTTTGTTTTATTTGTTTCAATTAAGTTGTCCGTTCGCCGCTAGCTCGCATCGTATTTACCTAATACCTACGTGGGTAGATACGTGGTAATACCTCGCTCGCATTTCATTCAAATTCATACGAAAGTATTTTAATTTGAATAGATATTACGCAATACTTAATCCCTGAAATAATAGTTGAACCTAGACAGCGATCTAGCTCGCGTAGGTACGATCTTGTTGCTATGCGCGTTTTGTTCAAGCCGGCACTCGCAGTTATAAGTACCTACCTACCTACGGATATCGTTCGCGCCGCGTCGCTGTACTGTAGGTACCGCTAAGATTAAGTCATTTCATTTGTTGTTTACCGCACTTTAGTTTGATATTAGTTGTAAAAATGCCCCCAAAGGTTGGTAGTACCGATAGTAAAGTTCAACTGAAACTTTTATACGCTAAAAGAGAAATGATTTACTCTCGTGTACAATCGATTTGTGATAATGCACTTAAAACCTCTGATTTGGCTATTAGAGATTCGTTCTTGTGTTCTATAGAAAACTTGGATAGTTTGCGCGCGGATTTCGAGTCTTTAGTACATGACATCAACGTTTTAGAGTTAAATTTAAATCCCGATTACTCAGTGAGTTATCAGGCCTTGTCGTCGTTTGACGATTTGTATTGTCGTATCAAACGCGTCGCTAGGAGTTTGGAGAAACCGTCTGACCGACCCAATCCCACTCGCGACCGACCTAAGTTGCCACCAATTCAAATACCCGAATTTGATGGTAACATTCGCAATTGGTGTTTATTTATAGATAGTTTTGAGAATACAATAGATAAGAACGATTCGTTGACAGATCACGAAAAATTGCATTATCTCGTTGAAAAATTATCTGGTAAAGCTATAACCGTTTGCGCTAGAATTACGTTTAGTGCCGAAAATTATAATTTAATTTTAAATACTTTGAAAGCTAAGTATGAGGATAAAAGATCGGTAGCTAACGCATATTTGGATCAGATGTTTGATTTGAAATCCATTACGGCATGTAACGATCAAAACTTAGAGAAGTTTCTAGATACTTTCGCATCATCTGTTCGCGCCGTAAAGAACCTAAAGATCGATGACCTCTGCGACTTCTTATTTTTGTATATGTGTTTAAAGAAATTAGATTCCGAAACCATTCGTTTATTTGAGTCGGATCACCGCGGCAATAAAATTCCTAAGTTCGAAGACTTAGAAAGTTTTGTTCGCGAGCATATAAAAATATTGCAACGCTCTTCATCGAAACATGAAGGCGCGAAGAAAGTTGTTAGTTCGGAACGCAAAATAGATGCGTCATCGAGGTCACTGAGGTCAACTCATACTTATGTTAATACCGCACCAGCACATGTACAATCACCTGTTTGCTCTTTGTGTAATACTCATCATTCGCAATTGTACAAGTGTCCGGGTTTCCTAAAATTATCGCCTAATGATCGTTATAAATTTGTTCGCGCTAATAATTTTTGTTTTAATTGTCTCGGTACTAAACACCGCGTTGTTTCATGTAATAGTAGAAATAGTTGTCGCAAATGTTCAGCGAGACACCACACTTTGCTCCATTTTGAAAATAGTAACGCCGCATCCAATGTGAGCACAGTTGGTTCGTCGAGCGGTGGCACACCGTCGCATAGGTCGCCCGCGTCGGTGGCGCCTGCGCCACAGCCGCAGCCCGCGCTCGCGCGCGCTCCTGCCCGCGCGGGGACCGCTGCGAATGGCGTCACCTTGTGTTCGTTGTCCGCTAGTACTGCGCTCACTACTGTTGTCCTCGCGACTGCTCGCGTTATTGTTGTCGATGCATTAGGTAAACCGCACATTGTTCGAGCGCTATTAGATGGCGCTTCGCAAAGTAATTTTATTACTCAAGATTGTTGTCAACGTCTTGGTTTCAATGTTAATAAGCGTTCAACCCGCTCAGTGGTGAAGGGTTTTGGAGGTTTACAGTCAGCTGTTCATGGCACCGTTAAAACAAGGTTTGGATCTCGTTTTAATAATAATATTTGGTTTGACATGGATTCGCTCGTTATAGATAAAATAACTGAACAGTAGCCTACCGTCCCGGTTGACACGTCTTTATTAACGAAATTTAAAGACTTGCCTTTAGCAGATGAGACTTACGCTGTTCCTGGAGTCGTCGATATATTGATCGGCGCTTCGATTCTCCCGCACCTCCAGTTATCACGTAAGGTTCAAGGGGGACCGACGTACCCCGCTCCGCACGCACTGGAAACAGTTCTTGGTTTTGTTATAATTGGTTCCGCACCCGCTTCTATAGATAGTTTTAGTCACTCGACTGCCTCGCTCTGTTGCACCGTCGAGCCGCCACTGGAGTCTACCATCCGCAAGTTTTGGGAAATTGAAGAGGTCAATGTCCCACCTATCCTAAGCCCTGATGACAAGACGGCTGAGGAGATTTACTGTCGCACGACTACTCGTGATGAGCAGGGTCGTTGTGTTGTCGCGCTCCCTTTCAAGGGAGATATTTTTTCGCTCGGTGACTCCCGTGTATCCGCTGAAAAACGCTTTCTTTGTTTAGAACGAAAGATGCAGGCGTCTCCAAAGTTAAAGCAAGCCTATGATGAGGTTGTTAACGAATATTTAGATAAAGGTTACATCTCACCTGCGCCTGCGGACACTGACGAGACCCAGCCTTCGTACATTATCCCGCACCACGGAGTTATTAGAGAAGATAAGCTTACTACTAAACTCCGCGTAGTTTTGGATAGCAGTGCTAAGACTAGCACTTCCGTGTCGCTTAATGACATTTTGTATTGTGGTCAAAATCTTTAAGGTAATTTATTTGACATAATTGTAAATTTTCGCATTAATATTAGTAGAATTTTAGCTTTTTCGGACTCAACAGTCGCTTTGTGTTGGGCCCACTCTTCGCCCCATCGTTGGGACACATTATTCGCTAATAGAGTGGCAAAAATTCTATCTGAATTAGCGCCACAAAATCTCTTTCACGTTGCTGGCACCGACAACTCAGCCGATTGTCTCTCTCGTGGATTGCTTCCTTCGCAAATTTTAGATCACCCGTTATGGTTTAGTGGACCGTCCTGGATTCATGCCTCGTTAGATAAGTGGCCAGTTAGTCAATTCAATCCCACTACGGTTTCCGAACCACCCGAGGAGAAGAAGCACTCGCTTGTTGTATCGGTCCCGCGTGAAGAGTCCCTTATTTTGTTGTTGGCTAATCGCGTCTCGTCTTGGTCGAGACTGTTGCGTTGTGTTGTTTATGTAGGCCGATTTTTGAGAATTTTATCTACGCGCGGTCATATAACCGCCGCTGATTTAGATAAAGCTGAAGTGCGAGTTGCAGAAATGTTATTTTGCTTCTGAATTTAAAAATTTAGAATTTAACAAACCTTGTAGTCGTTCTTTCCGACACTTGAAACCATTTTTGGAAGATGGACTCATTCGAGTAGGTGGTCGTTTGAGAAATTCAAGTTTAGGATTTGAACAAAGGCATCCAGTAGTTCTCCCGCGTAAGGACCACGTATTAGATTTGTTAGTAGATTATCATCATAAGGTGAATTGTCACGCTGGTCCCGATTTGTTAATGTCTATTTTGAGACAGAAATACTGGATAATTTCCGCTCGTAATTTGATTCGCGCTAGAGTACACAGATGTGTACCTTGTTTTAAACTCCCGATTTAAATGGCCGATCATCGCTCTTGTCGTGTTGTTCAATCCGCAAAACCTTTCGTACACACCGGCACAGACTTTGCTGGGCCTTTCAAAGTCACCATTGCTCGTGGTCGTGGCATTCGCTCCACGAAAGCTTATGTTTGTTTGTTCATTTGTATGACAACTCGCGCGGTTCATATAGAGTTGACCGGTGATTTAAGTACGCAAAATTTTATGTCCGCTTTTAAACGTTTTTTGTCGCGTCGTGGTCCGGTTAAGCGCATATATTCGGACAACGGTACAAACTATGTAGGGGCCCGACGTAGTATTTCGGAATTGCACACATTCTTACGGTCTAAGTACTACCAAAGTGAATTCGCTCACATCTTAGCCGAAAATCGCATTGAATGGTACTTTAACACGCCTGCAGCTAGTCATTTTGGTGGTAATTGGGAAGCGAATATTAAAAGCCTTAAGTCGCATCTGTTTCGCGTCATAGGCGATCAGATTCTCTCGTTCGAGGAGTTGAGTACCGTACTCGCTCAAGTAGAGGCGGTGATGAACACGCGTCCGCTGTGTCTGACTCTATCTAGCGATCCGTCAGAGCCATTAGCGTTGACGCCAGCTCACTTCTTAAATACGACTCCTCTAAAATATTTGCCCGCAATAGATGTTGATGACGATAGAATGCACCTTCTAACTCGTCACGCTCTTTTAGATAAATTAGTCCAATCGTTTTGGAATCGTTGGAGAACCGATTATTAGTCACGTCAAAAATGGAATACTCCATCCAACCCAATTACTGTAGGTACGGTGGTAGTCCTTATGACTGAGAATGCGCCTCCTTTACATTGGCCTCTAGGAGTAGTAGAGGAAGTTTTTCCCGATTCCCGCGGGATAACTCGTGTTGTACGGGTTAAAACCGCAACCGGATCGTATCTGCGCCCGGTTGTTCGCCTCTGCCCTCTGCCTAACCAGCAGTAGGCACGAGTTCAAACCTAGGTTTATATTTTAGTTGTTATTTCCCAAACCTAGATTTAGATTAGACTTTAGATTTGTTCCGCATTTTTCGTTTGAAGGTAACCCTTCAAGCCGGGGGGAATGGTTGCGCCGATGGTAGAATTTGTATTTTTTTTGCTCAATAGTAGTAATTCAAGTCATTGACACTGAAACACACGCTTCCTGTACCCATCTCCCTCCCGCGCTACCTTTTAAAGTGAGATAGCAATAGTTTCCGCGCCGCTCAATTGTCAAAATAGACGCATATTCTCTTCCGCTTTGAACTAGCACGCAATGGCGGCGGCGCGCGCGTCTCTCAGAAATTAATAATGTTTGTTGGATTTTAACCGCTTTCATAGACCTTTACCGATCGGATTGTGCCTCTCTTGTGTCCCTCAAGTGATTTAGTGATGTGGGCAGCAGCTCCTGAGCCAGGAAGAGAAGACCGGTGCAACGGCCCAGCCAGCAAATGACAAAACAGCACGTGGCGTAGTAAAGGTTAGTGCATCCTCTCCTAATTTCTCGGGTTGCATTCAATGCCTAAACCACCTCCGCGGCAACCCGATCACCTATCATGTTTGTTGTGTAAAGTGTCACATGAAACATGTTAACTTCACCCCCCCCGCAAAATACAGTCCACTAGCTCAGGTGGCATGAGAATCGCGCCACCAATATGTACACATGTTTTTTTGCAAATAAATCTTATCTTATCTTATCTTATCTTATCTTATCTTATCTTATCTTATCTTATCTTATCTTATCTTATCTTATCTTATCTTATCTTATCTTATCTTATCTTATCTTATCTTATCTATCTTATCTTATCTTATCTTATCTTATCTTATCTTATCTTATCTTATGAAATTTTAAAGCATTTATTTAGTATGTTAAATATTGAAATCGATCAAGATAAGAAAACATTTCAATTCAAATTTGAGTTCGGGATGCGGGGTTCGGTAGCTCAGTACTCAGAGCATTCCCCCTGTAAGGGAAAGATCGCGGGTTTGAATCCTTAATCCTCTCTTTATCCTGATAGAACCATCTTTGAAATGGGTTTTAAATTTGGTTTGCAGCAGTCCATTACCCATACCACTAGGCTACCGCGGTGAATATCATGTCATTATAAATATTGCGATGTCAAAATTCAGATTAAATTCAAGCACAGAGATTCTGTGCCGTCAGTGTAGAGGACAAAGCAGGACAAGCCTTTAGTCATCTCACTGACAGCACAAAAACTCTCCAGTGAGCTCTGGCTACCCTACTCACCGCTGGGAACACAACACGAAGTTATTATAACCGCGGTATTCTGTAGGGCGGAGGTACTTTCCCATTCGGACTGCTCAATTGGGCGGAAATACCGCCGTGTCCTACCTCCTCATAAAAAATTGGATACAATTAAATTGCATACTCCTGCTAGATAAAGACCTCGCCCAATGTGCGCCACTTCTGTCGATCCTCTGCCTTCCACATCCAATTGATCTCAGCCACCTTTTTCAGGTGGTCTCGCTAGGTTGCGCCTCCACTCTAGGACATTTTTGGTCCAACAGAAAATGGGACCAGTCCAATTTAATGATAAAAATGAATATCATGTCATTAAGTGTAACGTCTCTAGTGTTGTACACGTCCATAGGCCACGGTAACCACTTCCCATCAGGTGGGCGGTGTGCTTGTCTACCACCTAAGTGGTATAACTTGATCCAGTAATTCCTGAGATTAACATGATCAAACTCTTCAACTAGGAGGAAGGACATGAGTAGGAGGAAGGACATGACGGTATCTCCCGTCCAAAATTGAGCAGTCCGTCTGGGTAAGTACCTCCGCCCTACAGAATACCCCGGTTATAATAACCTTGTGTTGTGTTCCCGGCGGTGAGTAGGGTAGCCAGAGCTCACTGGAGAGGTTCTGTGCTGTCAGTAGGAAGACCAAAGGCTTAAATTGACCCCACTGACTGGTGGGGGCGTGAAATGTTGGCGTGGTGGTCAGGGAGACCCGGTGAAACGGTTATCCGCTGGCCGCCCGCAGGCTGTACGGTTCCCGAACCTGGGGATTACTTAATCTCCGCCCCAGGAGGCTGAACCAGCAGCCTGTGTAAAGTTCCCGGTGCTGTAGCCATGCCGGAGGAGGAGACCGGAGTGGACCTGGCTTCAGTATCTGGGAGGGGACCGGGGGCCCTTCCGCCCATCGCGCCAGCCAGTCACACAACCCCAACGTGTCTGTGGGGTAGGACGCCTTGCTTTGTCTTCTACACTGGAGGCACAGAATCTCTTTTTACCTTCTCCCCCCCCTCCCCCCATCTCAAACATGAAAACCAGAAAAGGCAAGAGAACCGTTACCACAGCGGCACCATCATCCACAGTGAATGTGGATTTCTGCAACATCAGGGGCCTACACTCCAACCTTAACGCGGTCCATCTCCACTTAGAGACCGCGCAGCCTACCTTGCTTTTTCTGACGGAGACGCAAATATCATGCCCGGCCGATACAGCCTACCTAATGTACCCCGGGTACAAACTCGAGCATAGCTTTATGAGTCGCGCCGGGGTATGCTTGTACGTCCGGGATGATATTTGCTGCCGCCGTCTCCATGGTCTTGAGGATAGGGACCTGTCAACTTTATGGGTACGCATAGATCACGGTGGCCACACCCGTATCTATGCGTGCCTTTACAGGTCCCATAGCGGTGACCTGGGCACGGCTCAATTGTTTCAGCATCTGCAGCGGTCGGCGGACAGCGTAATTGAGCAGTACCCCACTGCGGAATTAGTATTCTTGGGGGACTTCAACGCCCACCACGTGGAGTGGCTGGGGTCTCCTAGGACTGATTTTGCGGGAAGGGCTGCTCACAACTTCGCTCTAACTTATGGGCTCTCTCAACTGGTGCATTCTATCACTAGAACACCAGAAATTGAGACCCACAGAAGCTCTATACTGGACCTTCTGCTGACTACGCGCCCGGATGAATACTCCATAAGGGTGGAAGCACCTCTCGGTAATTCGGACCACAGCCTCGTCCGGGCGCAAGTGACACTCGCGCGGCCTGAACCACCGCGGCCACCTCAGTGGCGGCATGTGTGGCACTACAAGTCGGCAGACTGGGATGGACTGCGAGAATTCTTCGCGTCGTACCCGTGGAGGCAGCTTTGCTTCTCTTCTGATGATCCAAGCTCCTGTGCAACAGCAGTCGCTGACGCGATTCTAGTGGGTATGGAATGTTACATCCCCAACCGCTGGGTCGCGACAGGAGCGAGCAAACGCCCGTGGTTTAATAGGCCTTGCAGGGAAGCTAGAGACCGCAAGCAATCTGCATACAGGGCTTGGACCACGGCTCTTGCCAATAAGGATCCGAACATCGCTGAAGTGAAGCGGAAGTTGAATGCTGCCTCAAGGTCCAGTAAAAAGGCCACGTCTAGTGCGAAGTTTGAGTTCATCGGCAGAATTGGCGAGCGGCTTGCGCGCTACCCATCTGGCAGTCGTGCATTTTGGTCGCTTGCTAAAGCTGCTGAGGGAAACTTCTGCCAGTCTTGCCTTCCGCCGCTGCAAAAATCCGACGGTAGTCTGGCCCATGGCGCTAAGGAGAAGGCCAATCTTTTGGGTAATCTCTTTGCGTCAAACTCGACTATGAACGACGGGAACGCCGAACCACCCATCATCCCCAGCTGTGGTGCTTCGATGACCGAAATTAAAATCACACAACGGGTGGTCCGGCGCGAGCTTAAGTCCCTAGATGTTCGGAAGTCGAGTGGGCCGGACGGTATACCGGCGATGGTGCTTAAGCACTGTGCCCCCGAGCTGTGCCCTGTACGTGTAAGTACAGGGCACAGCTCTCGCTTCTTTTCGCACTCTCATACTCCGCGAGGCAGGTCCCGGCCTCGTGGAAGACTGCGTTCGTGCACCCTGTACCTAAGAAAGGTGACAGGACAGATCCGACCAATTACAGGCCTATCGCTATAACCTCCCTTCTCTCGAAGGTTATGGAGCGTGTTATTAATACACAGCTCCTGAGGTACCTTGAAGGAAACGATCTACTGAGCGACCGACAGTACGGTTTTCGCCACCGTCGCTCTACCGGTGACCTTCTTGTGTATCTCACAAACCGGTGGGCGCAAGCCATCGAGAGTCGCGGTGAGGCACTAGCGGTCAGCCTCGATGTAGCGAAGGCCTTCGATCGGGTCTGGCACAAAGGTCTTCTTACGAAGTTGCCATATTATGGACTCCCCGAGGGATTGTGCGAATGGATCTCCAGCTTTTTGTCCAACAGAAGCATCCAAGCCGTCGTCGACGGCAGCTGCTCGGACCGCATGAACATAAACGCTGGTGTCCCACAAGGCTCCGTGTTGTCTCCGACGCTGTTTCTGCTGCATATCAATGACATGCTGTCTGATGGCTCCATTCATTGTTATGCGGACGACAGTACCGGGGACACGTGTTACACGGGCCGTGCAAATATCTCTCAGTCCGAGGTGGAGAAGAGTCGCGAACAACTTGTGTCTGAAATCGAGACTACTCTCTCTGGAGTGTCCGATTGGGGTCGACTAAACCTGGTCCAATTCAACCCCACTAAGACACAAGTATGTGTATTCACCGCTAAGAAAGCCCCATTCATTGTAGCGCCGCAATTCCTGGGCACACCGCTTACCATCTCCCCGAGTATCGGGATCCTTGGTGTCGATATCTCCAGTGACGTCCAATACCGAAGTCATTTGCAGGACAAGGTTAAGTTGGCATCAAGAAAGCTCGGAGTGCTCAACAGGGCAAAGCGGTATTTCACTGCGGGGCAGCAACTCCTTCTTTATAAAGCACAGGTCCGGCCTCACATGGAGTACTGCTGTCACCTTTTTGCTGGAGCGCCTGCATACCAGCTTGACCCCTTCGACTCGTTGCAAAGACGGGCATTGAGGCTGGTTGACAATCCCATACTCACAGGTAGAGTAGAACCTCTTAGCCTTAGGAGGGATTTTGCCTCACTGTGTGTGTTCTACCGCCTATACAATGGTTTGTGCTCAGATGAATTGTTTGACATGATGCCCGTAGCTACATTCTATCATCGCACCTCTCGCCATAGGCAGGGAATTCATCCCCACACATTGCGACCTGAGACGGTACGCACTGTGCGGTATGAAAGAAACTTCATCCCACGCACACTCAAGCTGTGGAATGACCTCCCTGCTGCGGTTTTCCCAAGCGCCTACAATATGGGGTTCTTCAAGAGGGGCATCAGAAGGTTTCTTCATGGTCGGCAGCGCGAGTGTGACACCCCTGGTGTTGCATACGTCCATAGGCCACGGTAACCGCTTCCCATCAGGTGGGCCGTGTGCTTGTCTGCCAACTAAGTGGTATAAAAAAAAAAAAAAAAAAAAAAATTATATTTACTAACTCTTAGCTAGATGTCAATTATCGCGACAAAACATAGCCTATGTCCTTTCTCAAGGTCTAATCTATCTCTGTACCCAATTTTATCAAAATCGGTTTAGTGGTTTAGCCATGAAAGCATAACAGACAGAGTTACTATCACATACGGTCAAGATATATGCCGGCAACTATACTAGTACCTGTTCTATACTTGGTCTTCCTGAAGCACTACCGTTATAGACTCTTAAATACCACCCACATTGTTACCTAGGCTCAAAATATGTGCCGTCATGTCTACAAGTCAATGGTCCATAAGTGGTCAGATGTGGACATAGGTGCTATGCAAACACGGGGTAGCGGGTTCAACGCTCGGGTTGTACACAAACACTCGAGTGCGTACTATGCTTGACTTGCTATACAATAATATGTATTTATGTAAAGGTAGTGTAAATAACCTCTCTGTAGTTCAATGGTTGAGAGTGAGATTATCGTGAGGTCCTAGAATCGATTCCGGGTCGAGAAGTTTTTACTACTACCCAGAAAAGCTAGAATGAGTTCAGTTTTTTATGTTAGCTTTTTATAGGAGGTAGGGAGGTAGGACACAACGGTATTTCCGTCCCAATTGAGCAGTCCGACTGGGGAAGTACCTCCACCCTACAGAATACCACGGCTATATAACCTCGTGTTGTGTTCCCGGTGATGAGTAGGGTAGCTAGAGCTCACTGGAGAGTTTTTGTGCTGTCAGTGGAAAGACCAAAGGCTTGTCCTGATTTTGTGTTCTGCTCAGAAAATGTTTGTTCTTACAGGGTCGGCAGCACGGGTGTGACTCCTCTGGTGTTACATACATGGGTAGTGGACTGCTGGGACGAGGTCTCGGGTTTGATCCCAGGTTTTACCATGGCACACACCACTGACTTACCGATGCTTTTCGAAGTTATGTGTGTATTTATCGCAGGTTTATAAGTGCCCGATTAATGGCAATATGCTCGCCACCTATAACATTGGGACCTAAACATAAACTGGCGAAAAGTGGGTGCTAACACCTCTGCCTACCTCGTCAGGGAATTTAGGCGTGAGTTTATGTTATGTATGTTGTGTTATGTTATGCATATAGCCAATAGAATGCGCCTGAACTCACAGACGAGCAGTCATTGTAAACATATGAGTAAATAAAGTACCGTGAAATTTCGCATTGGGTACAATAAATAGCTATACACGAGCCTGCGACTTTCAGTAAATGAAAACTGACAGGTATTTAAGAGTTTCTAACTGTTTTGAGGCTAACGGTAGGTAGGTACTTTCTTTTATGTACACATTTTTGTATTTTCCAACAAAAAACCGAGATTAAAACATCTTTATTAGTGATCATGGCGCTTGTAACAGTACCAAATTATTAATTTTAATTTTTATTTTAAAATGTCTTTATTTATACTAAAATATTACAATGTTAGTAAACAATTGATCTTATTCTAATTGTTAATTAGGTTAATCACAGCTGTTATCTAGGCTAAGAACGCCAAATGAACTTCTGTCATGAAACTTTAAACATTTTATTTGAATTTTGGCTTGCTATTCTCTTGTTGAACGATCTCTTTATCGCATAGTGAATGTCTACAGCTTATTATCTTTATGGGGTGGATAAAACCGAAGTCATATCTAGTTTTAATCTACTATATTAATTTTCAACACACAAGCTACTTACCAATTTCTATTACACTCAGTGAGCCAACTTAGCGAGCTGACAAACTTTAATACAATAAGCTATTGACTACAAAATGACTAGGTTATTGCATTTATTTAAAGAATAATATTTGTAATACAAATAATTATGCTACAATTTATAATTTTGATTTTGTAGGTAGGTTACAAAACAAATATAATAGTTATCAGTCGCCATGGATGGATTACCTATATATATTACGCGGCGGCGGTTATAATAACCTCGTGTTGTGTTCCCGGCGGTGAGTAGGGTAGCCAGAGCTCACTGGAGAGTTTTGTGCTGTCAGTGGGATGACCAAAGGCTTGTCCTGCTTTATCCTCTACACTGACGGCACAAAATCTCTGTTCTTACAGGGTCGGCAGCACGGATGTGACTCCACTGGTGTTACACACGTTCATTGCTCATGGTAACCATTTTCCATCAGGTGGGCCGTGTGCTTGTCTGCCACATAAGTTGTATAAAAAAAAATAATGAGGACCGGTCTGCAGGTAAGTGAACATTCGCTAGGTATATGGTTCATTAAGGAAATAGTGACGTGGTAAAGGATATCGATTATAATATGTTTAAAATAAGGTAGTGATGCCGTGCAACTTTTTCCAATGCCGGAGACAAGAATATTACTATGTAAAGGGTTCTTTACATAGTGCATTGTGCATTTATGGACAACTATATTACACAAAGGTTGCAAGATACAATATTTATTGCGTTAGTACAATTTTCTCTTATGGATTTCATATGCTCTTCATCAACGAGCTTTTATGCGAATCATGCGAGGAGACTTGAAAAGGACTGAAAGCGTTGTGCAATTGCCTTATGCATTCTACAATACTCTACAACATTCTACACAACGCTATTTAGACCCATGGTAAGCATAGTTTAACTAGCTTGTGTTATGGAGTCTAGAATACGGATAAATATACTTAAATACTTTTTTTTTGTAAATACATAAGTATTATACATAGAAACACCCAGACCAATTAAAATACCCATATTCATGCATACAAATATTTGCACTGAGCGGGGATCGAACCCGCGCCTCCTGCGTAGCGGTTACTACCGCCACGCCACAGAGGTTTATTGGTTCAATCAATTAGCCCATTGCAGTCCACTGCTGGAGTAGGCCTCTCCTAATATTGAGAGGATTTGGTTTACTGTTTCCACACTGGCCAGACGGGTTGGTACTGGGTTTTATTTCGAGTTTTCCTTCTCTCGCAGTGATATCGTCTGCGCGTTTACCTTATATCGAAATAACTCGAAACAAATAAAAAACATGGTAAATATCCCGATCAGTGTTCCTCTGCTAATGTGAATGACCATGTCAATCTCAAAAGATACAATAAATCGTTTAGGAGAGGGCCAGATCGTGAGAAATGGCCCTGGATCGGCCGGGGTGCGAGGGATATGCCTGTCAACCTCACCTTCGGCAACCAAAGCGACCCACAGGTGGCGTGTGTTTTAGTCGGTTCGAGTCCGACATAACCTCTTCCTCCGGCTCCGGTGGGAGGGTATCCGTGGGGATTTTGCACACGTAAAAAGAAAACAATAAATTCTTTATAAAACAATCATTAAACGTGTAATAAAATGCAGGAATTCTGAGGTCACGAACACCCTAGAGCGTTTGCAGATGCGTGGAGATGTTGCGTCCTTGGCATTATTTAACCGTCTGTACCGTGGTGAATGTTCTGATGAGCTCTTCCAATTAGTCTCACTCTCCCCTTTCCTACACAGGACAACACGTGCAGGGCTTAGATGTCACCCGCACACGGTGCAGAATATCCAATCAAGAACCAAGCGGTTTGGAGACTCTTTCCTTTGTCGCATCAATAAGGCCTTCTTGGAAATCTTTATTAACTCATGTGTTTCCTTTATCCACAGACGTGGAAAAGCATCTGATGAGGCTGTTAAGCCACCATTGTACTTACTATTTTCGGTGTCTCTAATGGAGACCCTCTTTCCTGAGATTTTGCTTTATGCTTACCAACGGGCGAGGTTCAAGCTGAGAGCCACCATTGTACTTACTATTTTCGGTGTCTCTAAAGGAGACTCTCTTTCCTGAGATTTTGATTTATGCTTACCAACGGGCGAGGTTCAAGCTGAGAGCCACCATTGTACTTACCATTTTCGGTGTCTCTAATGGAGACTCTGTTTCCTGAGATTTGCTTAAGCTTAAGCTTACGAACAGGCAAGGTGAAGTTATATTAACGTGTCCTATATAAAAAAGCATATTATAGCGCTAGCTATCGGGTCTAATCTACCCTGTGACCTACCGAAACCTATCCCTTCCTATTCAGAAAATAGTTGCTCCCGGTAAAGATACCATGCTAACTAGGTATCAGAGGACCCCAGATTTCTCCAGTGCGATATGGAGGTCAGACAGTTGCTTCATGACTCCGAAGCGAAATCTTATTGACGTATTTTATTGAAAGAGCAACTCTGATTGGTGCTCGGGTGATAATCGTAAATGTTCTAAACGGGAATCGAACCCGTCACACAGGTCATCGTACTCCGCACCCGCGTGCTCCGTGGTGACGCTGCACGTGTTAATTAAATATGACAATTATATTAAAGGTGTTTGCCGTTATTAGGGCGTTGATCTTAAGGTGCGAGCTCACTAGCTCGCTAATTTTAAAAAGCACTAGTAACTTGGCTGCGTGGTTCCTGGCAGAGCAGAATCTGGACCACCCCATCTCTTCCCATGCGGTGTCGTACAAGGCGACTAGGGATAGGACTGTTTAACATCAGACATATAATATATTATACAGTCCAGACTCAGCTTTAGATGCATTGCTCGGGTCAACTAAGTGCCTGAAAGACAGCAATAGGCTCACCCCCTATTATGTGGGACTGAATTCAATGATTGGTGAAATGTTTGTGTTAATTCACCTCTGCCTTACCCTCCGGGGATAAAGGCGTGATTATATGTATGTATATATTAGTAACTGAAATTACTAGTAATCCCTAATCTCTCTAGGTAAGCTAAATGTAGGGTAAATCTGGGTTCAAATAAATAATAATAAACTCACGCCTATATCCCCGAAGAGGTAGGCAGAGGTGCTAGCACCCACATTTCGCCAGTTTATGTTTAGGTCCCTATGTAATAGGTGGCGAGCCTATTGCCATTAACCGGGCACTTATAAGCCTGCGATAAATACACACTTAACTTCGAAAAGCATCGAAAAGTCATTGGTGTGTGCCATGGTAAAACCTGGGATTGAACCCGAGAACTCGTCTCAGCAGTCCATTACCCATACCACTAGGCTAAATCTGGGTTCATACCCGTTAATAGGTACCCATGAGGAAACACCGTGTGGTTTTAGTAGGTTCGAGCCCAATATAACCTATCCATGAGGATTTTTATCGGGAGGTAGGACACGACAGTATTTCCGTCCAATTGAGCAGTCCGACTGGGGAAGTACCTCCGCGCTACAGAATACTGCGGCCATAACTTCGTGTTGTGTTCCCGGTGGTGAGTAGGGTAGCCGGAACTCACTGGAGGGTTTTCGTACTGTCAGTGGGAAGACCAAAAGTTTATCCTACTTTGTCTTTTTTACACTGACGGCACAGAAACTCTTGTGCTGTCAGTGGGAAGACTAAAAGCTTGTCCTGCTTTGTCTTCTACACTGACGGCACAGAAACTCTTAATGCTTACAGGGTTGGCAGCGTGAGTGTGACTCACTGATGACGTGATGCACACGTCCATAGGCCACGGTAACCTCTTTCCATCAGGTGGGCCGTGTGCTTGTCTGCCAACCAAGAGATATAATAGAAAGTAATTCTCATGAAAAAAGCACTGCTTATGTTAGCAGTAGACTCATGTCAGAAGTCTAATGATCAGGTTTCGAATTCGCCAAGCCTCAACGATTATTTTTTTATATCACTTAGGTGGCAGACAAGCGCACCGCCCACCTGATGGAAAGTGGTAACCGTGACCTATGGACGTGTGTAACACCAGAAAAGCCACACTCGCGCTACCGACCCTGTAAGCACAGAGTTTCTGTGCCGTCAGTGTAGAGGACAAAGCAGGCAAAATCTTTAGTCATCCCACTGACAGCACAAATTCTCCAGTAAGCTCTGGCTACCCTACTCACCGCTGCGAAAACAACACGAAATTGTTATAACCGCGGTATTCTGTAGGGCGGAGGTACTTCCCCAGTCGGACTGCTCAATTGGGCGGAAATATCGCTGTGTCCTACCTCCTCACAAATTGTTTGTAGGTTTATTGATGATTGAGAAAAAAAAAAAAAAAATTCTACAACATTCTACACAACGCTATCTAGACCCATGGTAAGCATAGTTTAACTAGCTTGTGTTATGGAATCTAGAATACGGATAAACATACTTAAATACTTTTTTTTTTGTAAATACATACATATTATACATAGAAACACCAAGACCAATGCAAATACCCATATTCATGCATACAAATATTTGCACTGAGCGGGGATCGAACCCGCGCCTCCTGCGTAGCAGTCGCGTTCACTACCGCCACGCCACAGAGGCTGTCGAACGAAGTAAAAATAGTTTTTCGATTTTATCTATCACACATCTGTCGATAACCGGTGCAGTTTGAACGGCACAGTGTAATTACAAGTATTTCTCGTAGACGGTCATCATACTAATATTAGGTCTTTACCTATGAAATAGCCGAAATTTTCTTACAGATTCACGAGTTCGTTATTCCTGTAATTTAATAGCTATATCCTATAATACATTGGGACCTAAACATAAACTGGCGAAATGTGGGTGCTAGCACCTCTGCCTACCCCTTCGGGGATATAGGCGTAAGTTTATGTTTTTATGTTATGTATATCCATTATTTATATTTTGTTTGAAAGTTGATTTCAAGATTTTACAACTCTTTATTAAATTTTATTTTTATTGGCCGCTTGATTAACTTAATTCGATCTTCCTTTTGGATGATAAATTTCGTATTACTTTTTTACATAATATGTTACTTTTCAAAAATGTAATCAAAGTCTTTGTTAGCTTAATGTTGTCTCATTCATACACAAAAAAACATCAAAAAATTTGGATTTGTCATTCCTAAAAAATGCATAAATTTGGTTTCCTTCAATTTCTTTAAAAAAACGGCAATTTAATTTGTAACGAGCATTATTATAACACAACAAAAGATTTTCTTGCGTCGTAATTTTTAAACTCTGAAACTGATGAACCGATTTTAATCATTCTTTCGTCCTTAGAAAGCTGTTTTATTAACACAGGTCACTTTTTAACTCTATATTTCAACGGGATTGGGACTAACGCGAGTGAAACCGCGGGATGATGCTAGTAAGCAATAAATCAAGTTACAATAATGATAGAATATTGAAATAAGTTAGATAAAGATTGTATTTTATGTAGAAAATACCACTTAACTGTTGTTTCAACACATTACAAAGCAATAAAAATAATTTTGTAGACACCTTAAAAGACAAATGTATTTTTTACTATTTAAATAAATAACTCCATATTATCTGCTATAATAACAGAACTATGATAAGAATAGAAATTATTTCTTTCCAAATCTGGTTACCCTACTCACCGGGAACACAACACGAGGTTATTATAGCCGTGGTATTCTGTAGTGGGTACTTCCCCAGTCGGACTGCTCAATTCGGACGGGAATACCGTCGTGTCCTACCTCCTCGTTATCGGTCCAGATCTACATTAACTAAAGCAGCGTAAGGCGTACATAATTTTAATACGAGAAACAAGAATAAACTAGTTGTAACTTAGGCTTCACAAGGTTGGTGATTGGTTGTAGGCAGCTGTATAAAAATATTTAATAAAATTCTTCAGGATTTCATTAATTTACCAATAAGCAAATTTAAAATAGAAGTGGAAAAACCTTAATTAATAAAGGTTACTATAAAGTAGATGAGTATCTTAATGATATTAATGCATAGTCGACATAAGTCTCTTGCTTGCTCGCACAAAATAAATTGTAAACTAAAGCAAATTTGAAAAAGAAAGATAATCTAGTTCTTCTCAGTAGAACTAACCTACCGAACCAGCGAAGGAATCATTTTCTAATGGTATATTTTTACATAATTTAATATTTTTATATCATTTCTTGACATACTGGTGAAATTTTGACGTTCATGTGCTCTTTGTGTGCCTAAACTGAATAAATGAAATTGATTCTTTTATTCTTTGAGCAGTGAGCGATCCAGTGTAGCCGTACCTTAACGTTTTAAAGTGCTAATTGGCGGTAATCAGCTCCATGCTATTTATGTACCCACCTAATGTTATCAAATATAATTTTAGCCATATTATCAAGTACTTAACTATTTTGTTTTTTTTATACATCTTAGCTGGCAGACAAGCACACTGCCCACCTAATGGAAAGTGGTTACCATGTCCTATGGACGCGTGTAACACCAGTGGAGTCACATCCGTGCTGCCGACCCTGTAAGAACAGAGATTTTGTGCCATCAGTGTAGGGTACAAAGCAGGACAAACCCTTGGTCATCCCCCTGACAGCACAAAAACTCTCCAGTGAGCTCTGGCTACCTTTTTTTCATCCTTTATTGAATTAGCGTCATCTCAGTTCAATTTTAGATTAAAATGGTATAGTTTACGGCATACATCTTGACTTGAGGCCCTTCTTCGAGAGACTAGTTCTGGCATATACTGGTCTGGTATTTCAATTTTACTGTCCCAAAACTTGGCCACAGCAACAGCGCTCTCCTTTGCTCTGCATAGGTCGTCGGCAGTGCAAGTGAAGGGGCACATCGAGAAGGAAAGCAAATGCGACATGGACTGAGGTTGGGGCCCGCAGTCGCAGGACTCTTTTGACCGTTCGATAAAGCCCCATTTTGCCATGTAAATAATCTATGTTTCTCCTCCGCGGTACCGCGGTAGCCTAGTGGTATGGGTAATGGACTGCTGAGACGAGGTCTCGGGTTCGATCCCAGGTTTACCATGGCACACACCAATGACTTTTCGATGCTTTTCAAAGTTATGTTTGTATTTATCGCAGGTTTATAATTGCCCGGTTAATGGCAATAGACTCGCCACCTATTATTATTATTATTATTGGGGGAACAGGCCAGCAGTTGAAACAACTGATATCAGCCTGCATCTCATTGTTCACTACACTGTTTTCACTACTCAATGATTTTGTTGATTTATGTGTTTGTCCAGTCTATTTTTGAATTGGTTAATGTTTTCTGCTGTCACAATATTTTCAGGTAGCCTATTCCATGTGTTAACCACTCTATTGCTCAAGAAGTTCTTGTGTGGGTTTGTATTCCAACTAGATTTTTGCAGTCTAATCAGTTTATTACATTGGGACCTAAACATAAACTGGCGAAATGTCTGCCTACCCCTTCGGGGATATAGGCGTGAGTTTATGTTATGTTATGCCTCCTCTGTCGCCGAAGCACCCCGCGCTCTCCTTAAAAGACAAACAAAAAACACGTACTCCGTATCTTCATCTTACCGTTAATCCCGTCCGAAATTTTCACTTCGGATCCTGGCTCCGAAGCTCTGCTTTTTAAAGTCTAGCGTGAAGCTAGTGTTGCCAGGTCCGATTGGACTAAAATCGGGAAAGATGGCAAAACTTCTTAGTGTCGGCAGCACGGATGTGACTCCACTGGTGTTACACACTTTCATAGGTCATGGTAACCACTTTCCATCAGGTGGGCCGTGTGCTTGCCTGCCACCTAAGTTGTATAAAAAAAAATATAAAAAAACTAATCAGGATTCCGGTTTTTAAATCGGAACGCACAAAAAAAACTTTTATTAAATAAAATACACCGACTTAAACCGCAAGCCGTCTCGTCTCGGATCTCAGCAAGACATTTCTCTCGCTCCCAAGTTGTTTTTTTTTTTTTGTAAACAGACGTCTGAGTCGTCTCCCCTGGTGCTCACTTTTCATTAGGTGGGTCGTGAGCTTGTGTGCCACCTAAGTGGTATAACAGTATTTTAGAACTATAATAAAATTAACAAATAGACTGGTATCTCGAGTGATTACACCAGCGTTTAAGTACTAGTTTTGGTCAATTAAGAACGAGTTATTTATGAGGAAGATGAATGGTGCCTATCAGTTTTTGTTTGTCATTACCTCCGAAACTAATGGACTTTTTTTTATTAAACCGTAAATATTGGCAAAGGTTGATACCCTGTGGTAGTTCAGTAATTGATAGGTACTTGAATTTTATAGTTATTAGAAGGAAATTAATATACTCGTAGTAAACGATAAAGAATTGTTAAAAAAAACTAAAACAACATAATAACTATAGTACTCCCTCTCCTTTCCTAAACAGGACAACACGTGCAGGGCTTAGATGTCACCCTCACAAGGTGCAGAATATACGAGCAAGAACCAAGCGTTTCGGAGACTCTTTTCTTTGCCGCACCACCAAGACCTGGAATTCATTACCAGCTCATTTGTTTCCTTCTTCCTACAGTCCCCGGTCGTTTAAGCGGGGCGTGAAAAAGCATCTGATGAGGCCGCCAAGCTGAGTGCCACCATTGTAACTTACTTACTGTCTGTCCCCTTTCCAGAGACTTGCTTTGCCTTTAGCTTACCATCAGGCGAGGTGAAGTCAAGTTGGCGTGTCCTAGATTTTAAAAAAAGCTGCTCCCCGCGGCTCCGCCTGCGTTTAAGTCGGTTGCTACAAACAAACATATATCGCCTACTTAAGTATGTCATAATATAGCTCAAGATAACCTACACTTCAAACTATGTGATATGACATGAGAGCAGGCCTGGGGGTGACGGGTAGAGCCGCCTGTCACCCTGGCAGAAGCAGACCGCGGCGGCAGTGCGACTTGCATGCCTCCCCGTTTCGGAGGATGAATTGGGCACTCTGTGGTATCCACACCCAAGGAGAGGGCCAGATCGAGAGAGATGGCCCTGGGTCGACCGGGGGCAAGAGATATGCCTGTTAACCTCACCTTCGGCAACCAAACGACCCACAAGCGTCGTGCGTATTAGTCTGTTTGAGTCCGACATAACCTCTCCCACCGGTACCAGTGGTGGGGATATCAGTGGGAAAAAATTGCCGACACCTCGGGCTAAAAGTAAAAATTTAAAAACCCCCTTCACAAAATATACGATCAAAAAGTTGAAAATAAATTGAGGTGGTTAACCTTTTAAGTTTGATATACCTAGTAATATTTTGATTCATCCGTTGTTATGTCGGGGATCCTAACTGGTAAAACACTCCGTCATATTATCGAAACGATCTAAGCCCCCCCCCCCCCCCCCCCCCGTCAGACACGTTAACTTATAAAACACACCGCTGTTTTTGCGTCGGGTTAATGAATGAATTAATGAATTTTTTTTCTTTATTTATAAGCAAGAAAGGCTCAATATTTGTTAGTATTACTTATGTCTATGTTAGTAAAAATTATAAAAATTTAAAATCTAAAATAATTCTCTATTAATAAGTGGCTATTTTTCAATTTAGTAGCCAAGTTATTTTATTATATAAGTACACTGATCCCAACTTGCCCCAACATCTCCTCAATGGGCCCCATACTTCCACACTATCCGATTATATCGTAAAAAATAATAATCTTGGCGTATATCCGGTGATATTTATAGGACATTTAGATATAAAATGCAAATGTAGACATTTTTTTTTAAAACAAGATGAAATATTAATCTATATGATTATTCTAATCTTGTTCTATAAAACGGACATATATATATTATAATAGAGTGGAGGCTGTGGAAGTGTCCGTATGTTTATACGCATTAACAAACTCTGTTCCGTAATGAAGAAAACATCTTAAGAAATGAAATATGTATCCATACATTAAAATATTTTGAGGAGATAGGACACGGCGGTTTTTCCGCCCAATTGAGCAGTCCGACTGGGGAAGTACCTCCGCCCTACAGAATACCGCGGTTATAATGATTTCGTGTTGTGTTCCCGGCGGTGAGTAGAGTAGCCAGAGCTCACTGGAGAGTTTTGTGCTGTCAGTGGGACGACCAAAGGCTTGTCCTGATTTGTCCTCTACACTGACGGCACAAAATCTCTGTTCTTACTGGGTCGGCAGCACGGATGTGACTCCACTGGTGTTACACACGTTCATAGGTCATGGTAACCACTTTCCATTAGGTGGGCCGTGTGCTTGTCTGCCACCTAAGTTGTATAAAAAAAATATTTGAACAGATTTAAAATAATATATAATAATATATCTCTTTATTGTATGTACACAAATTATGGATACAGAAAGACAAATTTTGGTATAGTTTTGTGGCATAACAAAAAGATAATATTTTCGCGTTCAGTAAAAATACTGATTGTGCATCTAATTAAGTTCAGAATGATCACCACCCACCCCGAAATGGATAGGTTAGGTTAGAAGACTAAGGCGGGAGCGAAGCGAAGCGGAGCTCCCGCTTTATGTCTTTGTGGTAATTTTTTTTATAATTGGTTGGTTGGTTGGTTGCTAACTAACTAAACACCTCAACAAAGTCTAGGGAACAAGATGACCCCAATTATTTTTTTTCGTGTAAATCTTGTTTTGCAAATAACTGGCAGCAAATAAATAAACATAGAATAAAGTAGATTACAGAGTTGTTTGAAATTTGTAAATAAATTTAAATAAGTAATGATTTTCGAATATGGAGGGAAAACTTTTAAAAGTGTTTGATTGTGCAGTTTCTCTGAGGCAAAATAAAAATTATTTTTTTTGATTGTAAATAACGTTTATTATCAATAATACGTCTTTTACGTATGGTTTGTGCATTTTTGTGACTGTAGTCATCATGTCACGTCGTCATTTAAGTCGCGAAGAGATGTTAAGGGCTGTTGGTATGCTGCAAGCTGGACGAACTCAACGCGACGTAGCGGATGCTGTCAACACCCAACCAAGCGTAATTTGCAGATTATGGGCACGCTACAGGTCTACAGGGGATGTTGCCGAACGTCACAGGGGACGAAATAGGGTTACTACCCCGCGACAAGATCGTTTCTTGCAAAATTCCGCAAGGCGGCAACCCACGATTACTGCTCGTCAGTTGGTCGCAGGCCTCCAGTCTCAGCATCAAGTGGTTATTAGCGATCAAACTGTCAGAACAAGACTACACGAAGCCAATCTTTATGCTCGCAGACCGCTTAGGGTTCCAGCTCTTCGACGTGGAAATCGAGGTCGTCGCTTATTGTGGGCTAACGCACATTTACAGTGGACCGACCATCAATGGGCACGGGTTCTGTTTTCCGACGAATCTTGCTTCGGTTTTCATCCTGATTCGAGAAGAGTGCGTATATGGCGAGTTCCTGGACGTCGGAGTCGTCTCCAGAATCCGCAAGAACTTCATCCTTACCAAGGTGGAACAATCATGGTATGGGCTGGAATTCGCCTTGGTGGAAGGACCGACCTCGTTTGGATACGGGGCAATTTAAATGCAAACCAATACATTTAGGAGGTTATACACCCCATGGTAATCCCTCATCGACAGCAGTTTGGTCAAGATTTTATGTTCATGCAAGATAATGCACGGTCACACACCGCGAGGGTAGTGGTCAATGCGTTAAGCGAGCACAATATGACGACGTTGGAATGGCCTGCTCAGTCTGCCGACCTCAATCCCATAGATCATGCCTGGGATTTGCTTGGGAGAAGAGCTTTCAGTGATTCTTTGGAAAATCTGAACACTGAAGAACAACTTTTTTTACACCTTCGCAGTGTATGGAGCCATATTCCACAGACGATGATTGACAATCTCATACTAAGTATGCCACGCCGTTGTCGAGCTCTTGCTAATGTTTTAGGAGGTCCTACAGATTATTAAAAACGTTTAAAGTACGGTTAATTACTGTATTTCTTACTACCTCGTTATTTTTGTGCCTAATCATAGAAGGCTGTAATACTCAATATTGGCACTATTCAATTCTTTCTAAAAAAAAAAAAAATTTGGTATGAAAATGTTTTTATTAAAATTAAAATTAAAAACGGTATAAAGATACCCTTCTATTGATATAAAACACTCACTATTACAAGAAAGGGTTTTTAAATAAAAACTAGAAATGTCCTTGTTCCCTAGACTTTGTTGATGTGTGTACTTACTTGCAGTAGTTTGTTGGTGCTCAATCAGTATTTTTGATATGAATTTGGATTATTTTGTCGTACAAAATGTACTCTTTTTGATATACGTTTAAATACCATCCATAACAAAAGGCGGCCTTATTGCACAAGGCAATCTCTACCAGGCAACCATGGGATGGAGTGAGATAGATAAATACATAGATAAATAGATAGATATAGCGGGATAGCTTCCGGTGTACATGTATTATTTATATTAGGTATATTATTATGCTTTGAGTCTATCCGTGTGATGACAGAGAAAGAATATCACACCACCCCTTCTCATGCGAAGGGTGTCGTAAGATGCGACTAACGGTTAACCTGTCTCCCATAGGGGTAGGCAGAGATCATGGATCTCCATTTGCTACGATCCTGACACACTACTCTCGCTTCATTCACTCTCATTACATTCTTCATGCATACTCGTCGGTTTAGAGTACTCCTGACCTGCCCCTTTTCTAAAACTTCCCCGATTTGGTCCAGGTGCGATTTGGTGCACCTAGGTCTTCCCCTTCCGACGGTACCATTCACACTCGCCTCATACACCAGTTTTGTTAGTCTTCTTTCATTCATTCTCTCAATTCTCATCACTACATCATTTGTATACATGTATTGTTTTATTTCAATACTGTGAATTGTGTAGAATACTTTGCTCCTTTCTTACTCGAAACGGCTTACGGTTCGAGTCCGACATAGCCCCTGAGGGCTCTGATCCGTGGGAATTTCCGCACGAAAAAATGGTAACATGGTACCCATGGTTAGTACCTTGCGTAAAAAAACAACACCGTAACTAATCAACATTCTATCATCGGTCACCGATCTGTTTACGTTACGAGTACGTCCGCATGGCGCTGATGACGCCAAAACGAAAAAAATATTGACAAATTAATTATGGCCGCGATCGAGTATCCTGGAGTATCGAGACGTAAATACTGTAGGGTTGTCAAAACGAGGATTAAAAAGAGTAAAAATCAAGACCTTTAGTGTCATGGGTAGGTGGAGCCCTAAAAGTCCGAAGAGCAATACTTCGATGTACGTTTTTTTTACGTGCGCATATTACCCTCGGATAGATAATATATATAATATAGACACAGAAAAGCCTGGAAGAGATCGCAGCCTGAGGTAAGACCGCCCATTGTACCAACTATTGTGAACTTTATTGATATTTATTTTGTGTTGATTATCGGTGTACAATATCACTCATTCATTCATTAAAGCCGCGTGGTTCCGGCAGAGTAGAATTTAGACCACCCCATCTCTTTCCATACGGTGTCGTACAAGGCGACTAAGGGATAAGGCTGTTTAACATCAGACAGATATATACAGCCCAGACTCAGCGTCAGATGCATGGTTCGAGTCAACAATAGTGCCCGGAAGACGGCAATAAGCTCACCCCCTATTACGTGGGACTGAATTCAATGATTGGTGAAATGTGGGTGTTAAGTCACCTCTGCCTAACCCTCCGGAGATAAAGGCGTGATTATATGTATGTGTAGGAGGTAGAACACGGCCTAATAATATCTTTTTTTCGTATACCACTTAGGTGGCAGACAGGCCTATGGACGCGTGAAAAAACAAGAAAGTCACACTCGCGCTGCCAACCGTGCAAGCATTGAGAGTTTCTGTGCCGTCAGCTTCAAAAAAGACAAAGCCGGATAAGATAAGATAAGATAAGATAAGATAAGATAAGATAAGATAATATTTATTTGCAAAAAACATGTGTACATATAATATACATAGTCAAGTGCTTATTATATAGGTCTTAAACTTCGATTGGACACAACATGTTTTACCATTGAGTGGTGTACAAATTATTATTTAAGTTTAAGTCATCACATCTACATTATACATCAGTCATCCAGTTACGCACAAAAGTCAATCCTACAGAGTCATGTCCTCGAGAAAATCCTTAATACTATAGTAGCACTTCTCAATCAACAATCTTTTGAGCGCCCACTTAAAACGATTGTTGTTCAAATTTTTTATATTTTTGGGAATTTTGTTGTAGATTAATGGAGCCATGCATATTACACTTTTATGTAATAGCTTTTGGTATTTCCATTGACAGCACAAAAAACCTCCAGTGAGCTCTGGCTACCCTACTCACCGCCGACAACACAACACGAGGTTATTATGGCAGCGGTATTCTGTAGGGTGGAGGTACTTCCCAAGTCGGATTGCTCGATTGGACAGAAATACCGTCGTGTCCTACCTCCTACTCACTAACTCGGAAAATAAAATATCCCTCGCACCCCGGGCTTCCCAGGACCGTCTCTTATGATATGGCCTTTTTTAGGTGTGAGGACCACGGAGTCCCCATCTCGTCCGCGGGTAAATACGAGTACCTCTCCATTTCTCAATTATTTGGAGTCAGCGCAACCTGTCATTGTTCCATACACTCCTGTCAGATGTGATTTCTTCAGTGACTGCCTTCTTTCTCTTTCAAGCTATCCATACATCTTGGGGCCTACTTCTGTGTCTAGAGTCTACATTCATACTCTGAACAGTACTTACTTCTCCTTTCTTAATAATTCTTGCCTCGCTGTGTGTGTTCTACCGCCTATGCAATGGTTTGTGCTCAGATGAATTGTTTGACATGATACTCGCAGATACATTCTATCATCGCACTTCTCGCCACAGGCAGGGAATTCATCCTCACACATTGCAAACTGAGACGGTGCGCACTATGCGGTATGAAAGAAACTTCATCCCACGCACACTCAAGCTGTGGAATGACCTCCCTGCTGCGGTTTTCCCAAGCACCTACAATATAGGATTCTTCGAGAGGGGCATCAGAAGGTTTCTTCATGGTCGGCAGCGCGAGTGTAACACCCCTGGTGTTGTATACGTCCATTGGCCACGGTAACCACTTCCCATCAGGTGGGCCGTGCTTGTCTGCCACCTAAGTGGCATAAAAATAATAATAAAAGGGATTTACCTGTGGAGAAATGTAAAAATGACGTTCAATGTAAATTGTGCCAGAAAGGCTATTATAAAATCTAAGAATACTTGGATGATAAACAAGATTGGAAATGAGCTGTTCGCTCAACTATGCTACTCAAGTAAATTTTTGCATTTAGGTTAAGTAGAGTTCGTAAATATTTGTAAATAGACCAAAAAAATAAATGCACGCTGAGTTTCTTGCCGGAGTCTTCTCAGGTCGGGGCCGCGTTTCGAACCGGTGGTCCATTTGCTAAACTAGTTTTCATATTTCTTTTTGTATTGTTGTATTACGTTTTGTAAGTTCCGATTTAAAGACCTATGCAGAATAAATGATTTTTGACTTTGACTTTTCCATATTATGTACTAGGGGCCTGCCGCAAAGCCAAGCTGCCCGAGTACGAAGTCAAATCGGGCGTCGAAGGTCCGCTCCGCATCCTCCGCTCCCCATGAGCGCAGACCTGGGGGTGACGGGTGAAGCCACCTGTCACCCTGGCAGAAGCAGACCGCGGCACTCCCCATTTCCGGGGGCGAGTTGGAGACTCTGTGGTCCCCACACCCGAGGAGAGGGCTATATCGAGAGAGATGGCCCTGGGTCGGCCGGGGTGCGAGGGATATGCCTGTCAACCTCACCTTCGGCAACCAAAAACGACCTACAGGCGGCGTGCGTTTTGGTCGGTTCGAGTCCAACATAACCTCTTCCACCGGCTCCGGCGGAGATTTTGCACACGTAAAAAAAAAGGACCTTCCCGCAACCCGTTTTACCCCCTTAAGGGTGGTTTCGTAAAATCCGTTCTTAGCAGATGTCTATAAGGAACCTACTTGACAAGTTTCAAGTTTGTAGTTGTTATAGTTTCTGAGATATCGTAGTTAATCTGTGAGTGATATTTCGGTTTTAAATATATATATAGATTGAGCATCGTGAATATGGTGATGTCTAAGAGATATAGCAGCTGCGGGACACTTAAAATACTTATAAGACTGCAAGACACATGGCGTCGATACCTCGTTAAGTATATTTTAAGCCATTTCACAATTTACTTCAAAAAATTCCATAAAGTTGGGACAACTAGTTACACACTCTAAGCTTCTATAGAAACGAAATAAAAAAGCTCATGGGATCAAATCACCATCGAGGTTTTCAACCCATGTCGTAATAACGGATTTTGTGTCAACGTATAGGATGAAGCGATAGCGATTTATTGAATAAGTTCTTGTTATTTTTGCATTAAGGCCATTTAAAAAAATGGGTATTTTTGTGAGGACTAATATGCACTTATTCAAGCATGTAAGTCGACGACACGCTCTGAATAATTGCATTTGGTGCCATCAAAAACGACATTATCTTCATAAAAGCGAACTTATATGTAATATCACATAAAATATTCAATTATTTTTTTATACCTCTTAGGTGACAGACAAGCGCACGGCCCACCTGATGGAAAGTGGTTACCGTGGCCTATGGACGTGTGTAAGACCAGAGAAGCCGCACTCGCGCAGCCGACCATGTAAGCACAGAGTTTCTGTGCCGTCAGTGTAGAGGACAAAGCAGGACAAGCCTTTAGTCATCCCATTGACAGCACAAATTCTCCAGTGAGCTCTGACTACCCTACTCACCGCTGGGAACTCAATACGAAGTTATTATAACTGCGGTATTCTGTGGGGCGGAGGTACTTCCCCAGTCGGACTCCTCAATTGGGCGGAAATACCGCCGTGTCCTAACTCCTCCTATAAATTACCCGATGATATTAAATATTCTAAGAATATTTTTGGATTTAAATCAAAGCTTTTCAAATTATATGTACCTTTTACCAAAGCATATTATTCTATACATGAATACCTAAACGATCCACTTTCATTCTTACATTGACTCAAATTACATTTAATACTTGACATGCCTAATATTTTGACATTTTAATTTTTCCATTTATTTATTGCGATTATGTTTTTGATCTAATTAATTTAATTTCAATCTGCATACATTTTATCTATTTTCAAAAATTTCATTTCAATATTTTGTATGCCATTGGCGGGAAGTAAGCTTGTACTATTATTTATAAAATTTCTTTTATGTAACCTGTGCTTCACGAAATAAATAAATTTGAATTTGAATAATCATATCATAATCATAATCATTTACGATAAATCTTTGAAAGTCTATTCGTACTTCCATAATAAACTTTCTCTTTGGATGATAAACAAGCTTGGAAATGAGCTGTTCGCTCAACTACTCAAGTAAATTTTTGTATTTATATTAAGTAGACTAAGTGTATGTTTGTAAATAGACCAAAAAAAAAGTTGCTTGCCAGAGTCTTCTCAGGTCAGGGCCGCGTTTCAAACCGGTGGTCCATTTACTAAACTGATTTTCATGTTCCTTTTTATTGACGTTTTGTAGGTGCCGATATAATGATCTTTACAGAATAAATTATTTTTGACTTTAACTTTGACTTTGACTCTCTGACTGGTTTATATCGCTTCTACCATAGCAAGTGTTCTGATTACCTGTTAAAGCTACTTTTACCGTCTCCCTTCCTACCCAGAACGACACGCGTGGGACTGCGGTACCATCCACATACGGTACAAAAAATGCAATCTGAAACCCGTCGGGCTTCGTTTGGTGCTTCTTTAAGGTTAAGAAACACGCTACCCACACACGTGTTTCCTTCTTCTTATATCTTGAGTGCTTTAAGCGAGGCGTGAAAAGCATCTATTGAGGACGTAGATTATTATTTTAAGAATAATAACATAATGGGATGGAGGCTCGTATCTACTGGGTTTCACCCTAGTCTACATCTACGGGGAATTAGGTTTAGTAGTTCAAGTATCACTGAAAATCGCTAAACAGATTCAGCTAGGGTATAATCACCACGAGGAGAGGGCCAGATCGTGAGAGATGGCACTGGATCATCCTGGGTGAGAGGGATATGCCTGTCAACCTCACCTTCGGCAACAAAAGCGACCCACAGGCGGCGTACGTTTTGATCGGTTCGAGTCCAACATAACCTCTTCCACCGGCTCCGGTGGGGGGGTACCCGTGGGGATTTGGCGCAAGTAAAAAAAGGGTATAATCATTAGCTTCAGTATAGGTAATATGTATATCACGGATTTATTCGCAAGCAACAGGAAGACAAATTAAGAACACAGTGACATTTATCACAAACTAGCTGACCCACCCCAGCTTCGCCCGGGGTATATTTTGAAGCTTCATATCCCTTTGAGCCCGTATGTCACTTCAAAATATGTATGAAAAATTGCCGGATTTGTTAACATTTGTTATCAATGCTCCGCTCCCTTAAGTAGTAGCGTGATGATATATAGCCTAAAACCTTCCTCGATAAATGGACTACCTAACACTGAAAGAATCATTCGAATCGGACCAGTAGTTCCAGAGATTAGCGCGTTCAAACAAACAAACAAACAAACTCTGCAGCTTTATAATATTAGTATAGATAATGCCGGTCACATACCGAGCAAATGGAACATCATTTATTCAGTTTAGGCACGTCAAGACTACATATGAACATCAAAATTTTACAAATATGTATTTTTTTATTTACTTATAAACTCACGCCTATATCCCCGAAGGGGTAGGCAGAGGTGCTAGCACCCACATTTCGCCAGTTTATGTTTAGGGCCCAATGTAATTGGTGGCGAGCCTATTGCCATAAAACGGACACTTATGAACCTGCGATAAATACACACATAACTTCGAAAAGCATCGAAAAGTCATTGGTGTGTGCCATGGTAAACCTGGGATCGAACCGGAGACCTCGTCTCAGCAGTCCATTACCTATACCACTAGGCTACCGCGGTAAAAAAACTAAAATAACTAAAAAAAAAAGCTAAGAAGCTCCGTATCGCTTGCATCTTGTGGTAGCGTTCCCATTATAACCCCAAAACATCTAAGCAGAAAGAGAAAACGCATCTACTTATATTTTTATTTACACTTGAATCTTCACCCAAAACGCTAATCGCTGATCGCTGTCTGTGGGACCGTAGCCTAAAGCTAAGACCCAGCGAGCTAGCGGTCAACCTCTCTATATATAAACAGCGAAATTGCATAACTGATTGACTTCCGCAGCGGGCCCCACACGGATTACACGTATGTACGATTTTTTTATCTATATATTTTTTTATCTTAGAATTTTCCTTGTCTTTCCTTTGCACCAAAAACATCCCGGGTCGGGTTGGAATTTCTGTATTTGATTGAAACTTTTTTTAGTAAAAATAATCTTAGAATTTATCGATACTTATAGGAGAAATTATATGGCGTATTCTTTCCGGGCAGGGTTTGGAGGTCAAATTACAGTTGCTCCCGTAAAAGCTGGTTCTAGGAGGGCGTGTCCTAGAATCCAAAGTGCTTTGAATGAAATCAGAAATGCATAGATAGAAAATATTGGAAGTAGTGTTTTCTTTGGGTGAAATTTCACCGTAATATTGTTTAAAATTTGAGTAAAATATGACTTAAAGTGTAGGAAAACGTCTGAATAAAAGCGATATAAGCGATTTCTGCCAGATTACCTGGCAGAGATCGCTTATCCGGGAAATCGTATAGGAAAAATGATTTGGCGTAGGATTTTCAGGCAGGGTTGGGAGGTCAAGTTACAGTTGCTCCCGTAAAAGCTGGTGTTAGAGCGTGTCCTAGGATCCAAAGTGTTTTTAATGAAATCGGGAATGCATAAGTTAGAAAAGATTAGAAGTATTGTTTTCTTTGGGTGAAATTTCACCGAAATTTTATTTAAAATTTGAGTAAAATATGACAAATTATGGGAAAACGTATAGTAGAAAAGATTTGGCGTAGGCTTTCCGGGCAGGGTTGGGAGGTCATATGATAGTTAGGTAGTAGTAGGAGGGCGTGTCCTAGGGTCCAAAGTGTTTTGAATGAAATCAGAAATGCATATCTAATTCAATTCAAATTATATATATAACATAATTCAAATGAAAAGATTGGAAGTAAACACTACTTCCAATCTTTTCACTTAGGCTGAAATTTCACTTCAAATTTGTGGAAAATACGACAAAGTATGGGAAAACGTATAGGAGAAATATTTGGCGTAGGCTTTCCGGGCAGGGTTTGGAGGTCATATTACAGTTGTTCCCGTAAAAGCTAGTTCTAGGAGGGCGTGTCCTAGAATCCAAAGTGCTTTGAATGAAATCAGAAATGCATAGATAGAAAAGTTTGGAAGTAGTGTTTTCTTTGGGTGAAATTTCACCGCAATTTTATTTAAAATTTGAGTAAAATATAACAAATTATGGGAAAACGTATTGGAGAAAAGATTTGGCGTAGGCTTTCCGGGCAAGATTGGGAGGTCAATTACAGTTGCTCCCGTAAAAGCTGGTAGTCGGAGGGTGTGTCCTAGGGTCCAAAGTGTTTTGAATGAAATCAGAATTACATAGATAGAAAAGATTGGAAGTAGTGTTTTCTTTGGGTGAAATTTCACTTCAAATTTATTAAAAATTTGTGGAAAATATGACAAAGTATGGGAAAACGTATAGGAGAAATATTTGGCTTAGACTTTCCGGGCAGGGTTGGGAGGTCAAATGATAGTCACTCCCGTAAAAGCTAGTTATAGGAGGGCGTGTCCTAGGGTCCAAAGTGTTTTGAATGAAATCATAAATGCATAGATAGTAAGTAAGTAAGTAAATTCATTTATTGCATAAGATTGGAACTAGTAACATTATTTAAAATTTGAAGAAAATATGACTTAAAGTGTGAGAAAACGTCTGAATAAAAGCGATATTAAGCTAAATAAGCCATTTCTGCCAGAAAACCTGGCAGAATCTATTAAAGGGATAAGCCCACCCATTGTACTAGTTCCTTAGTTATAGTTTGTAATCATGATGTATTTCAATGTTGTGTATATAATAAAAACTTACATACAGACATATAATTTATCCCCGGAGGGTTAGGCAGAGGTGAATTAGCACCCACATTTCACCAATCCTTGTATTCGGTCCCACGTAATAGGGGTTGAGCTTATTGCCGTGTTCCGGGCACTATTGTTGACTCAAGCCATGCTGAGTCTGGGCTGTATATATCTGTCTGATGTTAAACAGCCCTTTCCCTTGGTCGCCTTGTACGACACCGCATGGGAAGAGATGGGATAGTCCAAATTCTACTCTGCCGGGAACCACGCTTTCCACATCCGGCGTGCATATATGAAAGTACGAAAACAATTATGAAAGTCGAAGCATGTTTTCCCTGATACCAGGTGTTATTACGTGTTATCTCTGCTTACCCCGGGGAATGAGTCGTGGCTATATAATCTAACATCGCTAATAACTATTACATTTATATCAAAATAAACGAGATATTTACCATGTTCGTGATCGAGATCGGGTTCGAGTTTGTAGTGAGAGTGAAACCAATAGTAGTGCAGATACGCGTAGTAAAAGAACTCGAAAGAGGGTAGATCTATATAATTACTCCTAGGAAAAAACTTTTTCTCTGTTCACCGCCACTACTCCAGTTCCTCCGTGATCATGGCGCTTGCAACAGCGCCGTAATATCGGAAACTCAAAACAATGAAACATGGTAAATATTCCGTTTATTTTGATACTGATGTGAGTGACCATGATAGTTTAAATACCTAAACTATTACATTAATCGATAGTAGTACTTACAAGCCATGTCGTGGCCAAGCCCCCAAACAGTAATCAATCAATTAAACCATCGCAGTCCACTGTAGGGACATAGATCTCTCCTAATGTTGGGAGGCTTTGGTCTAATGTTTCCACGCTGATATTCTCGTCACATGAGATGGGATGGTGATATTTATATTCTTTCTCTGTCACCATGTGGATGATTAGACAATATACCTAATACTTACCCTAATAATAAGGTGAAGTCTTTCGTCTTCTTTATTTCGAACAAGTTTGACGACCTCTGTAGCATAGCGTAGCGGTAGACCACTCGCCTGCTGCGTTTGAGGTCATGATAGATAGATAGATAATTCTTTATTGTACACCAACAGATTTACAGTTGGACAAGTAGGTTTTTTTTTTTTACGTGCGCAAAACCCCACGGATACCTCCCCACCGGAGCCGGTGGAGGAGGTTATGTCGGACTCGAACCGACTAAAACGCACGCCGCCTGTGGGTCGCTTTGGTTGCCGAAGGTGAGGTTGACAGGCATATCCCTCGCACCCCGGCCGACCCAGGGCCATCTCTAACGATCTGGCCCTTTTCTCGGGTGTGGGGACTACACGGTCCCCAACTCGTCCCCGGACGCGGCCTTGCTCCTGCCAGGGTGACAGGCGGCTCCACCTGTCACCCCTAGGCCGGCGCTCATGGGGGGCGGAGGTCGTTCACCGACCTCCGACGCCCGAGTTGCCTTCGTACGCGGGCAGCTTGTCTTGCGATCCTTCGTCGCTCCCGCTGCCGCTCCCGCAGTAGAACAAGTAGGTAGCATGTATACAGTTCAATGTACAATAGGCGGCCCTATCGCTGAAGCGATTTCTTCCAGGCAACCTTGTGATGGACAGTAATGTTATAAAATTAAAAATATGGTGTAGTTATCGACTAAACTAAAATTGATAGTGATAGTGGTAGACAAACAGAGAGATTGATAGTAATGTATTCGCTCAGTGTAAATCTTTTTATGCATGAATGTGTGTTTGAATATGTGTAAGTGCTGCTATGTGAAATGCTAGTTCTTCTCCTTGTTATATATATTCATTATATTATTCATCAATCAGCCCACCGCTGTCCCCTGCTGGACATAGGCCTCTCCCAATGTGCGCCATGTTCTCCGATCCTCCGCCTTCCGCATCCAGTCTGTCCCAGCCACCTTTTTCAGGTCGTCCGTCCATCTGGCTAGGGGGCGTCCTACCTTTCGTTTACCTTCTCGCGGTCTCCAGTCTAGGACTCGTTTGCTCCAACGGCCATCGGTCCTTCGGCAAACGTGGCCAGCCCACTGCCACTTCAACTTGCTTATTCTGTGGCCTATGTCGGTAACTTTGGTACTCTGTCGGATAACCTCGTTCCGAATTCTATCCTTCAGAGAAACTCCAAGCATAGCTCGCTCCATAGCATTATTCATTATATTATTAACTAGCTGATACCCACAGGTCCGCGTGGATATCAGTTATCCCAAGTTTTGGTCTTATCACCGGTTCTTCTCAACCAATAGTAATCAAACATACATACCTACCGCAGATTTTACGTATAATCCAAACCTTTATAATAGAATAAACCGCATCAAAATCAGTTCATTAGTATTTTCGTCCTTTGCGAACAGTCAAACAAACAATGAATTTTCGATGCTTTTCGAAGTTATGTGTGTATTTATCGGAGGCTCGCCAGCTATTACATTTCCCAAGCGCCTACAATATAGGGTTCTTCAAGAGGGGCATCAGAAGGTGTCTTCATAGTCGGCAGCGCGAGTGTGACACCCCTGGTGTTGCATACGTCCATAGGCCACGGTAACTGCTTCCCATCGGGTGGGCCGTGTGCTTGTCTGCCAACTAAGTGGTATAAAAAAAAAAACATTGGGACCTAAACATAAACTCGCGAAATGTGGGTGCTAGCACCTCTGCCTACTATATATAGGCGTGGGTTTGTGTTATGTTATGTTACGTAAACAAACAAGAAAAAGTTTCAAAAAAATTTTTAGTTTAGAATCACAGTTTAAATACTAACATAGGCCATTTTTTTACAATGTCTCTTATACTCATTCTTTGAACCTTTTCGTTTGGGGTCTATTCTAATTAAGATGTTGAACTTTCCATCTGACCTCCAATACCCTATTGGCGATATTAAAGTTCTGTAGTTAGACTAGAAGGGTTTTTTGAGGGCTCCAACTACCCATAACGTCTGTCATAGATGTTCGTATGACAATTGAGATTGACATTCCCATACTCATGAATATTTGCACTGAACGGGGATCGAACACGCTACACAGGCACAATATCTCTAATGTCATAACTGAGGTACAATAATATGTAGGTTACTATAGGTAGATAGATAGATAGATAATACTTTATTATACACCAATACTTTTATAGCTGAGACAAGTAGGTAGCATGCATATACAGTTTAATGTGCAATTGGTTGTCTTATCGCTGAAGCGATTTCTTCCAGGCAACCTTGGGATGGACAGTAATGTGACAAGACAAGAGATATAATAATATGACGTACTTATCATATAAAACTAGATAAAAAGTGAACTAAAACAAAAAGAAAGAAAGAGAAAAGCACAAATAACGTACATAAACTCACGCCTATGTCCCCGAAGGTAGGCAGAAGTGCTAGCACCCACATTTCGCCAGTTTACGTTTAGGTCCCAATGTAATAGGTGGCGAGCCTATTGCCATTAACCGGGCACTTATAAACCTGCGACAAATACACACATAACTTCGAAAAGCATCGAAAAGTCATTGGTGTGTGCCATGGTAAAACCTGGAATCAAACCCGAGACCTTGTCTCAGCAGTCCGTTACCCATAACACTAAGCTACCGCGGTGGTAAAATATACAGCTTTAAGTAACGTATTAAAAACATAATCATACAAACATAGCATATAAATAGATATATAAGAGATGCTAATACATACCTAAAATATAAAATAAAAAAACAAAAATACCTATTAATATGAAGGTAACAATATAAATACATACTATACTTAAATCAGTACTGTAGGTACTCGTAATAGCAGAAAAATATATTCCGAGCTATAAATCAAAGAATTAATCAAGAATCAATTTCATTTATTCAATTTAGACACATAAAGAGCACATATGAACGTCATAATTTAATAATTATGTCAAGAAATAATATAAAAATATTAAATAAGGTAAAAATAAACCATTGGAAAACGATTCTTTCGCTGGTTCGGTAGGTTAGTTCTACTGAGAAGATATCAGCAAGAAACTCAGCGAACTATATTAGAACTAGATTATCTTTCTTTTATAAATTTGCTTTAGTTTACCATTAATTTTGTGTGAGCAAGCAAGAGACTTATGTTGACCACGCATTTACATCATCAAGATACTCATCTACTTTATAGCAACCTTTACTCATTAAAGTATTTTTCACTTCTATTTTAAATTTATTTATTGGCATGTTAATCAAATCCTGAGGCATTTTATTAAATATTTTTATACAGCTGCTACAAACGAATCCCTATGTGAAGCCTGAGTTATGATACAACTAGTTTATTTTTGATTCTCGTATTAAAATTGTGTAGGTACGTCAGATTATTTTTCGAAGTAAGTAAGTAAGTGAATCATTTATTGCTTGAAACACGGTATGTTTCAATGGTGTTACAAAAACAAATAAGGTCGGACATGTTTCGCAGATTATCTGCATCCAAAGGGGGATGACCACTTTCCATAGACACTTTGGCCATGTGGTGCCCACAGCAAAAAGTATATGCAAATGGTAGCATACCATACCACCATTAAAATACAATTGTAATATTTTAAATAAAACTTCGAGTTTAGAAAATAAATCAAGTTTTTATTTCACAGAAAAACACACATACAATCGATTTTAACAGTTGCTGAACATGATTTTAAAACTCAAACTACATACTCAACTACATATTGTTGTATTGATGGTACCAAATATGATATTTCAGTTCTCTTTATGACTATTTCTATGCTATAGCATAGAAAATGAGAATAAAAAGATAAATATAAAGAAAAAAAAGAAAAATAAAAAGAAAAAAAAAGAGAAAAAAAAGAAAATAACAATTAATATATTAATTATTCATAGATAATTAAAATATCATCTAAACATCCTGCAGGGGAGATATATTAACTTCATGCTGTGCCCACCCTAAATACCATTTAACAGTCTTGCACAGCTTCCCACTGTTCGACGACCAACAATGCAATGATACTGTTGGATAGCAGTATGACCAGTCTCATTACCACTTACTAATATGTAAACAAAATATATTTTAATGCTTACGTGCAATTCTTGCTCTAATTAATAAGCAGTTAGGACCAAAGCGTAAACCTTCCATAATGCATCTTCAATTTGTTCAGCGCTGAATATTCTTATTGGAGTACCTTGCTCCAAGATTAAGTCCCAGTTATTGGTACGTATATGACTGGCAAATCCTACAATTTGGTGGTATGTAATAATTACAGTTGCAAAACAAATCTACTCACAACGCAGTTGGAACAGAGAGCCGATTAGGTTCATGACAACTGGGTACAAAACATTGATTTCGTATTATTGCTGCTCTTGAATAATTAGGTAGCAAAATACCATTAGTGGTAACACCATCTGCAGGTCTTTCTTGTAGAGGAATATGGGAATATTCTGATTGCACCGGCACACTTACTGAGATCTCTCAGTATAATCTGATGTTGCTTGATCAGTCCTTCGCCAGCAATCGAGACTAAGGTGAGCCGTTGGTGGGAGCTATAACAATAAGCAAAGGTTAAGTTGTGATTTAATATGCTTTTGGCAAATTAAAATATAGTTGTAACATCAGTATGAAGTGTGTGAGGCCAGCCAGTCTAAGCCAGTAGGATTGATGGTTGAGACTCTAGTGTGGGCTTTCATCTTAAGGTTGGGATATCGGAGGGCATTTGCAGACATAAAAACCATTTAATTTAAACCAAAAGGTGGTGAAAAATCACCATAGAAATTGTAATATAGTGTTACTCCAAGTGGACGGATTTGATGGGTTACAGCATCTCTTATCCGGTTAACGTGTGGAGTCTCAGACTGGAGAGAGTGCTGATCTGTCACAGCTGATGCATACATGCCCATGACCAATTATAGGTATATCATGACTGATTGGATGACGTATATGATTCCATGCGGCGGTCAACTGGCTGTCGCTTGACACCTGTATCTGAAATAAAAAAGAAATATGTCATTAGTTACTTACCAATTGAGATCACATTTCTTTTAGACTGAGGCTCAAATACAATAAAACATGAACATAAACGCCTACCTGTTGCCGCTGTCGCTGTAAGAGATGTCGAACTTCTGCTATTTCCAAAACATGTCTACGAAGCCGGTTAATGTTTAAACCACAATTAATGCACCGTAAATGCCCTCTTGGCACTGTAGCTCCAGAAGATTCTGAAGAACTGGAGCCTGGGTTATTATTAGAGTATGCAGATGCGAGTTCACGTTCAAAGCAGATTATGTCGTGCCGAAATACTCCAACCAAATTAGTCGTTAATTAAAGCCGTATCGTCGTGGTCCATTTATGATGCTTATTCGTTAATAAAAGATTTTCAAAAGCGAAACGCTTAGCGTATTCAAAGGAAAGAGAATAATATTATAAGTACGAAGTTTGAAAATCTTCTGACAGTTTATTTTCTAACTTACATGTCGGTGTTGCAACATAAATGAAATAAAACATTTGGCCAATCGATATCACACACATAATTAATCGATTCATGAATAATATTTTGCATTTTTATTGTGTACAACTCTTTGCAGTTATATATTTTTTTTAATTTCTTATTTTATTTACTGATTTTTTAATTGATAGTGCAAAATCCAAATCATTATGCAAAAAATGAATTGTTCACACCCAATGTACTTTTCTAACTTTTTACTGCCTCACGGGATATTGCAACTGATAAAATAAAATAATCGATGTCATCTACTTTTCCCAGTTAATCAAATGATTAAAAATGGTACTAAATACTAAAATCATTTTAATTTTCCTATTTTGTTTATCGATTTATCATCAATAATGCTAAATAAAAATATATTATAATAATAATCGAAATGTAGTTTATTACCGATTTTAGAATCGGGTAACATTACGTCCATGCCATTATGCTTTGCAAAAAGTAAACAGGAAATCATGACGGTACTTTACTATTTTAGAACATTGCTCCTAAGTTATACTGATATACGAATATCTTGATACGTAATTAAAAATAACGGCGGTTTTTTTGCTATATAGCATATTTTTGGGCACTCGGTAATTTAGTATGGCCATAATTGGACATCCCCCTTTATCCATTTGAACTGTAACATATTTGATTGACAATTATATTGTAATAATATTAAAATTAGAATATAAATAAAATGTCCATTAATGTCAATATTGGGTGTAAAGAATACATGCAAATATATTTTTTTAATAAAAGGATACACAATACATACATACATATAATCACGCCTTTATCCCCGGAGGGTTAGGCAGCGGTGAATTATCACCCACATTTCACCAATATTTGTATTCGGTCCACGTAATAGGGGGTGAACCTGGGTCGATAGGGGTGCGAGGGATTTGCCTGTCAACCTCACCTTCGGCAACCAAAACGACTCACAGGCGGCGTGCGTTTTAGTCGGTTCGAGTCCGACATAACCGCTTCCACCGGCTCCGGTGGAGAGGTATCCGGGGGATTTTGCGCACGTAAAAAACAAAAAAAAAGGGGGTGAATCTATTGCCATATTTCGGGCACTATTGTTGACTCGAGCCGTGCATCTGAGGCTGAGTCTGGGCTGTATTATATCCGTCCGATGTTAAACAGCCCTATCCCTTAGTCGCCTTGTACGACACCACATGGGAAGAGATGGGGTGCTCCAAATTCTACTCTGCCGGGAACCACGCAGCAGGATACACAATACTGTCAATAATCATACAAAAAATAAACATCTCATATAATAATCACACATAACACATTGAAATCACACTTCAAATTATTGAATTGCCATTAGTCATCCCACTGACAGCACAAATTCTCCAGTGAGCTCTGGCTACCCTACTCACCGCTGGGAACACAACACGAAGTTATTATAATCGCGGTATTCTGTAGGGCGGAGGTACTTCCCCAGTCGGACTGCTCAATTGGGCGGAAATACAGCCGTGTCCTACCTCCTATAAAAACTTCTATTCTTTCGTAGACATTTTCTATTTTTTTTAAAAGTAATGTGGAAAAGTACAAGTGAGTTATCAATATGTTTAAAACATTATCATAAATGTAATGAGAGGCTAAGAAAATATAAGTAACAGCTTGTACCTCATATCGTATCCAGGCTTCAGTCTCCGTCAAACAAAACAGATATCTGTTCATCTCTTAACAAGCACCGTTACCACTATTTGGTGCCAGCAGACGTACTTGGCACTAAATTTTATGTGCGTTTAGATTGTCTATTGTCTCTTTTATGTCTGTAAGTCACAGTTAGGTTTTCTAATAAGAAACTTAACCTCGGTTCTAATAAAGCAAAACCACTGTCATATTACAGAGACTACAATAAATGACATTACATATAGACTTTATTTCAAAAGAATTAAAGTTCAAAATTGAATAAAAAGAGTTTCATTACACTTTTTCACTCACTCTGCAGAAAGCTTTTTAATTTTGGTATTTAATAGCATTCCTACTGCGGTTTTCCCAAGCACCTACAATATGGGGTTCTTCAAGAGAGGCATCAGAAGGTTTCTTCATGGTCGGCAGCGGGAGTGTAATACCCCTGGTGTTGCATACGTGCATAGGCCACGGTAACCAATCCCTTAGTCGCCTTGTACGACACCGCACGGGAAGAGATGGGGTGACCCAAATTATACTCTGCCGGGAACCACGCGGCATATGTATGTATACATACATAACATTAAATTACGCCTATATCCCCGAAGGGGTAGACAGAGGTGCTAGCACCCACATTTCACCATTTTATGTTTAGGTCCCATTGTAATAGGTTGCGAGCCTGTTGCTATTAACCGGGCACTTATACCTGCGATAAATACACACATAACTTCGAAAAGCATCGAAAAGTCATTGGTGTGTGTCATGGTAAAACCTGGGATCGAACCCGAGACCTCGTCTCAGCAGTCCATTACCCATAACACTAGGCTACCGCAGTACTTATATGTAAAATGCCCACCTAATAATATCGTATGTAGTATTACCACACAACCCAATCCTTTTTTTTTTTTTTTTTTTTTTTTACGTGCGCAAAATCCCCACGGATACCTCCCCACCGGAGCCGGTGGAGGAGGTTATGTCGGACTCGAACCGACTAAAACGCACGCCGCCTGTGGGTCGTTTCGGTTGCCGAAGGTGAGGTTGACAGGCATATCCCTCGCACCCCGGCCGACCCAGGGCCATCTCTCACGATCTGGCCCTCTTCTCGGGTGTGGGGACCACAAAGTCCCCAACTCGTCCCCGGAAACGGGGAGGCGCGCCACGCGCGCCGCCGCCGCGGCCTGCTTCTGCAAGGGTGACAGGCGGCTTCACCTGTCACCCCCAGGCCGGCGCTCATGGGGGGCGGAGGTCGTTCATCGACCTCCGACGCCCGAGTTGCCTTCGTGCGCGGGCAGCTTGTCTAGCGATCCTTCGTCGCTCCCGCTGCCGCTCCCGCCCCGCCTCCTCCTTCACGAGCATTACTTGCTCGCAGAAGGAGGCGCCGGCCGCCCACGCATCCGCGCAGCGAACCATCGCCGCGAGCAAGGTGGAGAGCGTGAGAACCCTCACTCCCAGGGCCGCCACAAGCTCCCGCCTCGGCGTCTCCCACGCACACAACCCAATCCTATTAATTCTAAGTCAGTTGACATACAAATTCAGATACCAATCAGGAAATTTTGACCAAATATTCCCATGTCAATATTGACCATTACAAGTCACCGGACCGGTTTCATCGAGTTCAACGTACGTCAGTTAGATAAACGAAGATCATAACTGTACAACTCGTATAAAAACCCTTCGGCTTCCGCAATAAAAACTAAACTGGTTCCCATTATCGAAATTTGGGAAGTGCTTAGTTAAACGACTCTTGTAATTACAGATGTATCAAATCTAATATTTCTCTATGAGACTCGATTTCCGGAGCTTAAATAATCAAAATTTCTATCTTTAGCTACCTGTGATGTTAAGTTTTTTTTATATAGGACGCGCCAATTTGACTTCACCTCGCCTGATGGTAAGCTAAAGGCAAAATCACCGAAAAGAGCATGCTTACAATGTTTACATGAGATGTTGATTCAGCATGCAATTACATAGCAAGCTGCAATGGTAGCACCCAACTTGGCGGCCAGCAGTATTATCTATCTCTCAAAGGCGGCTTGCGATTTTATTAACAACTTGGGTGGTAGACAGGCACATGGCCCATCTGATGGAAAGTAGTTACAGTGACCTATGGACGAGTGCAGCACCAGGGCAATCACACTCGTACTACCGAACCTGTAGGAACAGAGAATTTCTGTGCCGTCAGTGCAGAAGACAAATCAGGACAAGCCTTTAGTCTTCGCACGGACAGCACAAAAACTCTCCAGTGAGCTCTGGCTACCCTACTCACCGTCGGGAACACAACACGAGGTTATTATGGCCGCGGTATTCTGTAATTCCCCAGTCGTACTGTTCTATTGGGACGTGGATAACGTCAAGTCCTACCTCCATTTAACTCAATTTGTACGTCAAATAAAAACAATTTCCACCTCTCAACATCAGGAGAGAATTAGCCTCATTGTGTGTTCTACTGTCAGTAAAACGGTTTTTTTTATATAGGACACGTAAATTACACTTCGCCTTGCCTAGTAGTAAGCTGGAGGCAATGTCTTAGAAAAGAGGGTAACCATTACTTACACATACCATGTGACAATGGTGACACTCAGCTTGACGGCCTCATCATTTACTTTTTCACGCCCCGCTTAAAGGACCCGGGACTGTAGGAAGAAGGAAACACGACTGTTCAGAGGAATTGTTTGACATGACGCCCACAGCTACATTCTATCACTGCTCGCCATAGGCAGGGAATACATCTTCACACATTAAGACCGAAAATAGCGCGCACTGTGCGGTATAAAAGGACCTTCATCCTTCACGCTAAGCTGTGGAATGAACTCCCTACCGTGACTACAATATGGGGTTCTATAAGAAGGGCATTAGAAGGTTTCTTCAGGGTCTTCCATAGATCAAGATAACCCCTTTCCAGCTGTCTGTAGCCGTCAGTCTGGAATATGCTAAATCAGGCACCATCCAATATTCCTGCGAGGTATATGCCTCTTTATGAACGCTGATGGTTCGCACTAGCAAATATATTTCTATTTTGATATTGTTTTTTTTTTCTTTTTATTCTGTTATTTGTATCCTTCTAACAATTTCTTTCTTTCTTTCAATTTTCTAACATTCTCGGGCATATCGGCAATTCACCATGAAGCACGGAAATCATCCATGACATAAAACCTATCTAAGCTTTCATTTTGTCAACAGTTAAGTACCCATTACGGGGTTTTAAACTTCGTTAACTTAACAGTAAATAATTATATATCTACATAGGCTTGTGTTTATTACCAATATTCCCGTTACAACACGCTTGGTACTCAGATCTATGGTGTACGCCTTCGGTAATCAATCACTCGCTATAGACTGTCTATCTGAGATAATAATCTTTAGATACTTATTATTATTGGTAGTACAAAAAGCTGTAGTTAACAGTCAAGCAACTGTGGTTTATACCCTACGGTTATAAGTTTTATGGGCAGTTATATGTTAAGTTTCGGCGTTGTAAAAGGAGGGTTATTATTTTGACAGGCTATTTATGTATGTAGGTTTTTTTTTTTACATATAGGACATGCCAACTTGACTTCACCTCGCCTGATGGTAAGCTAAAGGCAAAGTCTCAGGAAAGAGGGTCACCATTAAAGACACTAAGTGTTACAATGGTGGCACTCAGCTTGGCGGCCTCATGAGATGCTTTTTCACGCCCCGCTTAAAAGCCCCTGGACGTGGAGTGGGAAGAAACGTGTAGGTTCATCTGTTACCTCATAGCTCCTCAACTGTTTATTAGTATAGGTCAAATGAGGTATCGTTAGAAGCGTCTTGGTCATCCGCTGGTTATAGGCTATATGATGTGTCACTGAATCTAATATGGCGCCCTCTTACGGTGTTGTTGAGATAAATATGCCGTGTTTGGACTTAATGTAAAGAGCTTAATTAGCACGTTTCAAATATGTATAAATTATAGTTGTTGCTTGAACCAAAACAGTATAAATAAAAAAAAATATAAGTTAAACCCGACTACTGAAAAATCACATCATATTATGAAGAAATAAACAAGAAAATTAAGGTAGGACACGACGGTATTCCCGTCCGAACTAAGCAGTCCGACTGGGGAAGTACCTCCACCCTACAGAATACCGCGGCTATAATAACTTCGTGTTGTGTTCCCAGCGGTAAGTAGGGTAGCCAGAGCTCACTGGAGAGTTTTTGTGCTGTCAGTAGGAAGACCAAAGGCTTGTCCTGATTTTTTGTTCTACACTGAAGGCACAAAAAACTCTATTCTTACAGGGTTGGCAGCACGGATGTGACTCCACTGGTGTTACATACGTTCATAGGTCACGGTAACCACTTTCCATCAGGTGGGCCGTGTGCTTGTCTACCACCTAAGTTGTATAAAAAAAAAACTGTTCTAGGAAAAATGCTTATGCCACTTTTCCCTACAATGTATTGTTTTGTTAGACTAAGTAGTGGCATACGACCACGGCTATCCTTGATATTTTCTTGTTTAATACTTATTATAGCGTAATTTTTCAGTAGTCGGGTTTTAGCTTTTTTATACCACTTAGGTGGCAGACAAGCACACGGCCCACCTGATGGAAATTGGTTATCGTGACCTATGGACGTTTGGAACACCAGAGGAGTCACACTTCCCACTGACAGTTTATTTATTTTTAATATAAGTTAACTATTTATTGATTAAGTTTCTTCATTCTTCGCGTTAATCATAGTCGTAAAGCTCGGAATCTGGATTCATCTTTTTCCAGTCTAATTACGGGTTTTGGCTGATCTTCGACTTTTCTATGAAGCGACTGCCATCGGACTACACAACTTCGATACCGCTAATGGATTGTGAAGGTCATATGGCAGTTGCTTCACGGTTTTTTTTAATACTATTTAGTTGGCAGACAAGCACACGGCCCACCTGATGGGAAGCGGTTACCGTGGCCTATGAACGTGTGTAACACCAGGGGTGTCACACTCGCGCTGCCGACCATGAAGAAACCTTCTGATGCCTCTTGAAGAACCCCATATTGTAGGCGCTTGGGAAAACCGCAGCAGGTCGTATCGTAGTTCTGTTCGTATTAGACTGAACGTCGACCCCAAATGAGTTGGGCTGTACCCCTAGCACGAAAACCTGAATGGAGCATTGCGATTGGCTGCCTGCTTACTGTGAACCTGTTTGTGTGTGATGCCGGCCAATCGTATTGCACCGTTCAATACGTAATCGATACGAATACGATACGATACGATTACGATACGATAACAATACGATAACGATGCGATTACGATACGATTACGATACGATTACGATACGATAACGATACGATTGCGATACGATTACGATACGATTACGATTACGATTATGATTACGATTACGATTATGATTACGATTACGATTACGATTACGATTACGATTACGATTACGATTACGATTACGATTACGATTACGATTACGATTACGATTACGATTACGATTACGATTACGATACGATTACGATAGTCGTTCGTGCTAGAGGTACTGTTCGGAGGCTGATAATAGAGATAGTCTTATGATAATGTAGTTTTAATTTGTTACAGAACAACAAAATGGCGGAGTATAAGATACTGCGATTGTTATTGCTGTGTGTGACTGTACACTGCAGTACAGCGTCGTTACTTAGGAGTAAGTACCTACGACATATCAATTATATTAAATGTGTGTGTGAGCCACCTGAACCCGTCCAGGTCCTCGATACTACTAAAGCACAACCACTGTCATACCACAGACATACAAAAAATGGCATTAAATTTAAGACTTTATTTCCATCCCATTAAAGTCCAAAATCAAATGATAAGAGTTGCATTCTACTTTTTCATTCACTCTGCAAAGAGCCTTATAATTTTGGACTTTAACTACATTGCTTTAAAATCTAAAATTAAATGGATTTTTTAGCTGTGTATGTGGTATGAAAATTGAAATCATCAAAAAATTGTTATTAATAGACCCTTGAATTTCAAACCGCGGTAGACTAGTGGTATGGGTAATGGACTGCTGAGACGAGGTGTCGGGTTCGATCCAAGTTTTTACCATGGCACACACCAATGACTTTTCGAAGTTATGTGTGTATTTATCGGAGGTTTATAAGTGTCCGGTTAATGGCAATAGACTCGCCACCTATTGCATGGGGACCTAAACATAAACTGGCGAAATGTGAGTGCTAGCACTTCTGCCTACCCCTTCGGGGATATAGGCGTGAGTTTATGTTATGTTATGTTGAATTTTATTTCAATCAATCAATTAGCCAATCGGAATCCATTGCTGGACATAGGACTCTCCCAACTTGTTTGGCCTACTGGTTCAGGTCAGGCTTTGGCCTACGGCTCAGAGTTTTATCTCGATTTTTTTTATATACAAGTATTAATACTAATGAAGTTCCTCTTCCTAACAGCTGCCCGTCAAGCTCCAGGCAGCATCTTCACCGTGGGCAATGGGGAGCAGTGCCAGGGAGCAGACCGGTCCACCGGAGGCGTCTGCCTGTCCAGGAACCAGTGCAACACGCAGGGGGGCAAGGCCATCGGCTTCTGCGGGGTCTTCGCTACTTGCTGTTCGCGTAAGAGTTTCATCATTATCTCCCTCATGAGTGCTGATCTTAGTGGTGTTTGAAGCTTACGCTTTGGAGCCTGGATCGTCTCCTATTCCTCTATTAGACCGTCCACAGCTTTGAGGAGTCGGGTGCTTGCACGATATGCTATTAAACAGATACATAGAGTAATGTAGGAGGGTCATCTTCTACTGCTGTTCTGGAAAGGATAGACTGCGCCAGAGCCTCCTCCGTCATTTAAGAGGTGCCGGTTTGCAAGTGAAGTTAAGTAAAGTGTGTAAGGTCATAGAAATTCTAGTGAGACCCAAGCTGCTTCAGCATCTTACCTTAAATATATCAAGCATCGTGAATCGACACCACACAACTAAGATGTCGTCTCAGGGTTATTTTTACCCGACTACAGTGAAACCAAAGGGGGGTTATGATGTTGACAAGCTATGTTTGTATGTATTTACGTTCATCTGTTGCCTCACTTAGTCTAACAAAACATTCTAGGAGAAAGTGGTATACGACCACGGCTATCCTTGATATTTTCTTGTTAAGCCTTTTTTAAAGCGTGATTTTTGCAGTAGTCGGGTTTTAGTTTTAAACTTATTTTTTAACCACTTGTCTCAGCTACACGAAAGAAATAACACATTTATCCCCACAAGTATAAAACCCGTATTCCAGAACAACGCCTAAATTTGTATCGACTTACACAATGACATTACAACTGTCGTTGAGAATACAATGTGTCTTCAGTATCTAGAGAATGCAGCATTGTGATTGGCCGTCTGCCTACTGTGAACCTGTGTGTGTATGAAGCCAGCCAATCACAATGCTTCGTTCTCTCGACACGTTTACAGTACCTTTAGCATGAAAATCTATTGAAAACGTATCGTGAGCATTGCGATTGGCCCGCTTCACACACAAACAGGTTCACAGTAGGCAAGCGTCCAATCGCAGGGGGTGACTGGTGGAGCCGCCTGTCACCCTGGCAGAAGCAGGCCGTAGTGCAGTTTCCGAGGACGAGTTGGGTACTCTGTAATCTCCACACCCGATTAGAGGGCCAGATCGTGAGAGATGGCGCTGAGTCGGCCGGGGTGATAGGGATATGCCTATCAACCTCACCTTCGGCAACCAAAAACGACCCACAGGCGGCGTGCGTTTTAGTCGGTTCGAGTCCGACATAACCTCTTCCACCTCTGAGGGGGTATCCGTGAGGATTTTGCGCACGTAAATAAAAAAAGCGTCTAATCGCAATGCTCCGTTCTCTCGTTACATTTACGATGGCATATCTACTTCCATACGTCAACAATCTTACATCTCCTCTCCACCTCACTCTCATCTCTCCCCCCACAGTGAATGCATGTGACGTCCGCACGAACACCAAGGTGGCTGTCTTCATCAACCCTCCGCTAAACCGCGAGTCCTCAGGCCTGGAGTGCTCCTACAATGTGGAGATCAACAACAATAATGTGTGCCAGATGAGGATCGACTTCGAGACCTTCAATCTGGCACCTCCCACCACCGTAAGTACAAGTTACTTCTGTTTTTAAGATTGCCACCTCATTGGGGCTAGTTGTGAAGTGTTCAGAAGAATTGGTAAACACACAGTTACATTCTATCATCGCAACGGTCGCCATAGGCACGAAATTCATCTTCACATATTGCGACGGGAAACAGTACATACAATGTGATATTGCACACGTCCATAGGCCACGGTGACCACTTTCCATCACGTGGGTCGTGTGCTTGTCTGACAACTAAGTGGTAAAAAAAATGAATAGAATTTCATCCAGTGCACGCGTCAGATGTGGAATGATCTCCCTGCTGTTACAATTTGAAGTACTTCCAAAAGGTATTAGAAGATTCCTAAAAGGTTCATAAGTGTAACGCGCCTTTTACATTAGGTGGGCCGTGTGATTATCTTCCCCGGAACCACGGTAGACTTTGATCACCACTGCACCGATCAGTAGAGACCATACGCGTGTTCTTACCCTTCTCTGTTTAATAAGTGAGAACAGAACACGTTGCGCCATTATTTCGAGACAGGTAATGCTAGGACAATGGTCAGCCTCAGCCCCTCACCCTAGCATCCCTGTATGTTATATTGAAGAACGTAAGGAGTGGAGAAGAAAAAATTCCCGAATACTTTTTTAAATGTAGGTTGTCTACACCTCATCTACACAATAAAATATACAATTACTTACAAATTAATATAAAACTATGCTAACTATACAATATATACAAAAATGGAATAGAGAAAAAGAGGGAGACTGTAATTTACCTCATCTTACACATACGTGCTTATTTTCTATTAATAAAATGTTCTTTCCAGGTGGAAACAGTAGAGAATGTGACCCAGCGTCCAGGGTACACGTGCAGGAACGATATCTTCCAAGTGACCAACTTGCAAGCGAATTCTGATTTCTTGCCTCCGCTGTGTGGTGACAACAATGGACAGCATAGTAAGTCATATAAGAAGTACCTCACCACTAACCATTGAATGTACACTGACGGACTCATAAACTGCATCAAAGTAATAGACGACTTTGAAATAAATATTTTAACCAAGTATGCATACTTTCTATGCAGATTTAAATTGAAACCTCTAGATTGGTTCGTGAACTTTAAAACAGCGTAGGGTCATATCTTTAAGTTTAAGTTTATGTACTGGAAAGGACCTTAAGACTTTTATTGAAGAAAAAACAGAAATTTAAGAAAAATTGGTTTAATTAAAAAATTGGTTTTAACAATAGACACAAACTTTATGCAAGGGTTTATTTGTGTTTTAATAAGGTGTATTACCCCCACGTGCCCTTATTACGGATTCTAATCGGTTCCGCATAGATTTTATAAGGGTTTTTAAAAGATCTTGCGGAATATTGTCCCATTCTTCTGAAAGTGCTGTTCTTAGTGCTGCCACTGTCGTGGGCGAAGGGTTTCTCGCATATACAGCTCTTTTTAAATTGTCCCAAACATGCTCGATGGGATTAAGATCCGGGCTGCGTGCTGGCCAATTCATTGTACGTATCCCAACCTCTTCGCAATAATGTTGAACTTGTGCAGCTGCATGCGGCCGGGCATTATCCTGCATTAAAGTAAAATTTTCGCCTATGAATCCCATGTAAGGCACCACGTGATCTTCTAATATCTCTGTTATGTAGCGATGTGCTGTCAAACCCCCTCTATTACCGTTTTGACGGACCATGTCTATGAACACAAGTTCGGTTCGCCCGTTCATCGATATGCCACCCCAGACCATACATGAACCGCCTCCAAAAGGAACACGCTCCTCAATGCAACTTTGAGCATATCGCTCCCCACGTCGACGATAGACTCTTCTGCGACCATCTGCACCATATAAACATGTCCTACACTCGTCCGTGAACAATACAGAGGCCCACTGCTCTTCTGTCCAATTCAGGTGATGACGCGCAAATCTTAAGCGAGCTTGTCTGTGAGCTGTAGACAACTTTGGACCATTTGCTGGTCTAAAAGGGGTGATATCCGCTTCCTTTAACCTTCTTCTTATTGTTCGTGCACACACGTTTACTCCACGCACTTCATTAAGCTCGGTTTTGATGTTAACTGACGTGAGGAAACGATTTCGCAGGGAAGTTATAACAATAAATCGGTCATCACGACCTGTGGTTGCTCGAGTTCTGCCTGTACCACGTCTCCTCCTGTAAGAACCTGTCTCTACAAACCTTCTGTATATTCTAGAAACCGTAGACTGGTTTAAATTTAAATTTCTACCAATCGTTCGTTGATCCAAGCCCTCCCGCACCAATGCTACAATTTGTGCCGCTTGTTCGGACGAAGTATCCATATTATGGTTCAAAAACTCTCGATGTGTTAAAAAACTAACCCAACAATTATGCTGGTAACAATAATTCAATTGACAAAACAAAAAAAATCAATGAGAATCAATTTAAAACTTTGCTATAAATAACACGCAAATCTGATACTACAAGTAAATTTTCTTTCCCGGCTATATTCATTTGTTTTACTGCAGTTCTATTTTTAAATTTAATTTTTTTTTAAGATTAAGAGCCAGTCTTTCCATATTTATATAATTTAATCTAAAAAGTTTGCATACTTATTATAAAAAATCCTTTTAGAGTAAACCTGAACTTTGATGCAGTTTATGAGTCCGTCAGTGTAGTATTTTCTTCCCTTTCGCCTGGAGGTAATTTCTAAGTGAAGTGTGTCCTGAAATTGAGATTACCACTGGCATATCCTTCGCACCTCGTCTGACCCAGGGCCTTAAGAAGGCCCCGTCCGGTTTGAAACTACAGTGCCCTTGTTTTGTCCCGAATAAGAAGCCTGCACATTGCGCCACCAACACGGCCTGCACGGCAAAGTTAATGTCGTGTCATATGGATATATGCTAATGTTATTTTTAAACTATCGCGGTGTGAATTCATAATTATACAACGGTACTGGAATTTTCGCCAAAAACACAGTGCCGTTAAAAATTGACATAGTGAGTGTGGTGTGTCGCCAGCCTAACCGTTCATAATAAATGCAATGGTGGGGCCTACCCACAAAAAAAATATCCTGCATACCTCTCGACGTTCGCAGGCTAGTCAAGTCGTGACTACGGGTGCTGCAACGCATCCGAAACGTCGGCAGAAATAGTAAGCTCCACGATTCAATTGCGAAAAATCCCAAAACGTTGTATAATTATGGATGTATGCCTGACGTGCTGATATAAGCTTCCCCAAAACATCAATAACAATTCAATCTTTTTTAGTATACGTCCGTGTGAACGCGTCGACCAATAGCCGTGCCATTCGCATCAACTTCAAGATCGCTGACCGCAGCTCGCAGCCGAACTTGCCCCAAGCTACGTGGAAGATCAAGGTCACTCAACTAGAGTGCTTCAATACTCTTGGGTAAGAATACCACTTTAGTTCTACACATTCGTTCAACATCAGCCTGCCTCATCCTCGAGTTAATTCGTATCGCATTCGAGGCCTTACATCTGAATCTGGGATCCAAATCTTCCAGTCCAAACGCGTCGTGGATGTTCTTCAATATTTTCTGTGAAGCGACTGCTATTTATCTTCCACAAGTCACAAACTATTAGTGATATCCGAATATTGCAGTTACACCAGTTGTTAGACTTTTTAAGGCTTCAACTACCCGAAACGACTGCCATAGATGCTTAATACTTAATACGCTTTACGAGGCACGGAAATGCCCACACCTATCAAAGGTAAATGCAACATATTTATGCAGCATACAAATATATGCAACCCGCGGCTCTTGCGTTGCAGTCGAGTTAACTACCACCACGCCGCAGTCTGTACACACAACCCCAATATTTGGGATTCATTCATTATTTTCCATACGTTAATGTTTCGTCATCTTTTCATTCCTTTTCTTTCCTCTTTCACAAGAATCCATCTATCATCTCTTAAACTTACATGTCTATATTCTATAAATCTTTGTCTTCAAATCAAATCAAATTTTATTTGCATAATAACATAGTTACATACGTTACAAAGTTCACAAAATTGAGCATGTTTTGCCAGTGGTGTACTAGCGCGCAAATATTATTTCTTACCAACAGTATCAACAAATTCGTCAATGATATAGAAGCTATGTTCAATTAGCATATATACAATTCTTTTAGAAATATTCTAGTGCTTCGTCCTTTGAGATACATTGGTATTTTATTGAAAATTCGTACACGCATAGTAAGACAACTCTTATTATATCTGAGGGATTTCGGGATATCACTCAGCACAAGCCTATAGGGGTCTCACCGGCTACTTGAGTTTATATCTTTTGCTACATTTAGCACTATTCCCGGTTGCATCCCTGGCTTCCACATCTGAAGTCGGAGGTTGCATACTTCTCCTTTTACTTTTGATATGTCTTATACGATCTGACATCTCATCATTACAGCCTAGTCCAAGTCTAGTCTGGCTTGCAGATGAGGTGGGCTTCGAGGCGTCGTTTTGAAAGCCAAAGCTTCGTATTATATGACTATCGTTGACTATCTCAATAACATTATACTATTTTGTTGGCAGTAAATTCCGTGACGGTATTTTCGAAGCCATCACATCTTCACTGCCATCCACGCCATTCACTTCCTCGGCAGACAGGGATGAATATCAAATTGGTAAGTTACTTAGCTAGTAGATGAAATTTTTATTTAGATGCCAAATCAAGGGCGTTTGCAAAACTAAAGGAGTCACACTCGCGCTGCCAACCCTGTAAGCCCAGAGAGGTTCTGTGCCGTCAGTGTAAAAGACATAGCAGATCAAACTTTTGGCCTTCCCACTAACAGCACAAAAACTCTCCAGCGAGTTCTGGCTAATCTACTCACCGCCGGGAACACAACCCGAGGTTATTATGGCCGCTCAATTGGACGGAAATACTGTCGTGTCCTGGATACGTGTGCTGACTGCGTGACTCAGTCGGAGTCGGCAGTTTCCGTATCATCATCATTAAATTAACGCTGTTCACAGTTTCATCGTTAGCTTAAATACTTAATATTTTATAGTATTTGCAATAGAGCATCAACCAAGAATCAGCAGATATACCAGCTTATCGGCTTGGGCTCTAAAATCATGTTGGAGTCCCAAAAAAGTTGGCTATTAGTCTACAAAACGTGAGACGCTCTTTAGCTGGTATATCTACTGATTCTTGGTCGATGCTCTGTTCCATGCACCAAAAGCCTCGTAAACAGGGTGACTACTTTGAGCATTTTTCGCTATTCCTTAGAGTTTTGGGTTTGGCAATTCACCCTGTTTACTATGCGTGGTAAATTTTTGCAATGGGCCTTTTACAAATTCACCTATATACTATACAAAAAATTGTTATTGTTCTGTTTTCCAGCGCCCCCCGGCTGTCTCCAGTACTACCCTGACCGTGCAGGCTTCTTCGAGTCCTTCAACTACAACCGAGGAGCTGGACCTTACATCGCCAACCTGGTCTACGCCACCTGCTTCAGAAGAACACCTGATGTTTGTGGCATCAAGTAAGTAAACCGTTTTGTGTATCTTCTTGGAAGCCAAACCAGTGTACTGACTAAGAGGTCCTGAAGATTTGATTGGGACCTGTATACCCCGGGGTAGACCAATTCCTCGTTCAATGGAACTTGAATTTTGGAGCTCGAGTTCAGCTTTCATACTCTTTGTCTTGACTGGACTTTGACTTTTGCGGAAGCGGATGTCATCAGACCTCATAACCTTGAGAGCAACACACAAAAGCCATTCAAAATGAATTGAATTGAGAGCAAAGCCTGTGGTGGACTCTCGTGTATACCAGCTGGAAGATGTGGTTAACTTGGACCCTGAATATGTTCATACAGCGATACTTTAAGAAAAATGTTTTGGCTATCATGAGAACTACTGACATCTCGCCCCGTATGGAAAAGCTCGTCCGTTCTTCGACAGGTGTACAATCTGACAGGAGAGGTCACTTTTCGCCCCAAAAATGGGACCGTCTACTTGGATCCCCTGCTTAAATACAATGAATAGAAGGATTAAATGGGGTAGGTATCTATTGCGATCCCCTTATCGAGTATGATTCCCTGGTGGATTTATATGGACCCATTTGTCTCTAAGATCTATTATTTATTATTGAACCATTTTTTTATGTGTGCAAAATCCCCACGGATACCCCTACCACCAGAGCCGGTGGGAGAGGTTATGTCGGACTTGAACGGTCTAAAACGCACGCTGACTGAGTTGGCCGCAGATTGCCAGTTGAGATTTTCTGAGACATATTCCTCGCACCCCGCAAGCTCCATCACCGTCTCTTTTGAGACGGACCTCTTCGGGTGTGGGGATCACAGAGCCCCCATTTCATCCCCGGGTATGTGGAGGCGCGCATCGCACACCACTGCCGCGGCCTGCTTCTGCTGGAGTGACAGGCGGCTCCACCCGTCACCCTCAAGAAAGTTTTTTTTTTTTTATACCACTTAGTTGGCAGACAAGCACACGGCCCACCTGATGGAAAGTAGTTACCGTGGCCTAAGGACGTCTGTAACACCAGAGGAGTCACAGTCGCGCTGCCAACCCTGTAAGTATAGAGTTTCTGTGCCGTCAGTAGAAGACAAATCAGGACAAGCCTTTAGTCTTCCCACTGACGGCACAAATTCTCCAGTGAGCTCTGGCTACCCTACTCACCGCTGGGAACACAACACGAAGTTATTATAACCGCGGTATTCTGTAGGGCGGAGGTACTTCCCCAGTCGGACTGCTCAATCGGGCGGATATACCGCCGTGTCCTACCTCCTTTGAAGTTCTAACAATAGCAATATATACATTGTTAGAACACTTTTATATTAACTGTACCCTTCTGTACCCAAGGCTAACATCAGCATCATTCGAAGTCGCAAGCCGGGATGATGCCAACCTATACCTAGACACGGACTGCCAGATCAACCCGGTAACACAAGGCCTGCCGCAGTCAGAAGATTTCCTGTTCATCCCTGAGGCGGCGACCGCTGACGGACTGAGAGGCTCTAAATTCTGTGGATCTAGTGCTTCTAACCAGATTATTGCTTGTAAGTATGATTTTTTGATACAATTTAGGTGGCAGACGAGCACAAGTTGATTATAATTATGTATGTATGTATGTAGGTATGTATGTACATACCTACATGTATGTATTATTATAGTGCTGTATAACCGCGGTAGCCTAGTGGTTGGGGTAATGGACGAGGTCTCGGGTTCGATCCCAGGTTTTAGCATGGCACACACCAATGACTTTTCAATGCTTTTCGAAGTTATGTGTGTATTTATCGCAGGTTTATAAGTGCTTGGTTAGTGGCAATAGGCTCGCCACCTATTACATTGGGTCCTAAACATAAACTGGCGAAATGTGGGTGCTAGCACCTCAGCCTACCCCTTCGGGATATAGGCGTGAGTTTATGTTATGTTATGTTTATGTGAAGTTTAACAAGTCACTGCGGTCTATTAGTCTACTAATATCGGTCTTCTTATTACAGCGACCCCCCCAGGACCCCTCTACGTCCACTTCCACAGCGATAACCTGGTAACTGATGACGTCAAAGAGTCTGGCTACAGATTCTCATACAACGTACTGAACAACTGCTACCTAAAAGGGTCATTTTAGGGTATAAATCCTTATAGTTTTAGGTAAATTGGTTAAGATTAGTAAAATGAACTACTAAAGAACGAACTTGTTGGCAAATTTGTTGGCATACTTGTCGGCTGGGTTGTTAATATAAGTGACAAGATTGTTTGATTTGTGTAATTTATTTGATTGGGCCATAAAACGAGTAAAAAAAGATATGTTGGCCAATTTGTTGGTGGCCTGTTAATATTAGTGACGAAGTTGATTTGTGTAATTTATTTGATTAAGACATAAAATTGAAATAAAAAGAGAAATTTGAGGCTGTAAGAAGACTGGTCGCACATTAGTTTGAAAAGACCTGACTGATATGTGTTTGAATGCTAGTTTTAATGGTATATAACCATTTGAAGACCACAGAAGTACATGTACATAGACACTGTGCTTCACTTTATAATTTCTCTAAACTAAACTAGCGTAAAGTATTGCCATTTTAAAATTATTTATTATTTTTATTTATTTTACAAATTACACACGCTTTTATTTTTTTTATAACGAAAATAATTCCTAGATGTAAAAACATCTGGTGAGTTTTTTTGCAAACAAACTGACTGCTTTTAAAAGTGGCTATTCATGGGACAAACATGTTTGTGTTGGATAACAAATTAGTCAATGAATAGCCCATATTTCTACAAGGAAGTTTCGTACACTATTTAATTTCATTGCATTTATATTGTTAATAATTGTGAAGCAGTCAATGTGTTTGTTCGTTGACAGATTTAATTAGTTTTAAAGAAACTCTGCATTTATAATTCTAAGGCCATTATTAAATTATACAATTCTGTCTTTAATAAAGTTTTGATTTATACAAAAAGCCTTTACATTTATACCCAATCATCACCAACATCATCATCTGATCAAAGATCCGATCCGCCCAATTGAGCAGTCCGACTGGGGGAAGTACCTCCGCCCTACAGAATACCGCGGCTATAATAACTTCGTGTTGTGTTCGCAGCGGTGAGTAGGGTAGCCAGAGCTCACTGGAGAATTTGTGCTGTCAGTGGCAAGACTAAAAGCTTGTCCTGCTTTGTCCTCTACACTGACGGCACAGAAACTCTGTGCTTACAGGGTCGGCAGCGCGAGTGTGACTCCTCTGGTGTTACAAACGTCCTACTGATGAACCTACATACATACATACATAGTCTCCGGCCTGGAGGTGACAGGTGGAGCCGCCTGTCACCCTGGCAGAAGCAGGCCGCGGCAGTGGCGCGCCCGGCGCGCCTCCCCGTTTTCGGGGACGAGTTGGGGACTCTGTAGTCCCCACACCTGAGAAGAGGGCCAGATCGTGAGAGATGGCCCTGGGTCGTCCCGGTGTGCGAGGGATATGCCTGTCAACCTCACCTTCGGCAACCAAAGCGACCCACAGGCGGCGTGCGTTTTAGTCGGTTCGAGTCCGACATAACCTCCTCCACAGGCTCCGGTGGGGAGGTATCTGTGGGGATTTTGCGCACGTAAAAAAAAAAATTGTCTGTCAAAATCATAATCCTCCTTTCGCTTTGCCGTAATCGGGTAAAAATAAAACAGAATTTCTTCATTATTCATATTACTATATTTTACACAATATATAAAAATCTGTACGTTCATACAATAGATTATTTCAATACATACATACACAAGGTTGTATTCTTATTAATATTTAATAAAGGCCTTACGATCGAGAGGTCCCGGCTTCGAATCCTGGTCATTACACTACCGACGTGAACCCACTAACACAAGCAATTTAGCTTACCTGGAGGGGTTGGAGGGAATATTAGTAATTTCGATTCTAATTAGTCAGATATAAATCAATACTTAATCTTGAAAATATTATTAATTTAAAATTCTGAATCGAAATTTGACAATTATAATTAATTTGACGATTATTACTAGCTGACCCACCCCAGCTTCGCCCGGGGTATATTTTGAAGCTTCATATCCCTTTGAGCCCGTATGTTTTAGTCTTCAAAATATGTATGAAAAATTGCCGGATTCGTTAACATTTATTATCAATGCTCCGCTCCCTTAAGTAGTAGCGTGATGATACATAGCCTAAAACCTTTCTCGATAAATGGACTACCCAACACTGAAAGAATCATTCAAATCGGACCAGTAGTTCCAGAGATTAGCGCGTTCAAACAAACAAACTCTGCAGCTTTACAATATTAGTATAGATATGTTTGTTTTAACGCGATAATCTCAGCAACTACTGGTTCGAATTGAAAAATTCTTATGGTATTATATAGTCCGTTTAGCGACGAAGGCTATATATCATCACGCTACTACTGAATGGAGAATAGCTGTGATTGTGTTTCTGTGTACACTATCATTGATCCGTTTAGTTGGTCGGAGTGGAAAAAGGGATACATAGAAACACAATCACAGCTATTTACAAAAAAAATATCTAAGTATGTTTATCCTCATTCTAGATTCCATAACACAAGCTAGTTAAACTATGCTTACCATGGATCTAATAAATAATAATTATTTCCACAACATTCTACACAACGCTATCTACACCCATGGTAAGCATAGTTTAACTAGCTTGTGTTATGGGATCTAGAATGCGGATAAACATACTTAGATACTTTTTTTTTGTAAATACATACATATCATACATGGAAACACCCAGACCAATGCAAATATAGATATTCATGCATACAAATATTTGCACTGAGCGGGAATCGAACCCGCACCTCCTGCGTAGTAGTCGAACGTAACCGCTACGTCACAGAAGCTGTCAATACAAGTGTAATCAAGATTAACTATTGATTTATATAAAATTATATTTAAAATCACGACAGTTTATAAATATATCTAAATTACCCGGTCAATTCTAACATTGTCTGGTTAATCCGCACATTGACCTAAAACGTTTTATCAAAAATATACTTAACTAAAAAAACATGACTATTATTTATAACTTTATTTTTATTTATATAATATTTCGATAAAAATGCGACTATCCAACATATTTACTTAATTACATTTAAACTTATTTATTAAAAATAAAATTATTATTTAAATAAATATAAGTTATACTAATTTACTTAATTTTTTAAACATATTTACATAAAATTAATAAAAAAATTCTAAAGTTTATGGTTTGTTAAGAATGTGGAACAATCAGGTTTAGGAAAAAGTACTTTTTTTTTACGTGCGCTAAATCCCCACAGATACCTCCCCACCGGAGCTGGTGGAAGAGGTTATGTCGGACTCGAACCGACTAAAACGCACGCCGCCTGTGGGTCGTTTTGGTTGCCGAAGGTGAGGTTGACAGGCATATCCCTCGCACCCCGGCTGAGACAGGGCCATCTCTCACGATCTGGCCCTCTCCTCAGGAAAAAGTACTTGTACTCCTTCAGTGAGGTACTTAACTAAATGTAAACAATTTTGTAGCGACTTTTAATATAAACAGATATTAAACAAATAAACTAGTCTAACTAACTGACTAACTAGTGGCTTGATTTCGGTTTTTAGTCTTCAAAATGAGTTTCTAAACAGAAATTTATTAATATAAACTGAGTTTTTAAATATATTTAACCGCGGTAGTGGTAGTAATGGACTGCTGAGACGAGGTCTCGGGTTCGATCCCAGGTCTTACCATGGCTCACACCAATGACTTTTCGGTGCTTTTCGAAGTTATGTGTGTATTTATCGAAGGTTTATAAGTGCCCGGTTAATGGCAATAGACTATCGTCACCTATTATATTGGGACCTAAACATAAACGGGCGAAACGCGGGTGCTAGCACCTCTACCTCTCTGCTCTTCGGGGATATAGGCGTGAGTTTTATGTATGTATGTATGTATGTAAGTACCTAACCGAATGGAGTATAGATTTGTTTATCCGTATTCTAGATCCCATAACACAAGCTAGTTAAACCATGCTTACCATAGGTCTAGGTGGCGATGTGTAGAATTTACTAGACTGAAGTTATTCGTCTAGAATTCTAGATTTTGAATTCTACGACAAACAATCTGAACTGAATTTTATTAGCCTTTACCATCAGGTGGATTATGTTGGCTTGCCACCTTTTTAGTGTGAATAAGAGAACTGAATGAATAAGAAAGGAAGCTACAGATTATTTTTCTTATAGAAAATGAAAAAATACCCTTAATTAGAATTAATTTTAAATTATATATTTACAAGATATCAAGAATTTTCTACACCATTAATAAATTATTTTGTTTTAAATCTTGAATAGATTTTATTACATTTTTTAACATTATTTTCATTATTTATTTGAAGTTATTATTTTATTTTTCAATGAGAAAAATAATAAGTAGAGAAAGTTTAACTAATGTAAAAATAACTTTGCAAATTCGAATATCATTTTCAAAATGTACGCGCGTTTTTTTATGTTTAACCGACTTCCAAAAAGGAGAAGGTTGTCAATTCAATTAGTATTTTTGTCTTAGCTCATAAACGGCTTGACTTATTTTGATTTTATTAAATTTTAATACATTATCAATCTATTTTTATAGTTTTTAAAACCAAAATATACAGGGTTAGAATCAATCAAGCTTTATCGCAGTCCATTGCTGGACTCCTCTCCAATGTTGGGAGACTTCAGCCTACTGTTTAGTAATAAATGTTTAAAATTAAATTAATATTTATAGCTGCGTGGTTCCCGGCAGAGTAGAATTTGGACCACCCCATCTCTTCCCATGCGGTGCCGTACAAGGCGACTGAGGGCTGTTTAACATAATAATAATAACTAACAATCTAACATAATAATTGGTGAAATGTGGGTGTTAATTTCACCTCTGTCTAACGCTCCGGGAATAAAGGCGTGATTATGTGTGTTATGTGTGTACAATATGCCATTTAATTTTAGACCCTCATAAATGTATGTATGTATGTATATTCGTTAATTCGATATCGGAAAATGGAAAGTTCTCGATTACAATTTAACTAAAAACCGTAATAGAGATTTAAAAAATCGTAACAGCAATGCGTTCGGAGTTGACTCAAATGACGGTACTGCGGTGTTCTACAAGATTCTCTTTTTTTATACCACTTAAGTGGCAGACAAGCACACGTCGCGCCTGTTGGAAAGTGGTTACCGTGGCCTATGGACGTGTGCAACACCAAGGGAGTCACAGTCCACACACAGTCCGACCCTGTAAGCACAGAGTTTCTGTGCCGTCAGTGTAAAAGACAAAGCAGGACAAGCCTTTGGTCTTCCCACTGACAGCACAAAATCTCTCCAGTGAGCTCTGACTAGTTAGACGCAGACTGAAGATAATTTTGTAAGCTTTGTTCTTGATTCCATTTTGGATTTTGCACTTTTTCAATTTAACTTCTATCAATTTTTATTTCGGATTTTGTTCTTGACTTTAGATTAATTGTAGTTGTTTTTAGATTTTTAGTTTGTTCTTATTTTTGATTTGCCTTTAATTTAATATGAGTTTATTGTTTGAACACAAGTTTAGATATTTTTATAATATTTTACAATAATATCTGGAATTCATCGTTACACATATTAAATAGTACAAAAGTGTATAAATATTTATTAATAATTTAAAATCTTTAATTTCTAATTACTTTTTAATTAATAAAAGTGTGATTGAGTGGAGACTTTCCTTAATAATACAAAAAATATTCCTAAAAATAAAATTAATCACATTGTATATAAAAAAGCAGTCTTATGTACAATAATATAATATAGATATTAGGTATATATATACATTAAGGTACCTAATAATGTATGCATTAACCTTAACAAGTGTTGCTATCTTAAGATAAGCTGGTGTTACCAGAATAAAAAATATAATATAAAAAATGAGCAAATCAAAATATATTTTTAATGTGATAAAGAATTATTTTGTGCAGAGAGAACTATAATTAATTTTGTATATATTTAAATGCATTTTTCTTTATTTATTTTTTTAAATTATAAGGCTCTATGAGCTCCTATGCGAAAAGGGCCTCTGTTTTCTAATTAAAATCCATGCAGTGGGGCTCCTATGCCAATAGGGCCCCTATCATATAGCACGAGTAGACAGTCAATTAATATCGCGATCCAGTATCATAATTTAATAACTTAGGTACGAATTGCGTTTCAATAACAATTTTATATTGATGATATCGACAGGATCGCGATATAATATTGATAATCTAATCATGCTCTTATTAAGACTACCTTGGGAATTAAGTTTAACTAAAACCCATACAATTAGTACTTATAATCATAATTACAATTTTACAAAGGTTTCCCAGTGGGGCCCCGCGTGGGCCCCGTCACAAATTTCATCGAAAAACAGTCCACTGAACTATGACCTGTAGAAGGATAGGTTTTGATTCACTGTGAAGTGTTCTCAGGGGGCCCCACGTGGGCCCCATCGTTATTTCCATCGGAGATTAGGCCACTGACACTTTTAAGTACTATGACCTATAGAAGGGTGGGCCCCTGCTCACTGTGTACGTCGACAGAGGAATGCCTTTAGTGCCATATATGGCTTCGGGCGCATTCTCGTAATCCACATCGTAATATATGCCCGTTTGGTTCTGGAAACAAATAATAATAAATTAAATGAAGTATAATTGCTAACCAATGTAAATGTAACTAACATTTAAATATGAAAATATCAACATGCAAGACAACATAAACTCACGCCTATATCCCCTAAGGGGTTGGCAGAGGTGCTAGCACCCACATTTCGCCAGTTTATGTATAGGTCCCAATGTACTGGGTGGCAAGCCTATTGCCATTAACCGGGCATTTATAAACCTCCGATAAATACACACATAACTTCGAAAAGCATCGAAAAGTCGTTGGTGTGTGCCATAGTATAACCTGGGATCGAACCCGAGACCTCGTCTCAGCAGTCCATTACCCATACCACTAGGCTACCGCGGTTTGTTTTTATTAGTAAATAAGTAAGTAAATTCTTTTATTGCACGAAACATGGTCATATTTGTATAAACTGGCGACACCTTTATATTATACCCATAATTCGCAATAAAATATATTGAATTGAATTGAATTGAAAATGTGGGTGCTAGTACCTCTGTCTACCCCTTCGGGGATATCGGCGTGAGTATATCTTATATAAACAAAATCTAAAAAATAAAACCTAAATAAGTACGAAAACTATGAAATTAATAAAAAATAAAATCTAAAAATCTAAATTGAGAAGATGAAACAACAAACTTTTTTCGAAAATACTTTTGTTAATAAAAAAATAAAATGTAGATCACATTCTGGATATAGTAATGGGGGAAGGAGAGGGGGAGGGGGGTCACAAAACACCCCCTAACTACTCACATGCAAACTCCTGGCCCTAGATTTGGGCCTGGGCACCAGCAGGTCGGCCCTCTCCTGCACGTGGCTGGAGGCCTCCGAGCTGGTGGACTCTGACGCCATCTGGTTGTTATATCCTGTGGGAGTGAGCAGCATACTAATATAATATGTTCAATTAAATTTTAAAGCATTTAGTATACTAAATATTCTAATTGATTAAGATATAGAAAACAATGAAGTGTTACAGGCGGGATTCAAACCAGCGATCTTTACCTTACAGGGGGAACACTCTGACCACTGAGCCACTGAACCTTCGCCCGAAACCACCGTCGCCGTAAGACGGATATATGTATTATTTTTTTAAACCACTTAGGTGGCAGACAAGCGCACGGCCCACCTGATGGAAAGTGGTTACCGTGGCCTATGGACGTGTGACCACCAGAGGAGCCACACTCGCGCTGCCGACCCTGTAAGCACAGAGTTTCTGTGCCGTCAGTGTAGAGGACAAAGCAGGGCCTTTAGTCATCCTACTGACAGCACAAATTCTCCAGTGAGCTCTGGCTGTATAGAAGAATTTGGATAGTTGTGTGTCAGTGGTCAGAGCGATCCCCCTGTAAGAGAAAGATCGCGTGTTCTTTTTTTTTAAATCTAGGACACGTCAACTTGACTTCACCTCGCCTGATGGTAAGCTAAACGCGAAGTCTCAGGAAAGAGAGAAGTCTAAGTAATGTTACAATGGTGGCACTCGACTTGACGGCCTCATCAGATGCTTTTTCACGCCCCGCTTAAAGGCCCCGGGACTGTAGGAAGGAAGAAGGAAACACGTGTGCTGGTAATGAATTCCAGGTCTTGGTGGTGCGGCAAAGAAAAGAGTCTCCGAACTGCTTGGTTCTTGCTCGTATATTCTGCACAGTGTGAGTGTGACATCTAAGCCCTGCACATATTGTCCTATGTAGGAAAGAATGAAGGAAAAGTCCTATGTTCGAATTCCGCTTGAACCGATTCAAGTTTTTCTATATCTAAAACGAATATCAAATGTTTAAATGTTTGAACTGTAGAATCTGCGGATTCTACAGATGAACGGAGTAAGCTTCAGGTGCAAGCTTTTCACTGGTGGGTTAAGGTTTCAGACGGTGAGACGCTTTTTTTTATTTTTTTATACCACTTAGTTGGCTGACAAGCACACGGCCCACCTGATGGAAAGTAGTTACCGTGGCCTATGGACGTCTGTTACACCAGAGGAGTCACAGTCGCGCTGCCAACCCTGTAAGTACAGAGTTTCTGTGCCGTCAGTAGAAGACAAAGCAGGACAAGCCTTTAGTCTTCCCACTGACGGCACAAACTCTCTAGTGAGCTCTGGCTACCCTACTCACCGCTGGGAACACAACACGAAGTCATTATAACCGCGGTATTCTGTAGAGCGGAGGTACTTCCCCAGTCGGACTGCTCAATCGGGCGGATATACCACCGTGTCCTACCTCCTTCCGTAAAAGCCAAAACAGCAAACCTCAAGCATCAGATGCTGAGATCAATATGATTAAGATAACCTCAGTAGTGATGATGGCAGCAAGTTGAACTCAGTACTTACCAGTTGACTAATGGGATTCGTGGGATATATTCATCCCACTCAGCTTACTATGATACAAGTAGGAAATAATCATCCCACCTGGCTCATTGTGGGACTAATGAGATATAATCATCCCATCTGGCTCATTATGGAGATATAGGGTTTTAATCATCCCACCAGTCTCATAATGGGACTATTGGGATATAATAGTCTCATGTTTTCTTTTTTTTATAATTTTATTGACACTAGTGTGACATAGTCATCCCTCTTAGCTAATTATGAGTCTAGTGGGATATAATCATACCAGTCATCCCACTTGTCTCATATTTTTTTTATATAAATTTATTGAGACTAGTGTGACATAATTATCCCACCTAGTTAATTATGGGACTAGTGGGATATAATCATCCCAGTCATCCCACTTGGCTCATTTTATCTTTTTTTTATAACTTTATTGAGATTAGTGTGACATTATCATCCCACCTAGTTAATTATGGGACTAGTGGGATATAATCATCCGAGTCATCCCACTTGCTCATTTTTCTTTTTTTATAAGTTTATTGGGACTAGTGTGACATAATCATCCCACCTAGTTTATTATGGGACTAGTGGGATATAATCATCCCAGTCGGCTCATTTTTTTTATAACATTATTGGAACTAGTGGAACATAATCATCCCAACTGGCTTAACTTTTTTCCTTTTTATGGTTCCGTGCCTCAAAAGAAAAAATGGACCTCTTATATCACTTCCCGGTCCGTCTGTCTGTCAAGACTTTTTTCTTAGGAATGCATGGAGGTATCAAGATGAAATTATTTATACCACATACTCAGGTCTCAGGGCTGTGGCCCGCCAGGCGTGATCACCTTGCCTGGTCCCAGGCACATCCCACCCCGTTCTTAGACAAACCCATCTCAACTGATTTGGGTAATATAGACCCATTGGGTATAATTTACCTTTGACAGGTGATTCACGTAATTTAAGGTATTTCGTTGCCATTGTTAAAATTACTAGTGACATATTGTCCATTGTTGACATTGCCCATCGTTGTGGGCTTTGTTTTTAACAAATCAAATCTATAACGTCTTGAAGCTGTGAAAAGTCAACGCTACAAAAATATATTTAAATAATTTAATATATTAAAAATATATGCTATTTATAGGTATATAAATAATAATAATAATAATAATAATAATAATGTTTATTTCTCACCAAAACGTTTACATAACAAATCTCAAATAAAATACAGTAGAACGTAATTAATAAATTAGTACAAGGATCAATCAGAATTATGGCGGGCTGGCACCTGAACTAGGAGAATCCTGTGTCTCAGGCTACCAACCCTCCACCCCTGGCCAGAATCTAATATAATTTATAAATGAAGATGTGTGAAAATACGTGTGGGTGTGGGTGTGGGTGTGTGTGTGTATGTGTATGTGTATGTATGTGCGTGTGTGTGTGTGTGTGTGCGTGTGTGCGTGTGTGTGTGTGTGTGTGTGTGTGTGTGTGTGTGTATGTGTGTGTGTGTGTGTGTTTTATGTATACATATGTTCGTGGATGTGTACGTATATGTTTTGTTTGTCTTTGGGTGTGCATTGAGTACCTATGTGTGAGTGTGTGTTGCGTCTGAGTGAGGGTTAGGCGTTTACGGCTGCATGTATACCGTATGTGTAAGTATGCGAATGTGCATCTGGATATGTAAGGATTCAAGTTCCTAGTGGTTTTTGCTTTATACTCGTAGAATTTTTTCTGTGCTAAGGTAATCATGGGCCATTAGATATTTTTTAAGTATAGATTTTAACCTAAACTTAGGCATTTTGTAGATTTGGTTCGAATCATTAACGAACCGATAAATGAAAGGGCCCATGTAATACAGTTGACGTCGAGCGAACATTGTGTTGAAGGAGGGAACAGGTGTTCGAATTCTTCTTTTACTCAGTGAGATCTTAGATGGATCGATAGATTTATGGTGACGTAGGACTGTACAGTAGATGTATAATTGGCGAACTGTGAGGAAACGCGATTCTTCATAAAGTTTTTGAGTGGGATATTTCCTGGTCTTTTTTTTTTTATTATGGAATAATATATATATATATATATATATGTTCTATAAGTATTGTTCTATAAGTTCTTCCCTCAATACAGCTTTGTAAGGAAACCTCAGTGCGCGAGTCCGACTCGCACTTGACCAGTTTTTAACCGACTTCTAAACAAGGAGGTTCTCAATTCAGATTTCTTTTTTTTATCATTTGTGGTCGGATTTACAAAATTCTTTTTTTTTTTATAGGTTTTATGTGACTAGTGGGGTAGACAGAGCAGTACTTACCATACAAGTTGTGGTGCGAGGCGGAGGTGTTGGCCCGGGACGCCACGGAGGTCATGGTGCTGGGGTGGTGGTGCAGCCCCATCCTGTACGACATGTCGTAACTGATATCAATAGGATACACCATAGTGCAGGGGATATACTCATAAAACATATAACATGGGACTTTTTAACCTGCAGGGAATGTACACTCAGCATCATAAATACTTTTTTTTTGTAAATACATACATATTATACATAGAAACACCCAGACCAATGCAAATATACAATTCAGGCATACAAATATTTGCACTGAGCGGGAATCGAAGCAGTCGAATCCTCTACCGCTACGCCACAGAGGTGGTTAAAATAAATTATTTAGCTGTAGTTAGTAGCTCACAAAACATACATACATATAGTCACACTTTTATCCGCGGAGGGTTAGGCAGAGGTGTATTAACACCCACATTTCACTAATTGTATTCGGTTTTAAGTAATAGGGGGTGAGCCTATTGCCGTCTTCCGGGCACTATTGTTGACTGAGTTGAGGCTGAGTCTGGGCTGTATATATCTGTCTGATGCTAAACAGCTCTATCCCTTAGTCGCCTTGTACGTCACCGCATGGGAAGAGATAGGGTGGCCCAAATTCTACTCTGCGGGGAACCACACGGCTCCCTTTGAGGTACAGGCTCCGGATGTGACCGGATCTAAAAAGGATGGTGATAATATTTGTCAGTTTGTTGTATTTAATTAATAAATATATTACCTGGGCAGAGGCACCGGCGGCAGAGTGGGGTAGCCCGCGAACATGGCGGAAGAAGGACGCGTCGCCATTTTAGACTGGCCCGCGTCAGGCTAGGGGGGGATAAAAAATAACGTTAGATATCGAGAATTACCCACTTTTGGCCATATTTCCTACACACATATAACTAGGGACTCGTGACCGAGATTGAGTAATATATAGAATCATGTCAGTCTTTTTTTTTTTTACGTGCGCAAAATCCCCACGGATACCTCCCCACCGGAACCGGTGGAGGAGGTTATGTCGGACTCGAACCGACTAAAACGCACGCCGCCTGTGGGTCGTTTTGGTTACCGAAGGTGAGGTTGACAGGCATATCCCTCGCACCCCGGCCGACACACGGCCATCTCTCACGATCTGGCCCTCTTCTCGGGTGTGGGGACTACAGAGTCCCCAAATCATGTCAGTCTTAGGATGGGTGACCATTCTTGAGCACGTTAAGCAGTCGGTCCCTGTTGCCATACAAACATCTATGGCAGTCGTTATGGGTACTTGGAGTCCTAAAAAGTCAGACAACTGGTCTAGCGAACGAGAAATAAAAATAAACTACATAACATAACATAAACTCACGCCTATATCCCCGAAGGGGTAGGCAGAGGTGCTAGCACCCACATTTCGCCAGTTTATGTTTAGGTCCCAATGTAATAGGTGGTGAGCCTATTGCCATTAACCAGGCACTTATAAACCTGCGATAAATACACACATAACTTCGAAAAGCATCGAAAAGTCATTGGTGTGTGCCATGGTGAAACCTGGGATCGAACCCGAGACCTCGTCTCAGCAGTCCATTACCCAAACCACTAGGCTACTTGTACATACTTGTACATAAACTAGTTGTACCAAAACTTAGGCTTCACAAGGTTGGTGATTCATTTGTAGGCAGCTGTATAAAAATATTTAATAAAATCCCTCAGGACTTGATTAATATGCCAATAAATAAATTTAAAATAGAAGTGAAAAAGACTTTAATGAGTAAAGGTTACTATAAAGTGGATGAGTATCTTAATGATGTTGATAACATAAGTCTCTTGCTTGCTCGCACAAAATAAATTGTAAACTAAAGCAAATTTAAAAAAGAAAAATAAACTAGTTCTAATGTAGTTCGCTGAGTTTCTCGCTGGTATCTTCTCAGTAGAACTAACCTACCGAACCAGCGAAAGAGTCATTTTCCAATGGTTTATTTTTACATTATTTAATATTTTTATATTATTTCTTGACTGTAAAATTTTGACGTTCATATGTGCTCTTTATGTGTCTAAACTGAATAAATGAAATTGATTCTTTGATTCTTTGAGCAATGCTTCTATATCGCCACTGAAAACTTCGGAGACATCTGGGACTAACGCCAAGATGAAGGAGATTAACATTTTTTGAAGTGAAAACTGCTTTAGTCCAGTTGAGCATTTTTTGAAATGAAAACAGAACTATAATAATAATAAAATTTCTTTTTTAAAGCATCTTTGGCTCATTGGGTTAGTCACAATTTCTTACATGGCTATGAATAAATAAATAAATATTCTACAATATTCTACACAACGCTCATCTAGACCCATGGTAAGCATAGTTTAACTAGCTTGTGTTATGGGATCTAGAATACGGATAAACATACTTAAATACTTTTTTATTTTTTTGTAAATACATACATATTATACATAGAAACACCCAGACCTGTGCAAATACCCATATTCATGCATACAAATATTTGCACTGAGCGGGGATCGAACCCGCGCCTCCTGCGTAGCAGTCGTGTTCACTACCGCTACGCCACAGAGGCTGTCAAATGCTATGTTAGTTACAAATAATTTAAATGATAAATGATAAATTTCGTTTGAACTACAACTATTGGACTTGTGACACTGTTACCGTTACCGTTTTTCTACGCATTTGTAGTTCTCAAACTTTTTACTAGGTGGCGCTGTACTAAACTTTTTACAGCGGCATCTAGTGTAGGGTTTTGGAACTACTAGCGTGAAGTATCCGATAGATGTCAGTTATATCAATTTCTTTTTTATTTTTATTTATTTATTTATTACACACACCTTACACTATCATTACAGAAAATGCGATAGTGTAGAATTAAAAATTAAAAAAAAATAGAACCCAAACAGCTAATGAGTAGGTACAATATATATGCATAGGTATGTCTGTAAGTATTTGTTGCTCGGCCGAGGTGCGAGGGATATACCTCCGGCTACCTACAACCCTCATACGGCGTGCGTTTGAGTCGGTTCCAGTCCGACATAACCATTAATTTCGTTCAAGATTAATATGTTCAGTTAGTTCCGCTATGCCACGGCGACGGCGCGCCTCGCGTGTCTCCCCATTCCCGGGGACGAGTTGGGGACACCGTGGTCCCCACACCTGAGGAGAGGGCCAGATCGAAAGACCCTGGGTCGGCCGGTGTGCGAGGGATATGCCTGTCAACCTCACCTTCGGCAACCAAAAACGACCCACATGCGGCGTGCGTTTTAGTCGGTCCGAGTCCGACATAACCTCTTCCACCGGCTCCGGTGGGGGGTATCCGTGGGGATTTTGAACACGTAAAAACAGTTAGTTCCGCTACTCACCGCGTAGTGGCTCGCCTGCGCCATCGCCTCGGCTATCTGCGCCCAGCGCATCCTCTCCTCCAGGGTCACCTGCGACGATCAATTCAATATATTAAGCTATATATAAATAAATAAGGCTAGGGCTGACCTCTATTCGACAGTAAACATACAGCCAAGGACTAAGCGCCCGTTTGACGGCAATAGGCTCGCCCCCTATTATAAGAAAATCATCGTTAGCGAAATGTGGGTATTGATAAATACATACATATAATCACGCCTTTATCCCCGGAGGGTTAGGCAGAGGTGAATTAACACCCACATTTCACCAATCATTGAATTCGGTCCCACGTAATAGGGGGTGAGTATATTGCCGTCTTTCGGGCACTATTGTTGACTCAAGCCATGCACCTGAGGCTGAGTCTGGGCTGTATATATCTGTCTGATGTTAAACAGCCCTATCCCTTAGTCGCCTTGTACGTCACCGCATGGGAAGAGATGGGGTGGTCCAAATTCTACTCTACTTCTGCCTAACCCTTCGGGGGTAAAAAAAACTTCACCGAGAGTAATGTTCTTCGCGTGTATGTATGTAAGTAGTTTTCTTTGTTCCCCATCTAGAATCAGTGGGAAGACCGAAAGCTTGTCCTAATTGTGTCTTCTACACTGACACAGAAACTCTCTGTTCTTTCGATCGGCAAGCGGGTCGGCAGCGCGGGCGTGACTCCCCTGGTGTTGCACACGTCCATAAGTCACGGTAACCACATTCCATCAGGTGGGCCGTGTGCTTGTCTGCCACCTAAGTAGTATATAACTGTGTGCATGGTGCTTACAAGTACATTTCCCCAGTTTATGTTTACGTCCCAATGTAATAGATGGCGAGTCTATTGCCATTAACCGGGCACTTATAAACCTGCGATAAATACACACATAACTTCGAAAAGTCATTGGTGTGTGCCATGGTAAAACCTGGGATCGAACCCGAGACCTCGTCTCAGCAGTCCATTACCCATACCACTAGGCTACCGCGGCTTTTAATAGATAGAATTAAATAGAATTATCTATCTTGTTTATTTAGCTTACATTAGAAGCGACTGCTTCCTGACCTCCCAGTCTCGACATAGTGTTATTACCTGGTAGGGCGGCTGTCCCACTGGCGGCGTTTTGATAGTGTTGGCCGCCATGTAGTTGAAGATGGGTGAGCCCATGCCCACCGCCTTCTGCTCCCGCGACCATTTGCGGCTGTAACAATATATTTTAATATTATCTAAATATATATAACTCAAAGGTGACTGACTGACTGACTGACAAAGAATCAATTTCATCGCAAAATCCCCACGGATACCTCCCCACCGGAGCCGGTGGAGGAGGTTATGTCGGACTCGAACCGACTAAAACGCACGCCGCCTGTGGGTCGCTTTGGTTGCCGAAGGTGAGGTTGACAGGCATATCCCTCGCACCCCGGCCGACCCAGGGCCATCTCTCACGATCTGGCCCTCTTCTCGGGTGTGGGGACTACAGAGTCTCCAACTCGTCCCCAGAAACGGGGAGGCGCGCCACTGCCGCGGCCTGCTTCTGCTGCGGGTGACAGGCGGCTCCACCTGTCACCCCCAGGCCGGGGCATCCCCTAAGAAAGGGTTTTGAGATGCAAGTTATATAAGACTAGCTATTACCCGCGACTCGGTTATCGCTTTATGTTGAGTCAACGCTATTGAGCATAAAAACATACTAAAATAAAAGTAGCCTACGTTACTCCTTATTACATCAGCTGCCTGCCAATAAAAGTTTCGTCAAAATCGGTCCAGCCATTTCAGAGATTAGCCGGATTTATGAGAGAGTAACGTAGGCTACTTTAATTTTAGAATTTTTTTATGGTCAATAGCGTTGACTCAACACTAAGCGATAACCGACATCCACGAGGGCAGAGCCGCGGGCAACAGCTAGTTATTCAAATAAAATATTAATGGTCAAGTTATGCAGATAAACGCAGTTCTAGCGAATGTAAGGGGGGAGAGTAAAAAAATTAAATACCTCCTCTTCGATTTATTTTTCTATTTATGATGACATTGGGATGAGGGGGGAGTGTCTCGTTAATGATTTCGTCTGCTTACGAGACCCCACCCCCACAACTTTTTTTACATTCCCACTCATACATTAACCAAAAAAATATGAAAAGAAATGTTTAAGGTACTAATGTTTACGTAATGGGGGGGGGGGGGGAGGTTAGAGGTTTGCTTACTTTTGCTGACGGGGGGGGGGGGAAGGTTTATTTGTTGAATAAGGGACCGTTCAAGTATTACCTAAGCAAACTTATTACATTGATCGTGTGGTTCCCGGCAGAGTAGAATTTGGACCACCCTATCTCTTCCCATGCGGTGTCGTACAAGGCAACTAAGGGATAGAGCTGTTTAACATCGAACAGAAATATACAGCCTAGACTCAGCCTCAGATGCTTGGCTTGAGTCAACAATAGTGCCCGGAATACGGCAATAGGGTGACTCTCTATTATGTGGTCCCGAATTGGTGACACCGCATTGGAAGAGATGGGGTAGTCCAAATTCTACTCTGCCGGGTACAACGTCATTTATAACAACATAAAATATAATTTCTTCTTATAACTTTGTATAATATATTGTAGCGTACTGACTTAGCTAGTTCTCATAATATAGAGACACGCCATCTTGACTTCACCTCGCCTAATGGTAAGCTAAATGCAGTCTCAAGAAAGAGGGTCACTATTACAGACACTAAGTAATGTTACAATGGTGGCACTCAGCTTGGCGTATGAAACTCACCTCCAGGACATGAGAGCAGCCAGGGTGAGTGCGATGACCAGGGCAGCGGCCAGCGAGGCTCCCACTGCCACCCCCACTACCTCTCCGTCCACCTCACACGTTGACCCATAGTAGCCTGATGAACAGCTGCGAAAATAATTATCGTTTAGTAAATATGCTTCTACCCAAGGAGGGCCAGGTCGATAGAGATGCCCCTGGGGCGGATGCGAGGGATATGCCTGTTAACCTCACCTTCGGCAACCAACAATGACCCGCAGACGGCGTGCGTTTTAGTCGGTTCAAGTTTGACATAACCTCTTCCACCTGCTCAGAGGTAAGGGGGAGGGGGGGGGGGGGGTACCCGTGGTGATGTTTTCGCTAGGTTAACTAGCTTGTGTTATGGGATCTAGAATGCGGATAAACATACTAAGATACTTTTTTTTTGTAAATACATACATATCATACATAGAAACACTCAGACCACGCAAATATGCAAATTCATGCATACAAATATTTGTGCTGAGCGGGAATCGAACCCGCGCCCCCTACATAGCAGTCGAATGCTCTACCGCTACGCCACGGGGGTCGTCTGAATAATGTGTTTTCTCACTCTAAGATATTATTCCTATATAGTATTCAAGGTACGATGGGGTTGGCATATTCTTAATGGATAAAAACCCCCAATTAAAGTAAGATTTAAAAAAAGTATATTAATTTAATAAAGAGAAATAATAATAATAACTACACAATAGTATAATCATATCTACCTCTTAGTTTCGTATTTTTATTTCCCATCTGTATATGTTATACTAGCGCGTAAACTTCACTTGCGCGATTCAGGATCAGTAATACAATACTATTGAAATAGTTCAGCTTGCTGCCGCTAGATGGCGCTAGGTGCATATACCACGCCACACCCATCCCCCGTGTACATACGCCTTCTGGCAAGAACTGGTACAAGTTACCTGCAGTAAGGCTGTCCACTGGAGTACTTGCAGATCCCACGCTCATTGCAATGGGATGATGCACAGGACTTGCAGTCGCGGCCCTGGCGGGTGGCGGGCCCTGGGTCCAGGGTAGTGTCCGGGCACATACATCTGGAACACGATTAGGGATAAATTGTATTGTACATTTTACTGCTTCGCTGTTACAATCTAAAATTAAATGACATCTTGTAGTGTGAATGAATAGTTTCTAATTCTTTTTCATCTAATTTTGAACTTTAAGCCTACTCAAACATACATAACATAAACTCACGCCTATATCCTGGAAAGGGTAGGCAGAGAGAGAGAGAGAGCACTCACATTTCGCCAGTTTATGTTTAGGTGGCGAGCTTATTGCCATTAACCGGGCACTTATAAACCCAGTCGCATCCTAACTTTCATCTCGAAGCTTGCAATCCGCTTTACTAGCCTATTCAAATAAAGTTTAAAATTTAAAACTAAACATAAACAATCTTCATTGTCTTTTTTAAATGTTTTTTTTTTTAACTCAGAATACCACGACCATAATAACTTCGTGTTGTGTTTCCAGCGGTGAGTAGGGTAGCCAGAGCTCACTGGAGAATTTGTGCTGTCAGTGGGAAGACTAAAGGCTTGTACTGCTTTGTCCTCTACACTGACGACACAGAAACTCTGTACTTACAGGGTCGGCAGCGCGAGTGTGACTCCTCTGGTGTTGCAAACGTCCATAGGCCACGGTAACCACTTTCCATCAGGTTTAATTTTTTTTTTGTTTTTTTTTAATTTTTCATTATTAAATAAAAAGAATATTAGCAACCGCAATTGCTAATATTCCCTCTAACCCCTCCCACTAAGCTAAATTGCTTGTGTTAGGAGTGGGTTCACGTCGGTACTGTAATGGCCAGGATTCGATCCCAAGACCTTTCGATCGTAAGGCCGTCTCCTTTAACATTATTCTACCGACGCGTTACTCTTTTATGGTACTCACTTGAATCCTCCCCAAGCGTTGGTGCAGGTGGCCAGTTGATGGCAATCGTTCAGATCCGGTGAAGAGCACTCGTCCACATCTGGAAAGGTACAGGTTCAGATAAACATACATACAATACATATAACAAAAAGCATATGATGAGAGGCCGTCAAGCTGAGTGTCACCTTTGTCACACGGTATGTGTAAGTAATGGTGACCCTCTTTTCTGAGACTTTGCCTTCAGCTTACCATCAGGCAAGGCGAAGTATAATTGACGTGTTCTATATAAAAAAAAAATATATATAATAATAACCATGTTTTTTTTGCCGAAGAGTTAGGCAGAGGTGAATTAACACCCACATTTCACCAATAATAGGGGGCGGGTCTATTGTCGTCTTCCAGGCACTATTATTGATTCAAGCCATGAATCTGAGGCTGAGTTTGAACTTGAATCTCATTGACACTTTGACTCGTTGATGAGAGTCACCTTGACTTTCATTCACCCCTTGAATCTCATCAACCCTTGATTCTCATTCACCCCTTGACTCTCATCAACCTTTGGAACTCATTCACCCCTTTACTTTCATTCAACCCTTGACTCTCATCAACCCTTGACTCTCATTCACCCCTTGACTCTCATCAACCCTTGACTCTCATTCACCCCTTGACTCAAATTAACCCTTGACTCTCATCAACCCTTGACTCTCATGACCCCTTGATACAACCCTTGGAACTCATTCACCCCTTTACTTTCATTCAACCCTTGACTCTCATCAACCCTTGACTCTCATTCACCCCTTGACTCTCATCAACCCTTGACTCTCATTCACCCCTTGACTCTCATCAACCCTTGACTCTCATTCACCCCCTTGACTCTCATCAACCCTTGACTCTCATTCACTCCTTGACTCTCATCAACCCATGACTCTCATTTACCTCTTGACTCTCATTCGCCCCTTTACTTTCATTCACCCCTTGACTCTCATCAACCCTTCACTCTCATTCACCCCTTGACTCTCATCAACCCTTGACTCTTATTCACCCCTTGACTCTCATCAACCCTTGACTCTCATTCACCCCTTGACTCTCATCAACCCTTGACTCTCATTCACCCCTTAACTCTCATCAACCCTTGGAACTCATTCACCCCTCTACTTTCATTCAACACTTGACTCTTATCAACCCTTGACTCTCATTCACCGACTCCCATCAACCCATGACTCTCATTCACCCCTTGACTCTCATCAACCCTTCACTCTCATTCACCCCTTGACTCTCATCAACCCTTGACTCTTATTCACCCCTTGACTCTCATCAACCCTAGACTCTCATTCACCCCTTGACTCTCATCAACCCTTGACTCTCATCAACCCTTGACTAGTCGCCTTGTACGATACCGCATGGGAAGAGATGGGGTAGTTCAGATTCTACTCTGCCAGGAACCATGCGGGTTCAGATAAATAATATATATTAAGTTAGGTTTATCAAAAACTTGAGCGCTTAAGAGTATGACCATTGTCATACCATTGACGAGGATGAATGACGAGTGAAGAGTATGAATTGTCAGTAAGAAAAGTCACATTATCCGTCTAGACGAGAATGAACTCGCACAATACTGTCATAATATATCCAGAATAAGAGTACCTCTATACGAAATGATGTCGTCCAGCTAGTGTGTGAGAATATCGGCACTAAATCCAGTCGGAGGTGAGTATTCACCGCGGTATACCAGTACTCACCGCGTCATGGCAGCACTTCCACGTCTGTATAAAGACATCCTACAAGTGAACTCATCGGAAGGTGAGTACTCACTGCGTCATACCAGTACTCACAGCGATATGCCAGCAATTCCACTTCTATATAAAGACATTTTCCGAGTAAACTCAGTGGGAGGTGAGTACTCACCGCGTCACCAACACTTCTACCTCTACATAAAACCATTGTCCAAGTAAGTAAGCCCAGTGGGAGGTGTGAGGAGGGTACTCACCGCGCAGAGGCAGCACGCTGCCGGCGGGCGAGCTGACCCAGAGCGCGGAGGAGCCGATGTTGTTGGAGCGGCGGCGGATGACGCCCAGCAGGTGCTTGAGGATGTCCGCCGCCACCTGCGGCCGGAGCGTCTCCGGGGTCTCCTGCACCTGGGGACGAGTGCGGGACGTTGTGATATCCTGCGATACTGTATACAGCTTCCTCTATACCCAAAAAAGCTAACGATTTAAAAAAAATCGGCAAATGCAGTTTTAAATTTCGTCTGAATAGGGGCCCAACTCCTCTGATTACTTTCCACATTTCGAAAAATACCTTGTAATCTCTTGAATTAATTATCTGTGTTTACAGGGTTGCCAGCGTGAGGTCCTTAGGTATTACACACGTCCATAGGCTACGGTAACCGCTTTCCATCATACCACCTAAGTGGTATTAAAAAATTCACTCGATACAACTACATCCAAAATCGTTTAAAAAAAATCACCCCATCATTGTATAAAAATTCACCCGTATATGTAAAAAGTACATATAAAAAATCATCTTGTATACATATGTATAAATTCATCTATACATCAAATTCACCCGCTATAATATCAAAATTCACCCCCCACATGTCAAAACTCATCCCTCGGTACAACTTCACCAATAATTACGTAAAAATTCAACCTGCATATATAAAAAAGCATCGCCCTACAAGTCAAAATTTTCCCCCCTATAATATCAAAATTCACCCCTCGGTACGAATTTACCGAATAATCATGTAAAAAGTCACTCAATAATTATGTAAAAATGCATCCCCTACACTTCAAAATTTTCCCCCCTATAATATCAAAATTCACCCCTCGGTACAAATTTACCGAATAATCATGTAAAAAATCACTCAATAATTATGTAAAAATGCATCCCATACACGTCAAAATTTTCCCCCCTATAATATCAAAATTCACCCCTCGGTACAACTTTACCGAATAATCATGTAAAAAATCACTCAATAATTACGTAAAATTGCATCCTCTACACGTCAAAATTTTCCCCCTATAATATCAAAATTTTCCGCCCTATAATATCAAAATTCACCCCTCGGAACAAATTTACCGAATAATCATGTAAAAAATCACTCAATAATTATGTAAAAATGCATCCCCTACACGTTAAAATTTTCCTCCCTAAAATATCAAAATTAACCGAGTACACAGTTAAACTCTTACTCACCAACACAGTGAAGTTGACGTACACGCCCGGGTTGTCCTCATCCCCCTGTCGGATGGCGTTCACGGAACCGCTCACGAAGTCGTCCGAGAATGGGGTCATGGAGAATGCCGAGTCCACCTGGAGAGACACATAGTTATTTAATCAATGATAAAGTACCGCGGTAGCCTAGTGGTATGGGTAATGGACTGCTGAGACGAGGTCTCGGGTTCGATCCCAGGTTTTACCATGGCACACACCAATGACTTTTCGAAGTTATGTGTGTATTTATCGCAGGTTTATAAGTGTCCGGATAATGGCAATAGGCTCGCCACCTACTACATTGGGACCTAAACATAAACTGGCGAAATGTGGGTGCTAACACCTCTGTCTACCTATGGGGATATAGGCGTGAGTTTATGTTATGTTATAAAGTACATACAATAAATCGAGAGGTTTAATCCTCCGAGACTATTTCCAACTCAGTTTCAGTTGACAACGAAAAAGACAGATTTCCACTTTTGGTGAGTGTCATTTGACCTCCATAACCCACTGGCGATAAAAAGTTATGCAGTAAGATCAGTTGTCTTCTAACCCCTCGTTTTCACCACAAACAAAACTTGTTGAAGACTTGTAGAAGACTAATCATAATATCAAACAAAAAAAACTACATCCGAATCGGTTCATCCATTCAGGAGCTACGATGCCACAGACAGACACACACACACATTATAGGAAGTAGGACACGGCGGTATTCTACAGAATACCGCGGTTAAAATGACTTCGTGTTGTGTTCCCAGCGGTGAGTAGGGTAGCCAGAGCTCACTGGAAAATTTGTGCTGTCAGTGGGATGACTAAAGGCTTGTCCTGCTTTGTCCTCTACACATACAGGGTCGGCAGCGCGATTGTGGCTTCTCTGATGTTACACACGTCCATAGGCCACTGTAACCACTTTCCATCAGGTGGGCCTTGCGCTTGTCTGCCACTTAAGTGGTATAAAAAAACACACACACACACAGACACGTCAAACTTATAACACTCCTTAGTTTTTGCGTCGGGGGTTAAAAACACAATACTTGTTTATACTTGTATCTCAGATACTCTTTCGTTCACAAAGTATGTACAGCCAACAAGTTGTAAACAAGTATAAAACACATTTGCGTTCACACTGTAGTCTGTGACATATTACAACTTGTCAAATACATGTTTTATACTTTTTTTTTTGCCGCCACTTTCAATTATGGACCAGAAATTTATTAAGCGCGAATGATGTCTCGTCGTCCAGATCCTAACAAACAAACATCCATCAGTCCAAACTCATACATAATATAATAATAGTGGTTAGTGGTAATAGTGATTATGAGTTTATGCCGTTTGGAGTAGAAACATTTGGGCCGTGGGGTCCGAGCGCCCGCTATCTCTTCAGGGAGATTACGAAGCGTATGGTCGACGCTTCTCGTGACCAGAGGGCTGGCCTATTCTCAGAGAACAAGCATTGCCATACAACGTGGCAATGCTGTCTTCTGGGGACGCTACCACAAGAGGCATGCGATGAGGAGGAATTCCACGACGCATTTTAACTTTTGTTTTATTTAATTATTATTTATTATTAATGTCAATATTAGCATAACTTTAAAATACATTAAATGTAAATAAATAAATCTCTCTCTCTCTCATAAACTCACGCCTATATCCCCGAAGGGGTAGGCAGAGGTGCTAGCACCCACATTTCGCCAGTTTATGTTTAGGTCCCAATGTAATAGGTGGCGAGCCTATTGCCATTAACCGGGCACTGATAAACCTGCGATAAATACACACATAACTTCGAAAAGCATCGAAAAGTCATTGGTGTGTGCCATGGTAAACCTGGGATTGAACCCGAGACCTCGTCTCAGCAGTCCATTACCCACACCACTAGGCTACCACGGTTTAATATGTTTAAATAATAGTGGTAAGATTAGGTTAAGTCACTTACAGCTCTCACAGCCTCATAGCTCAGCTGCTGATAAGGATCTGACTCTTTGTCTGCAAGTTTAGGGTCCCACGCCACCTGCAAAATTGAACAAACAGCATTTAAAACATCCTATGTCCAGCAGCGGACTGCAATAGTCTAATTGATTGATAGTCCTGATGAAAGGGTGTTAGGAGGCTCCACCAAGATCTGCAAGGTACAAACAGCTAAGGTTAAAGGAACAGTGGAAAACAGTAGGAGAGTGGACCTCTGGCTCCTAGAATTATAACCATCTGGAACCCTCATTTTGTTTAAACACGGTACACCTGATGGGAAGTGATTACCGTGGCTTATGGACGTTTGCAACACCAGGGGTGTTACACTCTCGCTGCCGACCATGAAGAAACCTTCTGATGCCTTTCTTGAAGAACCTCATATTGTAGGTGCTTTGGAAAACCGCAGCGGGGAGGTCATTCCACGGCTTTTTTTTTTCTTTTTTACGTGCGCAAAATCCCCACGGATACCTTCCCACCGGAGCCGGTGGAGGAGGTTATGTCGGACTCGAACCGACTAAAACGCACGCCGCCTGTGGGTCGTTTTGGTTGCCGAAGGTGAGGTTGACAGGCATATCCCTCGCACCCCGGCCGACCCAGGGCCATCTCTCACGATCTGGCCCTCTTCTCGGGTGTGGGGACTACAGAGTCCCCAACTCGACCCCGGAAACGGGGGGGCGAGCCAGGCGCGCCACCGCACGGCCTGCTTCTGCCAGGGTGACAGGCGGCTCCACCTGTCACCCCCAGGTCATTCCACGGCTTGAGTGTGCGTGGGATGAAGTTGCTTTCATACCGCACAGTGCGCACCGTCCCAGGTCGCAATGTGTGAGGATGAATTCCCTGCCTGTGGCGATGATAGAATGTAGCTGTGGGTATCATGTCAAACAATTCATCTGAGCACAAACCAATGTAAAGGCGATAGAACACACACAGCGAGGCAAAAGGCTGAGAGGTTCCACATCGCCTGCGAGGATGGTTCCACATCCCGAGAAGAAAACCTGTACCAGGGTTCCGTCCATCAAGGTGTACCGTGCAGGTGAGGTTGTCTTAGTCTTATAAGTCCCATACCCTTAGACCCTCGACAAAGTAAAAGGTATGAAGATATTGACAATTACCTTTCTATCGTGGAACTTGTCGACCCTCATATTGAGCAGCAGGGACACGACTCTTCGACAAGGGTCTCGGTGGATACGGCGAGCGTAGCCGGGTCGGCATTGACAGCTTGAGATTCCTTGAAAATAATTGTTTAGTTTAGTGAAAACAATATGTTTTGTTGGGATGTTGATGATGCCCTGGCAAAGGAGCCTACCCAAAAGACCCGAGCAAGACGAAACCAAAATTCCAGAACTCCAATTCTTCTATGTACATACATCACGCCTTTATCCCTGAATTCTTCTAATTGGCATATAGTTTAAGACTTTATGGTTACTCAGCTTAAAGTCCAGAATTAAATTAGTTAATTTTTTTTCATTTACTCCACAAAATACATACATACATATACGCCTTTATCCCCGAAGGTTTAAGCATAGGTCAATTTACATCCACAATTCACCAATGTTTGATTTCAGTCACCAGTGTGAAATTAAATGTCATTTTTTGCAGTGTCAGTGTTAAGACAGCGGCGGTTGACAATTAGCAAAATCGGGATCCTGGTAACAAAACTACTGCAATAAATAGTAAAACTCACCAGCTTCCGTCCTGCATTTTTCGTTCTGAGCTTGATCACAGGTGGAGTCGTCACCCACGATGCATGTATCGATCCTGTCACAGAAAATAATATACAATACATATAAAATAATAGGACACGACGATATTTGCGTCCAATTGAGCAGAAATTGGGCGGAAATACTTCCCCAGTCGGAACTGGGGAAGTATTTCCGCCCTACAGAATACTACGGCTATAATAACTTCGTGTTGTGTTCACGGCGGTGAGTAGGGTAGCCAGAGCTTACTGGAGAGTGGGAAGATCAAAAGCTGTCCTGCTTTGTCGTTTACACGGACGGCACAGAAACTCTCTGTGTTTACAGGGTTGGCAGTGCGAGTGTGACTCCCTTGATTTTGCACACGTTCATAGGCCACGGTAACTACTTTCGAATAGGTGGGCCGTGTGCTTGTCTGCCACTTAAGTGGAATAACAAAAATAATTCTAATTTTGATCGCCATATCCACGAACAAGGCTGGTGACTCCAACTTCAGCTCGTTTCTGGGGCAAAGAATGGCCATTTCGATTCAGCGGGGCAACGCTACCAGCATCATGGGCATCTTTGATGATGCGAATACTGTGCTGGTCTTCTGATCGGAGGCTCACGGGCTAGAAAACTAGAAGACTACTAGATAGGAGACTAGTTAACATACCTAACGGTAGGCTGTGGTCTTCTGTATCCCTGCTGCGGTCTGTGTAACGGTGGGTGGTGAGAGTGAGGCTGCTGCGGATGATGCGGATGCTGTGGATGCTGTGCTGGTCTCCTGATCGGGGGTGGTGGTGAAACATCTTCAGCTGGGATGGCCACGCCTGTTCCTATGGATTGTTCTAACGGGGGCGGTGGTATGGGTGGCACTGAAAGGAGAGATATTTTTATAGTAAATAAATTTGGTTTGTGTGAATAATTTTCCTGTTTTGGTTTTTCTAGGCGACTACAATATGGGGTTTTTTTTAGGAAGAGCATTAGATGGTTCCTACAGGGTCAGCAGCGCGAGACGTCTATAGGCTAAGGTGTTTACTGGACCTGGTGTGCTTGTCTGCCACCTAAGTGGTTCAAAACATTTTTAGTGTGTTAGGATGAAGGGTCTTGCAATTGAGATGTTGTAAATTTGTTCTCTGATCATTAATTCTAATTCATTTACTTGATTTTCTGCAATAACGTAATAATGGCGCCCAACATGGGGTAAAAATCATAAATGTGATAAAAGACCATTTAATAGATAAGAAATATTCTTAACTCACCAGATTGTGGCAATGTCTGAACCTGTGTAGGTCTGATGGTGGGTCCAGGAGTGGAGGTGTCGAACAGGTTGAGGTACGTCCTCTTTCCGTCAATTGACACAAAGCCCTGTTCCCCTGACGCGGAGACGATGATATCATCGTGTTCGTGGCCAGATCCGTGTCCAATGTTCACGTTTTCTATGTGCACTGGAAGAGAGAGCACAAGAGTAAATTCTCAGGTGGTTATGTCATGGCCGCCGCACTGATTGATGACTACGGGAGGTAACTAGTATCTCTTGTGACCTCAAAATGCCGGTTAGGTCGAAAAAGCAGGTTTTTTTTTCTACGACACGCCAACTTGACTTCGCCTCGCCTGATGGTAAGACACTAAGTTACAATGGTGGCACTCAGATTGTTGCACACGTCCATAGGCCACGGTATCATCCATAGGTACTTTCCAACAGGTGTGCTTGTTTGTCAACCAAGTGATATATATATTAAAAAAAATATTATCTGACTCGTCTTGTCGTTTTTATGTTTACCTTCTGTTTCACTCGCTCTCATTGCTTTTAAGGAGCGTCTTAATGATTGTGTTGCGTCGATTATGACGACTCAGATGCTTACAGCTGTTCTATAACACTAAGATTATGAAAATCATCATCATCTTCGTGTTATCAGCGTTGAGTCCAACTATTATCTGAGGCCTTCAACACAGAGCCCGGGGTCCACTAGCTTCAAATTTCACCAACGAATCTATGCAAAATAGGCAACACGAGTATGATGCACCTGTGTTGCACATGTCCATATCAAAGAATCGAGAAGAATTAATTTCATTTATTCAGTTTAGGCACATGAAGAGCACATATGAACGTCACAATTATGTCAAGAAATATAAAAATATTAAATAATGTAAATAAACCATTGGAAAATGATTCTTTCGTTGATTCGGTACTAGCAAGAAACTTAGAGAACTATATTAGAACTTCATTATCTTTTTACAACGGTTACGAGGTCTCGGGTTCGATCCCAGGCTTACCATGGCACACACCAATGACTTTTCGACGCTTGTCGAAGTTATGTGTGTATTTATCGCAGGTTTATAAGTGCCCGGTTAATGGCAATGGGTCCGCCACCTATTACATTGGGACCTAAAAATTAACTGGCGAAATGTGTGTGCTAGCACCTCTGCCTACACCTTCGTGGATATAGGCGTGAGTTTATGTTATGTTATTATCTTTTTATATGCCACATTAACCACTTTTCACCAGTTAGGGCCGTCTGCCACTTAAATGGTATAAAAAACCTGTTATCGCTACCCAGACATTTTTTGATTTAATTCTTCATTATGCTGATGGTAAACGAATGTGTCTCCATACAAAAGTAAAACTACTTTTGAATAGAGACACACCCGTTTAGCATCAGCATAATCTTAACACTAGGTATCTTACCTGAAGCTCCACCCTTCTCTGATCCCAGACCTTGTATAGCAGACACAGTGACGTCGAAGATCTCGCCGTACCCTGGAGGCCTGGTGTCCACCGCTGTGATGACTGACGCCTCGGGCCTGTACCTGGTGCCGTGGGGTTTGAAGTCTGTGTCGTCCAGGACTATGCCTGGACGGGGACGGTACGGGTGGTACGAGATGCCTGGTGATTGGGATGATGCTGAAATAATGTAAGGCTTGGTTAATATTTAGGGTTTGGAAATCAAAGGGTAATAAAAAGGAAACCCTATTACTAAAACCGAGCTGTCTATTTGTCTGGTTGTCATCACCTGTGCATTTCTTTAAGCACACAGTGTCGAGCACAGCGTTGCGAGCCTTGATAGAAAGGGTCATTGGTCGATCTCCAGTTACGTCACCTAGTCTGACCAATAAGAATGCCCATCAAAGCTGCCGTAGCGCTGTGCTTTTTTTTTACGTGCGCAAAATCCCCACGGATACCCCATCGGAGCTGGTGGAAGAGGTTATGTCGGACTCGAACCGACCAAAACGCCTGTGCGACGTTTTTGGTTGCCGAAGGTGAGGTTGACAGGCATATACCTCGCACCCCGGCCGACCCAGGAACATCTCTTATGATCTGGCCCTCTTCTCGGGTGTGGGGACTAAAGAGTTCCCAACTCGTCCCCGGAAACGGGGAGACGCGCCGCCGCCGCGGCCTGCTTCTGCCAACAGTGCTGTGCTTAACGCTGTGAACTTAGAAAATTGCACAGCAAGCCGCATCTAGTGAGCCGTGATAGTTAGACATTTGAAATTAAGAGACGAAGAAGACCATATCTTTGTTTCCTATTATTTTGGATTTCTATCGCCATAGTAATGAGACTCACGCATAACTGCACGGTGTTTTGTCACATCGGCCTGTATGACCGAAGAATCTGGTATGCCCTAGTAAGGATACCCAGGCATTTGATTACTGTAAGCTTTAGATTCAAAAGATTTTGACGTCAACTTCTTCTTCCTCTCAGCGCCAATTCTAGTCGCATCCGAAGTTTTCATCTCAAAGTCTGGGGTCATTTCTACTAGTCTAACTTCCGTGAAGCGACTGCCATCTGACCTTCACAACCCAAAGGCGATATTGAAGCATTGCAGGTAGACCAGTTTTTGGATTTCTTTGGGCTTCAACTACCCGTAACGACTGCCATATATGTTGGTATGGCAACAGGGACTGACGTCTTCACGTGCTCTCCGTCACCAGACCAATGCAAATACCTATATTCATGCATACAAATATTTGCACTGAGCGGAGATCGAACCCGCGCCTCCTGCGAAACGGTCGCGTTCACTACCGCCACGCCACAGAGGCTGTGATTCTGACGTCAACTACTGTTTTTTTTTTTTTTTTATACCACTTCGTTGGCAGACAAGCACACGGCCCACCTGATGGAAAGTGGCTACCGTGACCTATGGACGTCTGTAACACCAGAGGAGTCACAGTCGCGCTGCCAACCCTGTAAGTACAGAGTTTCTGTGCCGTCAGTAGAAGACAAAGCAGGACAAGCCCACTGACAGCACAAATTCTCCAGTGAGCTCTGGCTACCCTACTCACCGCTGGGAACACAACACGAAGTTATTATAGCCGCGGTATTCTGTAGGGCGGAGGTACTACCCCAGTCGGACTGCTCAATCGGGCGGAAATACCGCCGTGTCAAAATTGTGTAGTTAATGGAGACAGAAGATTATCTAGAAGACAATACAGATTAAAAGAAGAATCAATATACGTACTTGGTATAGGTTGTGAATTTATCGTAGACGTTTCGATGGTTTCCTCACTAGCTGATACATTGACTGTTGGAGCAACACTGATTAATCCTTCAGTAGGTGTTGGAGAAGCAATGGACACCGTACTACTAGGTCGAATCTCTATCGAGGGCTCCACAATTTTGATAACCTGGTCCAAATCTTCCTTCGTTTTATTGTAAGGTTTTTCTTCAAGTTTAACTTTTTCTTTAGGCTTCTCTTTGTCGCTAACTGTATCTTTCTTTTTATCAACTTTTGGTTTTTCAATCTTTTTCTCTGTTGTTGTGGTCGGTTTTTCTGTAGTAATTGGTTTTTCTGTAGTAGACGGTTTTTCAGTAGTAGACGGTTTTTCTGTAGTTGTAGTTTTCTCTGTAGTTGTCGGTGCTTTTGTTGTAGACTTCTGTGTTGTACTTGCTTCTGTAGTTGTAGTAGTGGTTGTAGATGTAGTAGTGCTAGTAGTTGATGTAGTAGTTTCTGTGTCTGTAGTCGTTTCATCCTTTTCTTCTTCACTTAGATCAGATTCCGTGACTTCGGATGATTGAGAAGAATTAGATTGATCATCATTATGAATCGTATTTTCTGACTGAGTAGTTTCATTTTCGTTTGCTTCATCATCATTTGGCTTATCTTCTGTATCTGGTATATCTGGTATATCAGGTAATGGTGGTAACGGTTTATAAACTGGTAACCCTGGATTTGGTCTTCTGTTTGGTGGTCTCGGTCTCGGCCTTTGCCAAGGAGGCATAGGTCTGTGGAAGCCTGGTCTGTTTAATGGAGGCACAATTTGTTCAGGCAGGTTCACGTGTACTGGTGGTCTATCAAATGGATAGGGAGGAGGAGATTTTGTTGGATGGAAAACTAGAGCCGGAGGAGTGATTGGGCCATCGAATTCTGGGATCGGAGGAACATCTGCTATTCGAGGGGGACCACGATTGTTGATCCTCGAGGCCATAGGACGTCCAGGCCGTAAAAGCTGGGAATTAGCTTGTACATTGACGTTACCATTCAAAAGTTTGACGAGTCCAGTGATAATGTTTTGTATATCAGCAGGATTCTGTCTAGCACCATCTCTAGGGGTAGCTGTCGCAAAGATCGGCTGCACTGCAGTAGGCCGTATTCTGGGTCCCATAGGCGCCAGTGCCCGCGCTTTTGGAACCCGCTTCCCTTCCCCCGGAAACCTAAACTCCAGCCTGTCTCCGAAACCTTCCGAAGACAGCATGGGTTCATCATCACTATTTAGGTTAGATCTAGTTTTGGTTGGATGTATATCGTAATACTTTCTCTTGTTGTGTAACTCTATAAAATTATCTATTTCATTGTTAGATGTTGGTATTTCATCAAAGTGGATGGCTCTTGAGGTTCTGACTGTGTCTTCTGATCTGTCTGCTATTATATGGTCTTGTGAATCATCATTTTCAATGAGATGGGGTTTTTCTACATCGTGACTTATACTAGGTTCTATTCTAAACGCTATGTTTTCTGTTTGACTGGTTTGTAACAGCTCATCTAAGGGTGATGGGTCGTTGATCACGGATTTTGGTGATAACTGCGATATGGTGAAGGTTTCTTCATAACCTGTAATAATAGAAAAAGTATCATTTAGTAAGTGTATTTACAGTTGCAAATATTCGATTGTGAGACGACTCATTAATTTAAATGAAATACTTGAAAACATAATGACATAAATAAAACAAAAAATAAATAAATATTCTACAACATTCCACATAACGCTATAACCAATGGTAAGCAGAGCTTAACTAGCTTGTGTTATGGAATGTGGATACTATTATTATAATATTGTGCGTAGTTGTAAATGATTCATTTATAATTTTATTATTCTAATTTTCTACCTAGGGTTTACCACCATCTCTAGTAGAATTATCTTAATCTTGTAGGTCTACCAGAATCTGATGGCCCTATTAAAAAAATTGACATTTTTATTTGACATTTGAATTTTAATTTCATCGTGTCAAATTCGAAAAGCACATAGAGGTACAAATTGTGCTTTTTATAATAGATGACATTACACTCACATGTATACAAGTCTGACAGGGATGCATAGCCAAATTGCCAAAATTGACATTGATAGTAGGTATATAGTTATGTCAAATACTTTATTCCTTCGGAGTTAATAACCGAGATGTGGCAAGTTGGCCAGTAAGTTGGACTGTGCCATTTTGATACTTATACACGGATTTTTATTCTTTGTCACATATACCACTTTAAAAAAGTAGCCAACATCCCTAATAATATCTAAGTATGTCTACTGCTATGTCAATCAATCAATCAATTAGCCTATTGCAGTTCACTGCTGGAAATACGACCTATCCGAATGTTGAGAGAGGCTTATACTACTGCTATGTATGAAAATCAAATTAAAAATTAAAAAGTATCAAGATGGTTAAAACCAATTTCTCCAGTGTTGCACTTTACAAATTTTTATTTTCCAATTTGCCACCTATGCACACCTATGCCTTGAAAGTAAAGTAATAAATAATATTAATTTTAAAAGATAAGTAAGGCCCCTGTGTGAAATGAGTTGTTTCCTATAGTTGAAATAAACTCTACCTGAGCTTATTATCTGTTTAAGATATGATATAGATATATACGTGACTTCAACATGGCTGACCGAAGGCAGACAAGCACACGGCTACCTCATGAAAAGTGTTTATCGTGGTCTATGAACTTTTGCAACACAAAGGACGTCATAGAATCAAAGAATCAATTTCATTTATTCAGTCCATGTCGCATTTGCTTTCCTGCTCGATGTGCCCCTTCACTTGCACTGCCGACGACCTATGTAGAGCAACGGAGAGCGATGTTGCTGTGGCCAAGTTATGGGTCAATAAAATTTTAATACCAGACCATTATAGGCCAGGCCTAGCCATTGACTCGAAGAAGAAGAAGGGATATAAAGAGCACAAATGAACATCAACATTTTATGTTGCTGCATATTCGTTGTGTTCACACACACACAATGTTCACCTTCTAAAGTCATGCTTGAAGAGGATTTTTTATTTACGGCATATATGCCGTATATGAAAGATGTAACGGACAAAATCGGATCTTACTTACGGAAGTTTTCCATCAAGACGATTTTTAAACCGTTCGCCAAAGTAGCGAAACACGTGCAAACATCGAAGGACGTCATACCTCTACAAACACCGGGTGTTTATAAAGTGGGATCGCAGCTGCGGTAGTTCCTACATTGGCCAGACCAAGCAAACCATTGCAGAGAGAGTCAGAGAACATATCGCAGCTGTGAAAAACCGTCAGTTTAACAAATCGGGAGTAGCAGAACAACTTGAGTCGGGTACCAATCACTGGATTGAGCTTCATCAACCCAAAGTCCTCTCCACTGATCGCCACTACTATTCACAGATTGTGCGTGAAATCAAAAAATATAAAATTTCAATAGGAAAGATGGATTCAAACTATCCGGAACGTGGAATCCAGTGATTAAGATACTAAAACCAAAAAACACAGTGCCGTTAAAAACTGACATAGTGAGTGTGGTGTGTCGCCAGCCTAACCGTTCATTATAAGTGTATTGGTGGGTAGGCGCTCAAAAAATGTTCCCCGCATACCTCTCGACGCTCGCAAGCTCAGGTCGTGACCACGGGTGCTGCAACGCATCCGAAACGTCGGCAGAAATAGTAAGTTCCATGATATAATTCGCGAGAAGTCCCGATATCTTGTATAATTATGATTTTTTATGTTTTCAAGTTTGCAACTGACTGCGAAAATGTATCAGACAGTCGGAACAAGAAATTACATTATATATTTAGATAGGTTTCATATGTATATTATTGTAATTGTTGCATGCAGAGAAATCTGTGAAACAGTCAAATTGAACTATATTTTATGTAACATTACTGTATGTACAAGACCGGTGGTTGTTTAATATATTTATGTATGATAATATATTTCCATATGTTATATACCAAGATTGCTCGCTAGAAAGCGCACAAGATTGTTGCCACTGCTTCGGTGTATGATTCCTTTAGATAGTTAGCAGAATATTTGCTGACTGCAGTATATACATACATATAATCACGCCTTTATCCCTGAACCCTTTAAGCCTAGCGGTAGCCTAGTGGTATGGGTAATGGACTGCTGAGACGAGGTCTCGGGTTCGATCCCAGGTTTTACCATGGCACACACCAATGACTTTACGATGCTTTTCGAAGTTATGTGTGTATTTATCGCAGGTTTAAAAGTGCCCGGTTAATGGCAATAGGTTCGCCACCTGTTACATTGGGACGTAAACATAAACTGACGAAATGTGGGTGCTAGCACCTATGCCTACCCCTTCGGAAATATAGGCGTGAGTTTATGTTATGTTTATCCCTGAAGGGTTAGGCAGAGGTGAATTAATACCAACATTTCACCAGTCATTGTTTTCGGTCCCACGTAATAGGGGGTGAGAGATCCTACTGCCGTCTTCCGGGCACTATTGTTGACTCGAGCCATGCATCTGAGGCTGAGTCTGGGCTGTATATATCTGTCTGATGTTAAACAGCCCTATCCCTTAGTCGCCCTGTAGCCCACATGGGAAGAGATGGGGTGGCCCAAATTCTACTCTGCCGGGAACCACGCGGCTATGACTGCGATAGGCTAATTGCTATATATATAGGCTATTGATTGATGGGCTTTGTGTCTCTCACGATTTGCGGTCAAGATATAAGCCGGGAACAATAACAATCACAAGAATCATCATGAAGACTAAGATATTGTCTTGGCGTTCAATAAAACATTTCATAAACACACCCAATAAACAAATCAAATACCTATTTCTTGCAATCAACACTCGGGTATAAAAATCGTGTGAGTATGTATGACTAATTGAGTTTAATGTGTGACAAATACAAATTGATAGAAAGAACATACTAAAATGTTCTGAGAAAACGGAAGTAGGACACTGCAGTATTCCGGTCCCAATTGAGCAGTCCAACTGGGGAAGTACCTTCGCCCTACAGAATACTGCAGCCATAAATAAAAACTTCGTGTTTTGTTTGGAAACATTTCTAAACGTTTTAATTGACGCTACCCTTGACCAGAGGACTGGTTTATTCATTGCGCAAAGGATTGGTATTGCCATTCAACCTGGCAATGCTCCCGGTTGACATCAATGGGGAGGAATTCTTTGATGTCCAAACCTGCAGGATTGTATAGGTATTTTCTGTATTGTTTTTATATTTTAATTTAGATAAATCCCATGTACATTATGTAACCAATAAATAAAAATCTTCGTGTTGTGTTCCCGGTTCCCGGTCGTGAATAGGGTAGCCAGAGCTCACTAGTGAGCTTTTGTGCTATCAGTGGGAAGACCAAAGGCTTTTCCTGATATTGTGTTCTGCACTGACGACACAGTAACTCTCTGGTATTACAGGGTTGGCAGCACTCGTGTGACTCCTCTGATGTTACACACATTCATCACGGTACCCACTTTTCAACAGGTGTGCTTTTCTGCCACCTAAGTTGTTTAAAAAAAGTCAAAACAGCGGGTAACAGCAGGTACTCATAAAATCATGAAATACAAATGTTTTAAATAAATCTTTCTTTAGATTCTAATACAGAAATTGTATGTTATCTATACTAATATTATAAAGCTGCAGAGTTTGTTTGTTTGTTTGTTTGAACGCGCTAATCTCTGGAACTACTGGTCCGATTTGAATGATTCTTTCAGTGTTGGGTAGTCCATTTATCGAGGTAGGTTTCAGGCTATATATCATCACGCTACTACTTAAGGGAGCGGAGCATTGATAATAAATGTTAACAAATCCGGCAATTTTTCATACATATTTTGAAGACTAAAACATACGGGCTCAAAGGGATATGAAGCTTCAAAATATACCCCGGGCGAAGCTGGGGTGGGTCAGGTAGTATTATATAGTCACATATCGCTGATTTCTTTATAATAAAATGATAATTTCGAGTAATCACAAGTCATCGACTGTATGGAGTGACGTAACAATGGTACGTACGACACGTAGAACAATGGACGGACGTACAGACAGACAGACACTTTCACTAGCTGTCAAATGGTAAAGAAATTGATAACGATTTGTTATGCCATGGCGGGTGACATTCTTGATGGAGTTTTGTTCGACTAAAGTACAGCAAAGTAGCATTTGCCGCGCAAACAGTAGGTGCGTTTGTGCTTTGCTACTTGTTATCTCTTCGATTAAGATAAAAAAAATTGAATCGGTCAGGTGGGATTCGAACCCGTGTGTGTTTACCTTACAGGAGGAATGCTCTAACCACTGAGGCACCGAACCTCAACTTTTTTCAATTTTCGATTAATGTATGGGAATCTGCCGGATTTGTTTTCATTTACGATCACTGGTCCGCTCGCTTTAATAGTAGCGTGATGATATATAACCTAAAACCTTCGTTAATAAATGGTCTATTCAATCCAAAAATAACTTTTCAATTCGTATCAGTAGTTCGTGAGATTAGCGCTTTCAAACAAACAAATATAAAACACAAACTCTTCAACTTTATAATTTATGTAAGTAAGTATATAGATAACATATTTTTTAAATTAATAAGGTTCTGACTTCTGCGCAAAAATATTAATACCCTCATCGAAATCCCCACGGACGAAGTCACGTGCTCTGTCTAAATACCGCCTGAATTATAAATTGATTGTCTGTTTATTGTTCTTTTGGTACCTATTTGTTTTTTTTTTTTGTACTTGTTATTCTTTATTCTAACTAGCGTTAAGGTATGTGCTTTGTGATTCACAATAAATAAATATTTCTTCTTCGATCGGTATCATGCTACATCCAGATTTTTTTGTATTGGTGTTCTAATGAGGAAGATCCGTCAGTCGCCATGGTATTACCGCAATAAGTGTTTTTATACCACTTAGATAGCAGACAAGCACACGACTCACCTGATGTAAAGTGGTTATTGTGTCCTATGGACGTGTATAACACTAGAGAAGTCACACTCGCGCAGCCGACCCTGTGAGCTCAGTTTCAGTGCCATCAGTGTAGAAGACAAAGCAGGACAAGTCTTTAGTATTCCCACTGACAACACAAAAATTCTCCAGTGAGGTCTGGCTACCCTACTCACCGCCGGGAACACAACACGAAGTGATTTTTGCGACACAGGGCTGTGATATTCAGAGGGAGAGGGAAGCAGTATGAATAGCTTGCGGGGACGAGTTGCGGACTCTGTGGTTCCCATACCCGAGGAGGGCCAGATCTAGAGAGATGGCCCTGGGTCGGCCGGGGTGCGAGGAATATGCCTGTCAGTCTCACCTTCGGTAACCAAAATGAACGCACAGGCGACGTGCGTTTTAGTCGGTTCGAGTCCGACATAACCTCTCCCACCGGCTCCGACGGGAGGAGGGAGGATTCGTGGGGATTTCTCGCACGTAAAAAGGATATATAACCCCTCTCTTACTGGGTCACAGTCTAAACCACGAGCGCTCATAGCACGTAAGCTCGTCATAGTAGGTCCACTGGTCATCATTACCCAATCATCGTATTCAGGTCTCGGCCTCTTGTGCATGAATCACAACTATCACAAGTCGTGCGCCACGGGTTACGTAGCGTTTCTCTCAATAAGTCATCGAAATATTACGAAAGTTGACGTGAAAAGGAAACTGGTAGTACTATATCTTTTATTGAGTAGGGGGTTTGAAAAAGAAAACAACAGATTGTATAGACAATCTGTTCAATCTATTATACTATCTGCCCTCAGATTGATTTTTGGTACACATCTTTATTCCGGATCACAGCGTTAGCTAATACCTTGGTATTGTATTAAGATCATTTTGAGACTTTGTTACTCAAGACAGATCTGATGTATAACATAACATAACATAAACTCACGTCTATATCCCCGAAGGGGTAGGCAGAGGTGCTGGCACCCACATTTCGCCAGTTTATGTTTAGGTCCCAATGTAATAGGTGGCGAGCCTGTAGCTATTAACCGGCGATAAATACACTTAACTTCGAAAAGTATCGAAAGTCATTGGTGTGCGCCATGGTAAAATCTGGGATCGAACCCGAGACCTCGTCTCAGCAGTCCATTACCCATACCACTAGGCTACTACGGTGTTATTTATTGCGGTGTTATGTATTAAAAACAAACTGTAAAAAATGCCTAAAATCTTGTGGGACCGGAATTATTTGATACAACTGTTTGTTTGCTAACTTAGTAGCGCTCAAATAAAATAATAATAATTAATAACATAACATTATTATACGTTTATTATTCAAAATAATAAACTCAGTATTGTATTTACACGTAGTGACGTAATCAAATTAGCTATGCTACACGCGTCTTAAGTAATACACTTTTTAATTACCTTTATTCAAGAGATTTTAGAAATGGCTCGGTGGCTCCAGTGGTTTAGTGGTTACGAGTATATCGGAGACGTGGACAAGAAAACTCCAGCGGGGTATCACCACAGAAGTGCCTAATGATAAGGGGGCAAAAGAAAAATATTGCCGGTTGTTAAGGGAACCCAAGGCTGTACTTTGTTCTTCAAAATCAATCTGATGCTGACTACTTATAATCATTATAACATTACAATTCACCTCCTCCCAAATACCTGATACACGATGAAGACATTACAACCCGACGTACTGAAGTATGCGGTTCGTACCAGCTAATGTCTACAAGCGGCTGCTCGCCAGAGCGTGGCCCCGAGCCAACCGTGACGTATAACAAGGCATGGTGAGATCGTACGGTATGTGTTTAGTAGTTTCGCCATCTATATATGGGCTGGCTGGAGAGATTATACATACATATCAATCAACCAATCAATCAATTAGCCTATTGCAGTCCACTGCTGGACATAGGTCTGTTCCACAGTTGGAAGGATTTGGGCTACTGTTTCCACGCTGGCCAGACGGTTTGGCTCAGGGTTTTGTTTTGCTGGCCATCCTGCCTTCCATGGCCCGTAACGAGAATAATTTCACGTCACGTCCTTCTACGAGGAAGTCATTTCGCGGAAGGAAGCGGCGGAATGGGTCCGAGAAGCAGACAGCTTTGCTGACCCGATACGTCACCAGCGCACAGGGTGGCAGGCACGCGCATTCTTGCGCCTCATGCCGCCCTAGTGTGGCCGCGGGTTGATGGGTCAGGGTTGGCCCTCCACCCGCGAAGGGGTGATGTCCTGGTGTGCCTGGACATCGCTCAATCAGAAGACGATTCCGCAACGCACCTTGCGGGTCAGCGCTTGGGTGATCCGTCGACGAGTACGTAGTGTTTCCAACGGTCACTCACTAAGGTTATTTTAGTGCGGTGAAAGCCCCACATAGCCGCGTGGCTTACAGGGTCCGCCTTAAAACAAGGGGTTTGTTTCGAGTTTTCCTTCTCTCACAGTGATATCGTCTGCGTATTCTTTCGATAGTGATCGGACCGATGTGTTCGGGTCCGATTATGACCAGCAGTGAATTGCGGTGGGCTTTTTTTTACATGCGAAAATCCTCACGGATGCCCCCCTACCGGCGCCGGTGGGAGAGGTTATGTCGGACCAAAACGCACGACACTTATGGGTCGTTTTTGGTTGCTGAAAATGAGGTTAACAGGCATATCCCTCGCACCATGGCCGAACTACGGTGGGCTAAATGATTAATTAAATAAAATATTATGAAATGGGTGACGAAAAACACGCACTATAATGGCAGTTTACCTTACGTCTTAATAAGCACACTGTACAACTAATTTATCTACTTGTAATTTTAATTAATAAGCAACACAAGCAAATATGCAGCTAACAGTACACATCCGACCGTTAAGTACAGTCAACCGTCAAAATCGACGTTACCTGGTACGTAACCGATTACGCAAGTACTGTTATGTAGGTATATAATGTGTTCGTAACCAATCCATTACCGTCATGGCATTCAATCAGTTAATGTCAGGGTTACTGTTAAGAAGCAAACTGTTGATTTTTATACTACTTAGGTGGGAGACAAGCACACGACCCACCTGATGGAAAGTGGTTACCGTGGCCTATGGACGTGTGTAACACTAGAAGAGTCTGTGTGAGTTCTGTGCCGTCAGAGTAGAACACAAAGCAGGACAAGCCTTTAGTCTTCCCACTGACAGCACCAACTCTCCAGTGATGGGAATACAACACGAAGTTATTATGGCCGCGGTATGCTGTAGGGCGGGGTTACTTCCTCAGTCGGACTGCTCAATTGGACGGAAATACCGTGGTGTTCTCCTCCAAGAAACTGATCTGAATCAGGAATGATGTTTGACATGCATTGCAATCCATTTTTGATTCCTAGACACAGATTAACTGAATGTCCTTGGAACGATGTGATATAGAGGGTTTCACTGCTTATCTCTGACTTAGTAGAAGAGCTCTTTTGCTCTTGGAGGTTTGATTCTTGATCAGTGTACATATAAGACACAGTTGTCTAGGGATTTCCCATGCACCTGATACAAAAGGTGTCTATTTTTACAATCCCCTTCCGGACACTCCATCTAAGCTCTTAACCCTGTAAACCTGGGTGGATAACAACCTAAGATTAGAATATTCTGACTAACTAGACCTTTTTTCAAGTACGAAATTCAATCAATAACCCACCCCACTCCTCTTACCGGGGTCAGCGTTTTGGATGTGGGTTATGTCGGGCTCGAACCGACCAAAACAGCACAGCCGTCTTTTTTTTACGTGCGCAAAATGTTCACGGATACCCCCCACCGGAGCCAGTGGAAGAGGTTATGTCGGACTCGAACCGACCAAAACGCACGCCGCCTGTGGGTCGTTTTTGGTTGCCGAAGGTGAGATTGACAGACATATCCCTCGCACCCCGGCCGACCCAGGGTCATCTCTCACGATCTGGCCCTCTCCTCGGACACAGCCGTCTTCGGCAATCAATTATCGGGGGTGAGATAACCTCTGGGATATCCTGCTGACGCTGACTAACAGGACTTTTAACTTCCATTGGTCAAATCCATTTAAACCTAACTTGATAATAATAATTTATTGTTCAATAAACCTGTTTACACAATTAGAATATTGATCGTGGTCACCTTTTAAGCAAAGAATGCCTGTGTCAGGTGACCACACTTAAGTAAACTTTGATACTAAAAAGTTTCCCAAGTTAGTAGTATTGTTACTTAAAAGAAAGTTAAGTATTAACTAATAGTCAGCTCGAAGAATGACTAACAGAAAAGACGTCAACACACAATGACCAATAACGATGATGAATTTTAACTTTAGCGACTGATTGAGTAACTGGTGGGTGCGAAATTACTTGTTACAATCAGCATTTTTTTTAAACCACTTAGTTGGCAAACAAGCACACGGCCCTCCTAATGGGAAGCGGTTACCGTGGCCTATGGCCGTATGCAACACCAGGGGTGTCACACTCGAGCTGCCAACCATGAAGAAACCTTCTGATCTGAAGAACTCCATATTGTAGGCGCTTGGGAAAACCGCAGCAGATCGATCTTGACGAAAAAAGTACTCAAAATGATCTTAATCCACTGTCATACCACAGACACTGCTAAAAATCCATTTAATTTTAGACTCTAAAGCAATGAGCTTGAAGTTCAAAATTAAAAGGCTTTTTGCAGAGCTATTATAATATAACTACAGAAAAAATATATGCAATTAGGTACTTATAAAATTTATACAAAACTATGCAAACTATACAACATATACAAACATGAAATAGAGAAAAAGAGGGAGACTGCAACTTTAGACATCGAAAAATTCCTCCCCATCGATCTCTACCGGTACCGTGCCCAAGAGGCTGGCGGCATTACCACGTTGAAAGGCGATGCCTATTATTTGAGCGAGGTAAAGGCCAGTCCTATAATCACGGGAATAGTAAGACTATAAAATGAAACTTACGCGCGGTAGCCTAGTGGTATGGGTAATGGACTGCTGAGACGAGGTGTCGGGTTCGATCCCAGGTTTTACCATGGCACACACCAATGATATTTCGATGCTTTTCGAAGTTATGTGTGTATTTATTGCAGGTTTATAAGTGCCTGGTTAATGGCAATAGGCTCGCCACCTATTACATTGGGACCTAAACATAAACTGGCGAAATGTGGGTGCTTGCACCCCTGCCTACCCCTTCGGGGATATAGGCGTGAGTTTATGTTATGTTTTGTTTCATTTAATTTTGAACTTAATTCGTTTAGAAATTAAGTCTCAAGTTTATTAATATTTTTGCAGTGTCTGATTGTTCTAATATTTGGTGCACACCTTTAGTTGAGGCAATAATGCAATTTAAATCAATAAAACAGTTTTAAGATCATGCTTACGCTGACTGTACGCATAATTTAAAATTCAACTTAGAGCAAAAATTTTATTTCATCTCTTAGACTGCGTACCTTTTGATTCACCTAACAAGTACAGCAGTAACAAGCTCATCAAAATGGCCGGTCAATTTTTTGACTATAAATAAATAAATATTCCACAACATTCCATACAACGCTATATAAACCCATGGTAAGCATAGCTTAACTAGCTTGTGTTATGGGATCTAGAATTTGGATAAACAAGCTTAGATATTTTTTTGTAAATACATACATATCATACATAGAAACACCCAGACCAATGCAAATATACATATTCATGTATACAAATATTTGCACTGAGCAGGAATCGAACCCGCGCCTCCTGCATAGCAATCGAACGATCTACCGCTACGCCACAGAGCTATACACTTTACATCGAATTGAATAAACCAAATCATATTAAAATTTCAACACAAACAAAGTCGTCAAAATTGATCCAATGCTGACTGACAGTGACAGGTGGTTCTGGATCAGATAACACCTTGACATGCGAGAGAAAAGATTCTTGGACTAAGTATAGGTTGAACGCGTTTACTTTGATCGTAGTTCCGTTTTAAAATCCGCTCTTAGATGACATAGCTAATATTCACTATACTATCAGTAGGAGCGAGATTACCTGCGCGTGCGCAATACGTACAAAAATGAAAGCGCTACATTTTCAAGTGAAAGTCGATACAAATTCTTCTTTATTACTTTGGCGAGCATCGTAAACATTGTAACAAATATAACGCTGTTCCTACTGAAAAGATTTATTAACTATTGAAGGAGGTGCTTCTTTTAAGGTAGCCTCAATGTCACGGGAGTAATTAGTGACAGTACCTGACCCTCTTTTCATATTGTGCGAAAAGTCCCCACAGATGCTCCTTCCCCTGACATTGAGGTTACTCTTATATCGGACTCTTATATTGAACGTTATATCGGACTTAAACCGACTAAAACGCCGCCCGTTTGAAGGTCATAGGTTGCCGAAATACCACGGCTATAATAACCTCGCGTTGTGTTCCCGGCGATGAGTAGGGTAGCCAGCTCACTAGAGAGTTTATGAGCTGTCAGCGGGAAGACCAAAGGCATGTCCCGATTTTGTGTTCTGCTCTGACAGCACAGAAACTCTGTTCTTACAGGGTCGGCAGTATGGGTGTGACTTACACAGGTTCAAAGGCCACGGTAACCACTTTCCAACAGATGGGTGGTGTGCTTGTCTGCCACCTTAATTGTATAAAAAAAGGTGAAGTTGCCGGAGACATATCCCTCGCATCTCAGCCGATTACTTGTATGGGATTGACATACGTTGACAACTGCCATAAACGTCATAATACTAATAATAGAGGTCCGGTAGCCTAGTGGTATGGGTAATGGACTGCTGAGACGAAGTCTCGGGTTCGATCCCAGGACTTTTCGATGCTTTTCGAAGTTATGTGTGTATTTATCGCAGGTTTATACATTGGAACCTAAACATAAACTGGCGAAATGTGGGTGCTCGCACCTCTGCCTACCCCTTCGGGGATATAGGCGTGAATTTATGATATGTTATGTTATAACAATTCAGAGCAGCCTCAGAGTTAACACATAAGAGCAAAGTTGAAATAAAATTTTTATTGGATATACTTTAAATACTTGATAAATTTTCAATAAAACAAGTAGTAAATTGCCTAAATAACATCTACTCACGTTAGCAAAAGTCAATGTAAAAGTTTTTCAAATACACCACCTGCCAGCACGCACTACACTATGTCTCAACTGAGCAACATTGAGGCAGCACAGAAATCCTTGGAGGAGTGCTTCACCAAGAGAATGGAGGAGTTGGAGGCACAGCTGCAATGTGGAAATACGGCGAAAGATACAGTGGCTAAAGTGGCTGAGGAGTTCAGGACCTTCAGGGAGCTGATGTTCAGTATGCTGGGATTGCTTCGCAAACAGATCTCTGAATGCTCTAAGGCCATTGATACCATGGAGACAAGGCACCGGCGTAAAGACATCCTATTTCTGGGGATTGAGGAGTCTGCAAGCGAAGACTGCCGGGGAGTCATCCTGGACATCATCCAGGGAAGGCTGGGCCTCAAAGACTGCACACCATCATCAATTACGACTTGTCACAGGCTTGGAGCAGTTAGTGGGGAACATCATCGGCCAGTACTGGTGCGCTTTTCCAGTTTAATGATAAGGTCAGCCATATGGAGAGCCAAAACAGCTTTAAAAGCCTCGCCCATCTCCATTAGAGAATTCCTAACTCGGGCCAGGCAGGCAGTGTTCACTAGGGCAAAGCTGCACTTTGGTACTCGGGCTTGCTGGACGCAGGACGGCGTTATTGTGATCAAAACAACAGATGGCAAGAGGCATAAGATCACGGCCGTTGAAGAGTTGCAGTCTCTGGCCAAGGTGTATCCTAGGCCTCCCGGTGTTGCTTCTTCCAGCGGAAACAGGAACGTCTCGCGCAAAGTGTAACATCCATCAATTCTTGTTCATCTCGTAGCGTAATCCGTCGAATTAGCACTCAGGTATGCCACTTAGTTATTATTAACTCATTTGTTAACTAATACCTCACTTTGTTTGTATTATTGTCTCTTCATACTACCTTCCGTGTTATTATTAATTATACCTTTCTTATTTTTATATTATCAAAACAAATTCTGCACGTTGACAACCCGCTGTCAAAATGTGAGTGTTGTGACAGATAGTGACAAGTGACAATATAGTGTTATTTCGACGGGTTGCGTTCCAGAGCACGTCTTAAATTTTACACATTTAGTATTTTTGTTACACGAGCGACATTGCTTGTTACTTGTTTTTTGTTACTTTTGTTGGTATATGTGTTGTTAGCTGGCGGGTGGTGCAGAGATATAACGCTGCTTAGTTTTTCGTAGAGATATAGCATACATAATTATTATATTTATTTATTAATATTTATTATTCTTCTTACTTTTTTTTATATTGTAGTTATTTATGTTATCAACAGATGATGTGTCTTATAATTCTGCCAACGATTTGTCTGATTTGGACAGTGATACCAGCTACAGCTCCATACCTGAAGCTCTGAGTGACCGCCTGCGTACGACTTTTGAAAATGAATCGAAGAACCTTTTGAATGTGTGTCATATAAATGCACAGAGTGTACCTAGTCACTATAGTGAGCTGGTGGCAGCTTTTACCAACCCCAGCGTCCATGCCATCCTGATCTCTGAGAGTATGCTCAAACCTGAATTACCATCCACTTCGTACTCTCTTCCTGGTTTCATTCTTATACGTAATGACCGTATTAATAAAGGAGGTGGCGGTGTTGCCATCTACCTCCGCAGTTATCTAGCTTACAAAATTCTAGCCTCCTCATGTCCAGACTACAGTGCTGATGCTGAATTTCTATTTCTCGAAGTTAATGTCAGTGGAACCAAACTGGTTCTTGGAGTTGTTTACTGTCCTCCTTCTATCAACTACTTCTCCAGCCTGGAAACAGTTCTGGACTCTTTAGGGTCACCTTATATGCATCACATCATCATGGGTGATATTAACACAAATCTATTAAACTCTCAGTCATTAGAGGCGCGTAAACTACGCCACATTGTCGATTCAGCTAGCCTCCATATTTTGCCTTTACAAGCTACTCATCACAACACCCTGGTCGAGGACACCTGGCTTGACCTTATATTAACCTCATCCACTGCTCATGTTTATAGGCACGGCCAAATGCCTGCACCAGGCTTTTCACGCCATGACCTTATTTACATCTCCTATAACATAAAACCTCCCAAACCTCGGCCTAAGGTAGTGCTTATGCGTAGTTTTGGACGCATGGACATGGATAAGTTACACCGGGATGCTTCATTGTTAAACTGGGATGCATTAGAGGCTGCAACCACCATCGATGAGAAAGTTACAGTGTTCAACGATGTTGTGCTTAATCTCTATGATGTTCATGCTCCTGTCCGTGCGGTAAAACTTAAACGTCCACCAGCACCTTGGATGACGCCGGAGGTTCGAGTGGCAATGGGGCGTAGGGATCGGGCCTTTCAGAAATTCCGGAAAAACCGCATTGATGAGAACTGGAACCGCTTTAAGGCAGCAAGGAATCGCTGCAACCAGATGATACGCAACGCTAAACGCCGACATATTCACGATAATGTTAGTTCGTCATCACCTGCTAATATATGGAGGTTTCTTGGTGCTTTGGGTATTGGCAAACAGCATGCGGAATATCAGTTGACTGGTGGTTTGGATGATCTGAATCAACATTTCTCCTCTACTACTCCTATTGATCACCAAATCAAATGTCAAACATTAAATTACGTCGCTGGCCTTATTAGTCCTGATATAGACTCTTTCAAGTTTTCTCCAGTTGCAGCCGATGATATCAAAAAGATAACGCTATCGATTAGATCTAACGCAGTTGGCTATGATAAAATCAGTCGTCGTATGATAGTAACAATAATCGACCACCTGCTTCCTGCTATCTCTCATATAATTAACTATTGTCTCTACTTTAGAATGTTCCCCTCACTTTGGCGTAAAGCCTATGTGATCCCTTTACCTAAAGTATCCAATTCTACTCTTCCCAATCACTTCCGCCCCATTTCTATTCTCCCTTTTATGTCTAAAGTGCTCGAGGCCTGTGTACAAAAACAACTATCTTCGTTTATTTATCAGAACAGCCTGTTAAGCCCGCTACAGTCGGGTTTCAGACCTGGTCATAGCACAACTACTGCTCTTCTAAAAGTAACGGGTGATATTAGGACTGGCATGGAAGCTACTAAGGTAACAGTGCTTGTCTTGGTGGACTTTTCCAATGCCTTCAATACAGTCGATCACGATATCTTGTTAGCCATACTTTCCCATCTTAAGATCTCATCGGATGCACTGGAATTTTTCTCAAATTATCTTCAGGGGCGCCAGCAGTGTGTACGCATTGATAAATCCACATCGAGCTGGTGCAATCTCGACACTGGTGTCCCTCAAGGCGGTATTCTCTCTCCCTTATTATTCTCTATTTTTATTAATCTTGCTACTTATAATCTTCGATGCGCGTATCATCTGTATGCAGACGACTTGCAGTTATACGCTCAAGCACCTGCTGATGACGTTTCACGAGCCATTCGCGACGTGAATGGGGATCTGGAAGCTTTGGGAAACTGGTCCGCTAAATTTGGTTTAACCGTAAACCCATCTAAGTGCCAGGCCATTATAGTCGGCAGCAGCAGGTTGATGAATGGAGTCAATATTACAAAATTGCCACCAATTACCTACAACGGAACAACAATTCCCTTCAGTTCTACAGTTAAGGACCTAGGACTCTACCTCGATTCCAACATGGACTGGCGTGTGCAGGTAACGAACGTGAGCCAGAAAATTACAGGTAGACTCAGATTTTTATACCGCCTGAAGAATTTTCTACCAACAAGGACCAAAGTTATGTTGGCCCAAAGTTTGATTTTTCCTCTGATAGACTATGGTGATGTGTGCTATTTGGACCTGAATGCAGACCTTCTTGATAAATTAGACCGTCTTCTCAATAACTGCATTCGATTCATCTTCAACCTTCGTAAATACGACCACGTGTCTACATTCCGTTCGCAGCTTAATTGGTTAACCATCCGTCCTCGCCGTAAGTTGCGTGCACTTACTACTCTTTATAATATCCTCAACTCTCCCACTATCCCCACTTACTTGACTTCATACTTTCAACTATTATGTTCCAACAATGATAGAAACCTTCGTTCTACTGACAACCGGATCCTCGCATTTCCTTCTCATAGAACTAACTTTTTAGGCTCCTCTTTCTTTGTTGAGACTGTTCGCCTATGGAACGCACTTCCTCTAGAGATCAGGAAGAGCACAAGCCTCAATGTGTTTAAGTCTAGGGTACGACAATTGATCACCACAGAATTGGCAGAATCATCGTCTCAACGATAATGATATTTTGTATTCATATTGATATGGGTATCTATATTTATGTATTATATTTATATTATATATGTGTATATATTTTATGTATATGTATAACTATTCTGATTTATTTTAAATATGATAAGTAGGTATAAGTACTGTTTATGTTTAAGAACCTATATATAATTAATCTATAGTCCTTATAGAACCAAACGCATCTCTTGTTAATATGCGCCTACCTCGTACTAGCTCTGCACCACCCTATGGTAGACTGGCAGAGAATGCCTACGGCATTAAGTCCGCCAATGTACATCGTGCATAAAGTATAAATAAATAAAAATAAATAAATGGTAGGTATTTAAAAGGATTAGTGGCAGTGCCCGCCGTTATATGGCGCGCATAGATCAGCAACACTATAGGGAACATTTTAGGAAACTAAGGATTTTAACAGTGCCCTGTTTATATATATTCGTTACATTAACTTTCTTTGCAAAAAACATATACATCTTCGAAAACAAGGAAGGCATTGCGTGAAGGCATGAGACGGAAAGACATGCCTTTAATAATTGCACCGACTCCAAATGTAGTTAAACACAGTCCATTCTTTAATGCTGTCTAACTTTTCAACAGCCTTCCTTTAGATATTAAAGTGAGCGCTGTATATACGACCCTACTAAAGGCTTTTCTTGTTGAGAGGTGCTTCTATGCTGTTGGCGATTTTGTGAAATGACATAGGTATTATTTAGGACGCATGCAAGGGCATTTTTCTCTCAATTTTGTTTTTTGATTTCAGTTTTTTGCATCTATAGTAATATATGAAACATTATATGAAAGGTATTTACTTATTGCTCTTGCTGACTGTACTTCTCTCTTTTTTTGTTAGTCGCGATTTCCCCGTTTTCGATTCTCCCCCAAAATTATTGTGTTCTAACAGCGTAGGTAGGTAGTAGGAACGAATGTTTCGAATCCCCCCCCCCCTTTATCATTTAGATATCATAGATTTAGAAATCATTTAGATAAAAAGGGGAGGGAAACCAATGTGTTTCGGTTTTTCCGTCCCCTAATGTTTAATAAAAAATTGTAATACAGTCTACAACCTTATCATTATTAGTAAATCTAGACATATGCCGCAAATATTACAAACACAACAACCCACCAAGGTTTTGTGGATCGTTTGAAGCGTCGCTTGAGCGGTATAATGGGGCGACTGACCTCAAAGCCTTCACAATGGACGTCCAGTTCGTGGCCTTGAAGTTTTTTGACAGCGCAAGCTTTTTATCATTTTTTGTTAAGAAAGCAAGACAACAAAAATACACTATGGCCGCTTTATGGCCGCGATATTGGGACGCCATCTTGTAAAAGGGGTGCAAATGGATTTCATACCATATCGGGCAAACTAATCCGTAGATTTAGATCGCAAAAAGAGAACTGCTGTGGGTCCTACATTTTTTTAATGAATTTATTATAAAGCTTTTAGTGGCTGAAGCCTGAAAACTGGTCGCTAGTATTTTAATAATATAGATACAATCAAATTATAGTTAATATCAAAGTATGTTCATAAACTTAGAACACTTCCGTCGCAAAAGTACCTCCCTACTAATAAAGGAAAATGTATTATTTACTTACCATTAACAACTTGTATAAATATAGCGAGCAGCATTGCGCTGACGCTCGTCCGAGTCCGCCATCTTGTGCTGGCGGCCATCTTGTGTTCGCTAACTGTCATTCACTTCACATATTTTTTTCACATCACTTTTAATTTCGGTTTATTTCTGATTGTCGATCACATTTATTGTAGAGTACCTGTAACAAACACTTTTTCATGAGAAATCTCGTCTAAATCAAAACTTGAAGGGATAAGTAAATATATATAATTAAGTAAGTAATATGTAGCCTAGTGGTATGGGCAATGGACTGCTGAGACGAGGTCTCGGGTTCGATCGCAGGTTTTACCATGGCACACACCAATGACTTTTCGATGCTTTTCGAAGTTATGTGTGTATTTATCGCAGGTTTATAAGTGCCCTGTTTATGCCAATAGGCACGCCACCTATTACATTGGGACCTAAAACATAAACTGGCGAAATGTGGGTGCTAGCACCTCAGCCTACCGTTTCGGGGACATAGGCGTGAGTTTATAAAAAAAAAATATACAGCCGTTTATCTATGTATAAAAATCTCCTCCTCTCCTCCTCTCCTGTGGGAATGATTATTAATTATGACTGACGATGAATGGCTCTTGGTGGAATTTATTGTTACACATATTGATAACACTGTCAATGTAAACCTTTGAGTAATCCAGCAAAACCGGTTAGGTTCATAAAAGAATAGCGGGGTTTTGCCATGACATAAAATTGTCAGAACCAGGGACCAGGTGCACCGGCTGCCAGGCGAGGTTAGTTTCGCCCCCAAGCCCTTGTTAAGGCCTTATACCTACACTAATAACTCTTATCTATGGTATACATGCTTAGGCTATATAACAAACTAGCTGTTGCTCACGGCTCCGCCCGCCCACGTACGTGTCGGTTCTTAACTTTTTATTATTGATTTCTGACAAAATTGATAATTATCTAATTATCAACCCTTAGAATATTATACAGTAACCATAAAATTAGCAACTATTAAATTTATGACAATAACAGAAGTAGTGTAAATGACGTCACTGCCACTAGAAAGAGTTAAGTATATAATCTATTATAAGTTTCAACCATACTAAACCATAGACAAAATTCACATTTAATTGTCACTTGCGTTTTGTTAATCCAAGTCAGATACGTTTTTTAGCGACTTGTACTGTCTTTGAAGTTTTATGTCACGTCACACGGGAACGAAAACGGGAAAAAAATATCTGTCTATTTATCTTCCTGAATATCAGCCGTAGCGTTTGTTACATTTAAAAAACTGACTGACTAATGGTTACGCCATTTGTACGATAGGAAAAAGAGGCTAGGCTTCTTTTTATACCTCTTAGGTGACAGACAAGCATGCGGCCCACCTGATGGAAAGTGGTTACCGTGACCTATGAACGTGTGTAACACCAGTGGAGTCACATCCGACCCTGTAAGAACAGTGCTGCCGACCCTGTAAGAACAGAGATTTTATGTGCTTTCAGTGCACAAAATCAGGACAAGACTTTGGTGTTCCCACTGCCACAGACAGCAAAAAAACTCTCCAATGAGCTCTGGTTACTCACCGCCTGGAACACAACACGAGATTATTAAAGCTGTGGTATTCTGTAGGGTGGAGCTACTTCCCCAGTCGAACTCGGACGGGAATACCGTCGTGTCCTACATCCTTTTAAATGATGGCTGTTGATTGAACTCTAGTTGGCTGCGACATATATATAGTATAGGTAATTATGGTCAAAGACATGTGATATATTCTGTTTAAAATGCAATTACATACAATTAAATCTCTTAACACACATAATTTATATCACTTTCTATGCACATGCTTGGCCAGTAAATTAGTCATACTTGTAACGTAAGTGCTCGCTCGTGGTTTTGTTTTTTTTTATTCAGTTTTGAAAGTGAACGCTGTCCACTACAATTGGTTAAGTTAACTGACTTCTTTTGATACCGGATGCAGGCAAGTTTCTATGAGATAACTCGAAACTAGACCATATTTGGCAAATTAAATATTTTTCATGTGTGTCTATGTAGTCAGTTTATCAGAGCATTACCCGTGTAAGGGACTGGTCGTGGATTCAATTCCCGTCTTAACCATCCTTTAACCACGTTAATGGCTGTCCATTAATCATGTGACGTTTTTAACAATTTTACCCCTCCCCCCTTCCGCCCCCTTGTGAGGTTTCAGATTACCCCCTCCCCCAACTCAATATCACGTGTATTTTTTGGTACAAGTTATTAAAAAGAACCAGCATATTCACTTTTATTGTGCGTAATTTTGAAAACACACTGATATATTACTACCTATACTCCTACCTCCCCCCTGGGAATGTGATTTTTTCCAACCCTGTTGAGCCTCACGTCATTATTGGACAGCCCCATAATTAGCAGACTATTTAGTCTGTTTAAAGCGATTGCTTTAAAATGTCCTTAAACATAAAACTACTTTTATCAGATTCTATTGCGATTTACACTGATTACACTGAACCGGACGTTTCGGTTGATTTTCAGCAGCCATGGCTACTGGTATGCTCCCCATGACCTGATTAACGAACGAGGACTTTCATTGTTGCTCTATCCTCTCGGCTCGGAGTTGAGCTGTATGGTAGTCGCTCCTACAAAAGTCACACAAACCATACCTAAAGGAGGAGGATTAAGCGGATCCGAACTCCGAGGTACAACGCAAACGGCTACATAATTTTTCAAACCACTCAGGTGGCTAACAAGCACACGGACCACCTGATGATCTGTGGTTACCGTGGCCTATGGCCGTGTGCAATACCAGGGGCGTAACACTCGCGCTGCCGATCCTGAAGGAACCTCTTAATGCCCTTCTTAGCTATGATTAAGAGCCCTAAACTCTGTGTCCGATATGTACCTACTAATATCCTAACACGGTCCTTCACACTATTCTCGTAGCAATCAACCAATTAGCATATTGCAGGCCTCTCGAAATGTACGCTCCTGCATTTTTCGTGCTATTGTACGCCTAATTTTGTAATTGGTCTATCAGCCTTATAATTAAAAATGAAACGTGAGCCATGATTCACAAAGCTCGCATGATTTTAATTGCTATCCGTCATGATACCCGCTTACCCTTTTTACACGATTCTCAAAAAAAAGGAGAGTAAGTAATATTTAATGAAAGAGACATTATTTAATGAAAGAATCACATAGTATGCTTACTTTACCTATTGATATCCGAAATAGAATATGCGCGTGGTTCCCGGCAGAGTAGAATTTGGGCCACCCCATCTCTTCCCATGCGGTGTCGTACAAGGCGACTAAGGGATAGGGCTGTTTAACATCAGACATAAGTACAGTCCAGACTCAGCCTCAGATGCATGACTCTAGTCAACAATAGTGCCCGGAATACGGCAATAGGCTGTGGGACCGAATACAATGATTGGGTGAATTGTGGGTGTTAATTCACCTCTGCCTTATTTGTATGTAATATGTGATGACTACAAGAAGAATACAAGTATCACCACCCCACTTTATCTGAAGAGTGTCGTAAGAGGTTAATAGCGAAAAAAAAATGTAAATGATATCACAGCGAGAGAAGGAAAACTCGAAATAAGACCCTATACCAACACGTCTGGCCAGCGCGGAAACGGTAGACCAAAGCCTCCCAACGTGTGGAGAGATAATTGATAGTAGAATTTCAAATGTCCAAGACGTGTCTGACCAGCTCGGTTGGTCAGTGTTCCCCCTGTAAGGTCTTGGACGTTCACTTTTGCAGAATTGTAACCACCGAAAATACCTTTCCAATATTTTTCTATCAAACTGCCAGACCAATAAGTATGTGCAACAGAGATAGAGAGGTTTAGTACATCAAATTAAATATCCTATCCTCCGTGATTCTAAATATTTTTTTGAGCTTTTAGAGTTCCACACCCAAAGAGTAAAACCGATGGAACCTTCGAGGGATATGCCTGTCAACCTCACCTAAGCCAACCAAAACGACCCACAGGCGGTGTGCGTTTTAGTCGGTTCGAGTCCGACATAACCTCTTCCACCGGCTCCGGTGGGGAGGTACCTGTGGGGATTTTGCGCACGTAAAAAAAAACCCCGATGGAACCCTACTAAAACTCCTTCAACGAATTCTGTTCATAGAACGTAGGATTTCAAAACTTACGAATACCTATAAAATTAAAATTACAAATATCTAATAGGTGAAACAATCTATGAGGATTCTGAAGTTTTAATAACCTTACGAAAACGTAGGCAGGTTTCAATCGATTAACATACATACATACATATAATCACGCCTTTATCCACGAAGGGTTAGGCAGAGGTAAATTAACACCCACATTTCATCAATCATTGTTTTCGGCCCCTTTTGCCGTCTCGTAATAGGGGGTGAGCCAAAGACGGATATATTTATAGAAGAATTTGGATAGTTTCAGGCGAAGTTCTATCGGTGGTTCAGTGGTCAGAGCGTTCCCCCTGTAAGGGAAAGATCACGGGTTCGAATCCCGCCTTTATTTTTTTCTATTATAATCGATTTGAATAGTTAGTTTACTAAATGCTTTAAAATTTCATTCAGTAGGAAGTTTTTGTGTTGAAAAATTATATGGAATATTTGTCGGTTAATTAAATTAAATTAATTTAACAATATTAATATTTACATAATGTACACGGAAGTTAACTAAATTAAAGTATTAAAAAAAAACCTGAATATACCTAAACAATCCTGCAGGTTCAGACGTCAAAGAATTCCTCCCCATCGACGTCAACTGGGAGGGTGGTAAGAAGGCTGGCGGCATTGCCACGTTGAATGGCAATACCAATCCTTTGCGCAAGGAATTTGACGATTATATTTCTAATCGAATTGAAATCACGCGTTTTAAAAACGTGATACTTGTGAACCAGGTCCCAGACTAGTTAAAATTACTATCAAGCTTACAATCCCGTTCTAGCCCAAACGGCACTAAATACCTAAGTGCCTTTAGTACTTCTAAGATCTAAATATTCAACTGACGTCTCTAGAATACACCATTACTCATTACAGATGCGTCAGGTGTAATGTAACGGATATTGGATCAAACGTTCGTCCAATATGTGGGCCAATGTGTGGCCCACTTGTATAACGAGTTTAGGGTCTTGGACCTCTATGTGGGTTGTTTAATTTTAGTTTTGTTGATACGAAACAATGATAACGGTTCGAACCTCGGCTAGGTAGGAATTTATATTAACTGTGAAACCTGCATACCTGAGTTTTTTATACCACTTGGGTGGTACACAAGCACACGACCCACCTGATGGATAGCGAATCCCGTAGCCTTTGGACATCGCCGTGGAGTTTTCTTAATAATATTTTTAACTTAAACAACCACCAGTTTTTTCTGAATCACATGGATCAAACCTAAAGGTGGAGAAAGAATCAGCACTTAGCAGACCCCAGGCTCTGACATGAAAGCAACCAGGAACAACGCTAAAATGACGATGATGTGTACAATTTCGCTTCTGTTTGTCTGTCCCTATGTATGCTTAAATCTTTAAAACTATGCAACAGATTATGATGCAGTTTTTTCACTATATTCCAGTCGGTTAGGTATTTAACTAAAGGTTAAGAATCTTGTAGTGTCTTTTTATAAATTAAACAAATAAACTAGGATAACAAGCTGACTAACAAGAGGTTCAATTTCGGTTTGGGAGTATATAATTCAAGAAAAAGATTTAATTTGTTACGACTGTCGTCGATATCTCGAAAACTAATAATCGAATCTTCAAGAAGTAAAAACGCATCGTTAGTGACGAGGTACTCTACCGATTGGCATATAAAAATCTAGAATCATCAACACAAAGTCACAACCTACCTACGAGTACCTACTCTCTTGAATAAAAACAAACAATAGTTAAATATCGAGAATGAACTCGAAAGGTCAGCGACGGCGGCGAACTTCAAAGAATAGGTATTTATCGCTCGCGAATTTTCTAGATAATTCGATCCTCCTAATTGAGAGGTATAAAAACACGCTCGCATAGCGACACGATTCATTCTGTCTTTGAGTTCGATTACGAACACAGCGAACTTAAGCGACCGAAGAAGATTCTACCTGCGATCTGAGCAACGACAGTGGACTACTGTGAACTACTGAGCGACTGGAACTGTTGAAGAGTACTGTGTGTACTAGTCATTTAATTGTCTAGTTTGTGGTGAGCTAATAAATCTCTTCGTTGAGTAAACGGCATTTAATTGTACCCCGTGCACGTAACAATATGTATAATACCACAGTTAATATAACATAATTCTTAAAAATACATAAACATATAGGTACCCAGGTGGAGCCGCGGGCAGAAGACTAGTTTTACATAAAATCCTCTATATCATTCCTTTTCAATCAGATTAACGGTGAAATTCAATATGGAATCCAATTATGACGTTTAAATTATGATTGATGTTCAATTTGGGCCGTTAGGTCATTAAGACTACAGCCTCTTGACAGCATACGGTCATGTTATTCACGATTTGTCCAATATACATCATGTTTAGCACTCTAAAATCAATAATGTAAATCTTTTATCGTCTTTGCCTAAGCGAATATTCAGATTAGTACGAACCTCTCCTTTCCTATAGTATGTAATATATCAATACGTATATATTCCATAAATATAATAATTCCCACCTCATGGAAAGTGGTTACCGTGGCCTATGGACGTGTGCAACACCAAGGATCTGATTGTCTTTGAACTTATCAAATGTATGGCAACCGTTTCACTGTTTTACTTATTTACTCACTGCTTATTATTCACTATAATATAATAATGTATTTACCTACTATTCTTTTATTAGTGTATTATTAACATTTATACATTGTCTCTCTCAGTTTTGTGTGTATATATGTATGTAGGTATATTATGTGTAGGTGTATGTATGTATGAATATAATACCTATGTATGCTATGTTTGTATATATGTACGCCTGTTCAGGTAGATGCGCTTATTATCTTTTTATTATTTATATGTTTTTTTTCTTTCTTTGTTTATCTTTTTTATTTTTTGTAATGTACACTTCACATCCCCCATCATTACTATGCTTCTCTGGTACTCAAAGGTTTACTGGGAGAGAACTCATTTTGAGTTAAGCTCGCTTTTGTACATTTTCTTTGAAATGTTTTTATTTATGATCCCTGTACTGTGTGTGTGCAATAAAGAATTAAATAAAAATAAATTTTAGAAAAATGGCAGATCAGGAGTACCCTAAACCGACGAGCATGCATGACGAATATAATGAGAGTGAATGAAGCGAGAGTAGTATGTCAGGATCGTAGCAAATGGAGATCCGTGATCTCTGCCTACCCCTATGGGAAACAGGCGTGATTTTATGTATGTATAAATAAATAAATATTCTACAACATGCTACACAACGCTATCTAGACTCACGGTAAGCATAGCTTAACTAGCTTGTGTTATGGAATCTAGAATACGGATAAACACACTTAAATACTTTTTTTTTTGTAAATACATACATATTATACATAGAAACACCCAGACCAATGCAAATATACATATTCATGCATAAAAATATTTGCACTGAGCAGGAATCGAACCCGCGCCTCCTGTATTGCAGTCGAACGTTCTACCGCTACGCCACAGAGGCCGTCTTTATATACCTATGGCTTCTGGACACCTTTATTTACACGTACACAGTTTTTCTGCGGTTTGGCGTCTGTGTGTCACTGCCCAATCGGGTTCCAGTTGCAAACCAGCGCTTGGTTTCTACCTGGCACATGCTAAACTGGACACCCAAAAATAAGGAGGTATAACACGACGGTATAGCCGACCAACTTAGCAGTCCGACTGGGGAAGTACCTCCGCCCTACAGAATACTGAGGCTATAATAACCTCGTGTAGTGTTCCCGGCGGTGAGAAGGGTAACCAGAGCTCACTGGAGAGTTTTTGTGCTGTCAGTGGAAAGACCAAAAGCATATCATGCTTTGGCTTTAACACTGACGGCACAGAAACTCTCAATGCTTGGGTTGGGTTGGTAGCGCGAGTGTGACTCTCTTGGTTTTGCACGCGTCCATATGCCACGGTGACCACTTTCCATCAGGTGGGCCTTGTGCTTGTCTGCCACCTAAGTGGTAAACCCATTTTGTGCATTTGTGTGTCGCACTGATTGCACGCTTGTTGAGTTTACTATAATTCCAGTACTTGCTTAGGTCCTTTAAGCGGGGCGTGAACCTGATGAGGCCACCAAGCTGAGTGCCACCATTGTAACATTACTTTAGTGTCTGTAATGGTGACCCTTTTCCTTGAGAATTTGCCTTTAGCTTGCTATCAGACAAGGTGAAGTGAAATTGGCGCGTTCTAGATAAAAAAAATATTGTTGTTGTGAATTTTCTGTTTGTGTGACCACTTAGCACTAAATAAATGTTTCTTTCTTTCTTTCTTCAGGGGAGTCACTTGCTGTAGACCCTGTAAGAACCTCCTATTACGCAATTGGTTTTCTTTCTACCTCCCATTACGATTGTATTACGATATATCATACATACACATAGTGTTCCATAATGTATGTGTTTGTAATCAACACATACATGTCCCACATAACCTTGTATAATAAGGTAGCAGCCATTGTTGTGCGAATTACGGTTCTTCATGACGGTAAGACCGACTAAAATATGCGTGTTCGTTCGTGACTGCTAAAGACACATTGTTTTAGTTACTAGTTGTCGGCTACTGGCCACCAATGCAGGTGGTAGTAGCGATATTGTTTCCATCTTCCTACAGTCACGGGTCCTTTAAGCGCAGCGTGAAAAAGCATCTGATGAGGCCGTCAAGCTGAGTGTCACCATTGTAAATAGTAAATAAATAAATATTGTTGTGATATTGTTGTGAATAAATAGTGTTTGTGTTATAGAATCTAGAATACGGATAAACATACTTAAATACTTTTTTTTTGTAAATACACACTTTTTTTTTCATATAGAACACGTCAATTAGACTTCGCCTTGCCTGATGGTAAGCTGAAGGCAAAGTCTCAGAAAAGGGGGTCACCATTACTTACACATAGCGTGTGACAATGGTGACACTCAGCTTGACGGCCTCATCATATGCTTTGTATGTATCATATTATACATAGAAACACCCAGACCAATGCAAATACCCATATTCATGCATACAAATATTTGCACTGAGCGGGGATGGAACCCACGCCTCCTGCGTAGCAGTCACGTTCACTACCGCCACGCCACAGAGGCTGTCGTGTGTCATTGTAACATGGTATACCTATGTATGTAATGGTGACCCTCTTTTCTGAGACTGCCTTCAGCTTACCATCAGGCGAGGCAAACTCTAATTGATGTGTCCTACATACAAACATACATAAAATCACGCCTGTTTTCCATAGGAGTAGGCAGAGATCATGGACGTGTCCTATTTATAAAACAAAATGGGTAACGGTAACTACTTTCCATCAGGTGAGCCGCGTGCTTGTCTGCCACCTAAGTTGTATAAAAAAATTGAATAATAGGATTTATTAACAAAACATGTAACTGTCTATTCGCATTATAGAACCCGAAACACGAGTTAATTAAAGCTATACTGGTCACTGGTCCTAGAACATTTATTTATAACACCTTCTGTCACATGAATTCCAACTCCAGTATCCGCCAACTAGACTAATCACTTCATAATTCTCAGCAAGTGTGTCAAAACTATCGCAAACGGACTCCAAAGTGGTACACCGTGCACCGTACACGCCAATGACTCAGCCGCATCAGGATGTTGTACAACAAACGAGGTGTCTGCGCTTGCGCAAGTCTTACAAGAACGGGCCTCGTTTTGGCGAAGACATTGTGTGTTGCGACATGCGGAATTAACTGAAGTGTTGGGGTTTTTTGTTTTGCAAATACGTCATAATTGGTTAGAGCCTTAGACCATAAGACACAGCACTATCCAAATGCATTGCAAAAAATCGGCGTGAAATATGCGTTATGTATGAGATAAGAATTATATTGTAGGAGGTAGGACACGAAGGTATTTCTGTCCCAATTGAGCAGGGATAGTATCTCCACTCTACAGAATACCACGGCTATAATAACCTCGCGTTGTGTTCCCGGCGGTGAGTAGGGTAGCCATAGCTCACTGGAGAGTTTTTGTGCTGTCAGTGGGAAGACCAAAGGCTTGTCCTGATTTTGTATTCTGCAGTGACGGCACAAACATCTCTATTCTTACAGGGTCGGCAGCACGGGTGTGATACGTGTGTATCACACCCGGGGTGTGATACACGCGTATCACAGGTAACACGTTCATAGGTCAAGGTAACCACTTTCCATTAGGTGGGCCGTGTGCTTGTCTGCCACCTAAGTGGTATAAAAAAATGTCTACCTCACCATCGGCAACCAACAACGACCCAGAGGCGCTGTGTGTTTTATTCGGTTCGAGTCCTACATAACCTCTACCGGCAAAAAAGGGATTTTTCGCACGTAAATAAAGTACTTAAGTAGTTGTAAATGTTGTACCTTGTAACACATGAACAAATGCCGGCGTCTGTTGTCCATAGCCGTAAAGATTCCTGTGGCGCTCTCAACCATGATAAGTAACGGTGAGGTTCTGTTAGCCAAGGACCACGAGCTTGGTCAAGCTTGGTCAACTTTTGTAATACAGGTTATACCTTTCCAGCAATCCGTGGTTATTCGAACTTAGCGAAAGAGTATCAAAATATTTGAATATTTCAGGTTTGTAGCGGGTGCAAATTGGGGCATTCACCCAAAACATTTGAGAAAAATGTACATATCTCTCTTGAGAAGCCGTTTAGATTATGCTAGCTTTTTGTACGGTGACAGTGCTGCCACACATCTATACAAATTAGATAAGATTCCAAATCAGGCCATTTGAGTTATTGGTAGTTTTATTAAAACGACACCCATTCACGTAATGGGCAGTGAACTAGCCATTCCGCCGTTACATACGCGTAGATGCTACCTGGCTAAAAATCTTTTACTAAAATGTAAATCGGTATTAAGTAATAGCAATATGATTAACTTATTAGAAAATTTAACAAATTGTATAAACTCATCGCGTAGGATGATCAAACCCGTTTTAATTATAATGTATGAACACTTGAAACCAGTGAATGTATACTGCAGTAAAAATTTTCGAAAATCAGGTATGGATTAGACACATAGATCTCTCAAGTAACTTAATTTGTAATATAGCTAGTATAAGTAAACCTAAACAGCAATATAAAGCGTCCGCTTTGAGAGAATTATGTTCTCGATACATCGAAACACGGTTTCCAAATTATTACCACATATTTACCGATGGTTCTAGGGAACGAGGTGAAGCTGGAGCGGCTTTCTTTGATCCCCAACAAAATACATATGCTCGCTTTAATGTCAGAGCAGACATGTCGATTATGTACATTGAATTGCTGGCTATTAGTGAAGCCCTATCTTATATACATTCCATAAATCGCGACAAATTCGTTATTTTTACTGACGCTAGGAGTGCCCTCCTTCATATAGCTCGCTGTACCTCGACAATTCGAGGAACACCGATAGCTTATAATATTGTTAACCAAATTTTAGAGCAAGAACACAGCTGCAAAACGGTGCAGCTTCAGTGGATACCGTCACACGTCGGCATAGCTGGTAACGAAAGAGTAGACATACTAGCAAAAGAGGCTTGCTCCGAAGGCATACCTATCTCCTTACTACCTTACTTCTCAGACTGCTTGTACCTGGTAAAGAGATATTGCTACCAACTTTGGTTGGAATATTTCGATAAAAGATCATTAGAGAAGGGTATCTGGTACAAAACTATACAACCTAAACCATTGACTATACCTTGGATTGATAAATGTTCCTATAGTAGGTCTAAACTAGTGTTGGCTATGAGATTGCGGTCCGGGCACATTCCATCTAGAAAGTTCACTTTCCTTATGGGTTTGTCACCTTCGCCAAACTGTGAAATATGTGGCGTGGTTGAAGACGTACAACATATTCTGATGGAATGTGTTCGGAACCAACAGCGGAGAGCAGACCTAATGCAAACTAATGTAATGGATATCTCTTTCGGATGCAGCTCAAGACATGTATCTGTTTTGTCATGAATATGTGACAGCTGTATAATGTATTAATATATATGAAATTACTGGTACTGTATACAAAATGGCTATGATGGAGCGACATAGTTATGCTGTGGCTAAGCTCCGTAAATAAAGATTTAAAAAAAATCCGTGGTTATACATATTACTACTATCGGTCTTACAATGGACCACCGTGTTCGAAACCTGGCCATTACAGTACTAACGTGAACCCACTCTAGTTATAACACAAGCAATGTATTATACAAGTTTCACACATACATTATGCTCATGCCTATCTCCATTCGGAGTAAGCAGAGATTTAAAAGAAAAACTGATAGAAAAACACTATCATACTTAACGATTCAGAAGTTGAAATTGAACCCTGTAGTCTATAGACCTTATACACAGTAGCTTTGTAACAGCACCACTGAAGCATTCAACTAGTTAAATAATATCTCTAAAGCAAATAATAGTGTTAAGTATACCGATTATGCACAATGCCGTCATCAAACCTTGCTATTTCAAATTGATTACTTATGGTCCGGACAGCTGTGCCATCGGCGTACTTTTCTAATTTACTGGACATAATGGGCCACCTGCGGGCCGTGACGAACGTGGCCCGCAGCTGGAGAAGCCAATTGAGGGACTATTGGTTTTGTTTTTCTTACACATGGATTTGAGATCTTTATTAACTTATTAGATATCCCGGTTTAAATCGAGGGTCTCATCTCGAACCCTTAGCAGAAGCAGACCATGGTGGCATGGTAAATCGTACTTTAGGGGGCACTTATCTCTCTGTTAAGGCCCTCATTTACAGAGAGACAAGTGCTCCCTAAAGCACAATTTAGTCTGGGTCCCCAACGCTAAAAGTCTGTCACTCCTGTCAGTACTTCAGGGAGTTTCTGATTAGACTGTTCCTGGTTCCTAGGAAACACTGTCCGTGTCACTTCGGATAATGTATGGACTAACGCTGTCCTGTATATTCAACTCTAAAAGAAAAAAATTTGATGGACATAAAAATAATAGGGCCTCAATTCCGCTAATTTTATCAATTCACATCCAAAGCCACTGTCATGCCACAGACACTGCAACAAAAAAATGACATTAAATTATAGAATTTATGCGACTGTTTTTGTAGTCTAAAATTAAATGACTTCTTGTAGAGTGAATGAAAAATGTAAAGAACATTTCCCAATTAATTTTGGACTTTCAGGGTTTAAGAATAAAGCTTAAAATTTAAGAGCATTTTTGCAGTATTAGTGGTATGACAGTGGTTTCTTTATGACATAAACTCATAATATATTCATATTTATATTTTGTTATCACACAGTTTTTTTCATATTGAAAGAAAGAAAGAAAGAAAAAAGAAAGAAAGAAAAAGAAAGAAAGAAAGAAAGAAAGAAAGAAAGAAAGAAAGAAAGAAAGAAAGAAAGAAAATATTTTATTTGCGACCACACACAGTGCATGATGGGTACATTATTTAAAGTAATTTATTTTTTAATTTACTTTACATTGTGCGAGCCCCTAATAGACGATTGTTTTCTAGCATTCGAAACATTTTTCAGGGACACCGAGTTGGTAATTCTGCAAAGGGACAGTCCCGTTCAAAACGGGACTCAGACCATCCGCTTCGTTGATCCACCCAATTTTCAGCATGCGGAAACCCCCTTAGTGTTTCATCATATCGGCATATGTTACCAGAGAATCTGTGGGGAATTTCAACAACAACTTTATGTCATTAAGTCCGCCTTTGTACAATCTTTGTGTATTTGTGCAAAAAGTTTGAATAAATAAATAAATAAAACACTTCAGGGTCACGTATGTTGGTGGATTTCTGGGATATCTACTTAAGGACGAAACTTACTCCTACGTTAACCCTGGTGCACTTTCACCCTCGCTTCGATATCTGTCCAACCAATAAACTTATTGGATTGAATAAATTTTCGGCCTTCACCGTACCCAACGCATAGCTAGTAAAAGAATGTCGCTCCACCACCGCGCCTGCGCCGCATCCGCGTGTTATAACGGCGCACGCGCACGTCAGGTGGCAAGTGGCGACCCACATCCGCCAAGTAGTAGTATATACCGTAGCTTCATTCACCTCGCCTCATGGGATGGGAACTTGTATTGTGTGCGGTTTGTATTGGTATGACGTATGCGTATTACTTTTTAAGATACCTCCAATTAGTGGTATGTTGGTCAAAGTTGGATGATAGAAAGATTTTATTGCACAATTACTATGTTCAGCTAGAAAAGTTGCTGAACACCGAGTTGTTACGACTATCTTTGAAATACATACATACATATAATCGCGCCTTTATCCCCGGAGGGTTAGGCAGACGTGAACACAACACGAGGTTATTATAGCCGAGGTATTCTGTAGGGTGGAGGTACTTCCCCAGTCGAACTGCTCAATTGGGACGGGAATACCGTGGTGTCTTACCTCGTTCCTCCTTTTTGGAAGTCAGATGAAAACACAATTGTTATTGATTAAAAAAACATGGGGTGCGTGCCACAATTATCATCGAGCATCCTACTAATTTCAACCTATCATCATTTATACATACATACATATAATCACGCCTTTATCCGTGGAGGGTTAAGCAGAGGTGAATTAACACCCACATTTCACCAATCATTGAATACGGTCCCACGTAATAGGGGGTAAGCTTATTGCCGTCCTCCGGGCACTATTGTTGACTCCATGCATCTGAGGCTGAGTCTGGGCTGTATATATCTGTCTGATGTTAAACAGCTCTATCCCTTAGTTGCCATGTACGACACCGCATGGGAAGAGATGGGGTGGTCCAAATTCTACTCTGCCGGGAACTACGCGGCTTACGACTTGAAATACGACAGTACAATATGTGTTATGTTTTGATAGTTCTTTTAGCATTAGGGTCAGTTTTAGGTTTATTATGCCGTTTTTTCTCGACTAGCGCCTAGGAGGCGGTGTTAAACTTAGTTTTAAGCAGAATTTGACGACAAAATACTCCAACCAACATACATTTCCATCCAAAGGTTGCCTGGAAGAAATTGTGTAAAGCGATAAGGCCGCCCTTTGTACTGCTCTTGTCTTCTCAATTTCTGTAATATGAATATTGTAATTGGCGTACAATAAAGAATATAATAAATAAATAAAATAATATAATTACTACTTATTCTTTATTTCAAATAAAGAATTTGAATTTTAAATTGGTTCTTCTTCTTGTTATTTTATTTTATACCACTTAGGTGGCAGACAAGCGCACGGCCCACCTGATGGAAAGTGTTTAACGTGTGTAACACCACAGAAGCCACACTCGCGCTGTCGACCCTGTAAGCACAGAGTTTCTGTGCCGTCAGTGTAGAGGACAAAGCAGGACATCCTCCTCATCCCACTGACAGCACAAATTCTCCAGTGAGCTCTAGCTAACCTACTCACCGCTGGGGACACAACACGAAGTTATTATAACCGCGGTATTCTGTAGGGTGGAGGTACCTACTTCCCCAGTCGGACTGCTCAATTGGGCGGAAATACCGCCGTGTCCTACCTCCTGATATAATCTTCATCTTAGCATTAATCCTAGTCACGTTCGAAGCTTTCTCCTCGGACTCTGGGGTCACTCCCAAGTACGATTTTGTATGGACCATTATCGGCCGGCTTGAGAAATCGAATTTTCAAAATCAAATATCTTTAAAACTATTTGTCGTTCTCTTTAGCAGTTCATTATATTATACTAAAGTGATCATTATTCGACAATAAAAAGAATTTGTCAAATAACCTATTGAGATACGTATAGGTACTTACATTACATACAACTTTTATAATTATAAAGTGTATAATATAATAAATAAAAAACCGCGGTAGCCTAGTGGTATGGGTAATGGACTGCTGAGACGAGGCCTCGGGTTAGATCCCAGGTTTTACCATGGCATACACCAATGACTTTTCGATGCTTTTCGAAGTTATGTGTGTATTTATCGCAGGTTTATAAGCGCCCAGTTAATGGCAATAGGCTCGCCACATTGGGACCTAAACAAACTGGCGAAATGTGGGTGCTAGCACCTCTGCCTACCCCCTCGGAGATGTAGGCGTGACTTTATGTTAACTTATAATTATTAAGTTAATAAGAAAAGGTGGTTTTGTCGACTGTATATGTATATTAACATTTTTATTACTTTAATTTTGTTACTAAGTAAGTATATTACAAAAATTACAATTTAACTAATGCTCGAACGGTGAAAGCACAGATAATGTTAACATTACATTAATCCCGTTACAACATTACATAATCATTACGTTTTTAAGCAAGAAACAGAAAAAAATAATGTAATGTTGCATTAAGCACATCCAGGCATACCTACTAGTAACTACTAACATAATGAAAGAAAGAAAGAAAGAAAGAAGAAAGAAAAAAAAAGATACTTTTTTATCCCATAGGTTAGAATACTTAGAATTCCAGAGAAATGCCACGGACAACAGCTAGTAGATAAATTAGGAAGTATAAAATATTAAGATAGAGGCTCAAAAACATGTATCATAAAAAATCATTTAAAGTTCGTTGATACATAACGGTATAATATATTACAGGTATTTTATGTGTGAAATATGCACATAATATGCAAATCGGTTATTTGATATTTTCGACTAATAAAGTGTAAATACATTTTGGTATTAGTTGTATTGGCATAACGGTAGCTTGTATAGAGTTATAACTGTTGATTTGACCTTGACGATTTATACCAGTAATGTGGGAAAATAAGTCAGTAAACTTTTTCTTAGCAGTCCCTCTAGACAATTGGCGATTTGTTGGCCGGGTTGTAAAATAGAATGTCGAATATATGGCATTTGACGTGATCATCATCATATACCTTTTTTTTACGTGCTCAAAATCCCCACGGGTACCTCCCCACCGGAGCCGGTGGAAGAGGTTATGTCGGACACGAACCGACTAACTAAGCTTTGGTTGCCGAAGGTGAGGTTGACAGGCATATCCCTCGCACCCCGGCCGACCTAGTGCCATCTCGAGAGATGCGCGAGAGGTCGCGAGAGATCGCGAGCGATCTGGCCCTCTCCTCGGGTGTGTGGGGACTACAGAGTCCCCAACTCGTCCCTAGAAAACGGGGAGGCGCACCCGCCGCACGCCGCCCGCCGCGGCCTGCTTCTGCCAGGGTGACAGGCGGCTCCACCAGTCACCCCCATGCCGACTTATCATATACCTAAGTCAAGCCCCCTAAAATCCCACCAATCGTCCTGATCGACCACCCGAATCTCGTGGGGGATGGACACACGGAAACAAATTTACTGGGGTGACTAACGTAGCTCTGGTGAAATTTCTTGAAAAACTTGACATTGGCGTCACGCCATTAATAATTTAGACTGGACATTGGCGGAATTGATGCTAAAAGCACAGAGCCGTTAATCAAGAATCGAATTGCCACTTGTTTAGGGGGCTGAAGAGAAAAAGCTGTACTTTTTTTTATATAGAACACTTCAATTAGACATCGCCTTGCCTGATGGTAAGCTGAAGGCAAAGTCTCAGGAAAGAGGGTCACCCTTACAAATACTAAGTAATGGATATTGGATCTTCATGCGCTACAACTAAGAAGCGAAACTCCCTGAGTCTGGGAACCTTCTAGTGAATAGGTTCTTCTAAGCAACCGTGTTTTATCATAGATCACATCCATCACTTACAAGGTTAAACGAAGGAAAAGAAAGCTCCTTCAGTTCGTCCCGCGCCCTTAACACTGAGCAAGTTATTAAAAGGTAAAAGTTTCGATCGGTACTCCAGGAAGAAACCCTATCCGGGTAACCCTATCCTAATTTACATTGCGATTGGGTGTGGTAGACTGTAGAGCGTTCGACTGTTAAGTGCTAATTCAGAGATTAAAAGTCATAATAATTTTGTGAGAGTGTGACGACACTAGTATCCACAATATACAGTCAATCAAACAATTAGCCCACCGCAGTCCAATGCTGGACATAGGCCTCTCCCAATATGCACCATTTTCTCCGATCCTCCGCTTTCCGCATCCAGTCTGTCCCAGCCACCTTTTTCAGGTCGTCCGTCCATCTAGCTAGAGGGCGTCCTATCTTTCGTTTACCTTCTCGCGGTCTCCACTCTAGAACTCGTTTGCTCCAACGGCCATCGGTCCTTCGACAATCGTCCTGCCACTTCAACTTGCTTAGTCTGTGACCTATGTCTGTAACTTTAGTTCTCTGTCGGATAACTTCGTTCCGAATATACACTAATGAGGTTTAATTTAAGACGGAGTGCCTACTCTATAGTCTGTCCAAGGGATGATTAAACTTTTCACTGAAACGTCAAAAGTTAGTGTAGTTATATCCTAGCCCAATGAGTCACCTATTCGATTTTATGTGAAAATCGACTTTGTTTACTAAGAAATTTCAATCGGTTCAATATTTTTGATTTTGTCGAAAGTTCACGCGAGTATTACAAATTGAGACAAAACTATTTCTAGCGATTTCTATTCCTACCCTACAAATAAGTATATTATGTATACACACATAAGACTACAAATGTATCGGCCGAGGTGCGAGGCATATGTGTCAAATAATCTCACTTCTGGCAACCTGCGGTCCACACAGTCGGCGTGCGTTTTAGTCGGTTCAAGTCCGACATAACCTCCCCCACCGGCTTCGGTGGTGGGGGTATCAGTGGGGATTTTGCGCACATTAAAAAAAACTACAAATGCATTATATTATAATGACAACTTTGTTAATGATAAGTACATGAAATGTCAAATTATTCCTTTTAAGTTATTCCTACTTTTTTTTTTTTTTTATATAGGACACGTCAATTGGACTTCGCCTTGCCTGATGGTAAGCTGAAGGCAAAGTCCCAGAAAAGAGGGTCACCATTACTTACACATACCGTGTGACAATGGTGACACTCAGCTTGACGGCCTCATCATATGCTTTTTCACGCCCCGCTTAAAGGACCCGGGACTATAGGAAGAAGGAAACACGTGAGCAGGTAATGAATTCTAGGCCTTAATGGTGCGACAGAGGAGAGTCTCCGAACCGCTTGGTTCTTGATCGGATGTTTTGCACCGTGTGCGGGTGACATCTAAGACCTGCACGTGTTGTCCTGTGTAGGAAAGGGGAGGGTGGGACTAATATACACTACTATAGATTTTATAACAATCATGTTTTATAACCATATATATACAACAAAAGCGTCGGTAGTTTAGTGGTTAAGGAGTCGGTCTTACGATTGAAAGGTCCCGGGTTCGAATCCTGACCATTATACTGCTGACGTGAACCCACTCCTAACACAAGCAATTTTGCTTAGCTGGAGGGGTTAGAGGGAATATTAGTAATTTCGGCTGCTAATATTCTTATTAAAACGAAATAAAACATAGTATTGCATATCTCTCTAACGATAAAACTACGCGACCGAGAGAGAATCTTGATAGACTGTGGCGAGCACGAGCACAGATATATAATCTACATATTTTCTATTTCAAGAAATTAATCTCACGAAATGTTAATATGGTTAATGTATTAATTATAGAGTTTGTGAGTTGGCAAACTGAAGTTAGGACGTCCCCGTCGAAAAACGGTGGAAAATGTTCGCTGGGATAGACTGGATGCGGAAGGCGGACGATTGCGAGAAACCTACGGCCAGCAGTGAACTGCCATAGTCTAGGCTAGGACCACAGAGACCTTCGGGACGAAGTCAACCTCACTAACAAAACCAGTACGCCTAAAAATGGACGAGTATCTGATGCAGACTGTCTTCTCGAGATGCAAGGTCAGGCGGCAGTCGTTTCCATAAAAACTATATAACTCAAATCGGAAGGAGAAAAAGGAGTAGGTGGGCATTGGGCTCATAGGTGAAGTTCTTTGGTGTAATCGGGAACAGCGCTAAAATGATGCCGAACTTTTTAGTGATAAGCTAGATTTTAAATGATGGGAGAAAACTGATCCATGCCGGGGAGGGGAAGGTAAGATTACTACGGCGAAGCAAAAGGAGGGTTATGATTTTGGCAGGTTATGTATGTGTGTAGGTTCATCTGTTCCCCCATTGATCCTCAATCACTAATTAGAACTGGACAAATGAGGTATCATTAGAAGCATCTTAGTCGTCCGCCTTGTTATCGTCTATATAACGTGCCACTGAATCTAATGTGGCGCCCTCTAGCAGTCATAAAGCACTGTGATAAAAAATAAATTTGAGATAAGTATGTCATGTTTGGTATCAACTGAAAGGGCTTATTTAGCACATACCTATTTCTTACCCCAAAATAATATAAATAAAAAATAAGTTTTTTTTTTTTTTTTTTATATAGGACACGTCAATTGGACTTCGCCTTGCCTGATGGTAAGCTGAAGCAAAGTCCCAGAAAAGAGGGTCACCATTACTCACACATACCGTGTGACAATGGCGACACTCAGCTTGACGGCCTCATCATATGCTTTTTCACGCCCCGCTTAAAGGACCCGGGACTGTAGGAAGAAGGAAACACGTGAGCTGGTAATGAATTCCAGGCCTTAATGGTGCGACAGAGGAAAGAGTCTCCGAACCGCTTGGTTCTTGATCGGATGTTTTGCACCGTGTGCGGATGACATCTAAGACCTGCACGCGTTGTCCTGTGTAGGAAAGGGGAGGGTGGGACTAATTGGAAGAGCTCATCAGAACACTCCCCATGGTACAAACGGTAAAATACAGCCATGGACGCAACATCTCTACGCAGCTGTAAAGGTTCTAGGGTGTTCGTGATCTCGGGATTCCCAATGATGCGGACCGCACGTCGCTGCAACCTGTCGAGAGCATCTAGTAAGTACTTTGCTGAACCATCCCAGAGATGCGAGCAGTACTCCACACAGGAGCGAATTTGTGTCTTGTATAGAAGACACCGCTGCTCCGGCGTGAAAAACCGTCTCACTCTGTTCAGGACTCCGAGTTTTCGTGAGGCTGTTTTGATGATATTCAGGACTCCGAGTTTTCGTGAGGCTGTTTTGATGATAAAGTTTAAAACTAAAACCCGACTACTTACTGAAAAAGTATTAAACAAGAAAATATCTAGGATAGCCGTGGTCGTATGCCACTTAGTCTAACAAAACAATACATTGTAGGGCAAAGTGCCAGACGACCACGGCTATCCTAGATATTTTCTTGTTTAATACTTTTTCAGTAGTAGGGTTTTAGTTTTAAACTTATTTTTTTATCGTCATTCATGAGCCGCGAAATCCGTAATTACAAGATACGGCCTCGTCTTACGTCCTTTCTGTCTGTACCACGTCTAGTATGCCGGTGTCAAAAGCAGGCCAAATGGTTTTAAAAATAACTTCACATGCAAACTTTACTGACTATGTAAAATGCGATAACATATCATAATGTTGCACATGACAATGTTTTTAACAAGTGTGCGTTTTCACTTTCGACGAGACACTTAAATATTCAATATGACAATGCGGGTATTGTAATGACGAATGCCTTTAGGTACTCAGGGTAAGCTGCTGATAGGTTTTATCATTCAATTAGATATTTGACAACTATTGCATGTTAATGTAATGTTATTTTTATTTTTATGAAATGTTATAAAACATGAAATAGGACGGCGGTATTTCCGTCCAACTGAGCAGTCCGACTAGGGAAGTACCTCCGTCCTACAGAATACCGCGGCTATAATAACTTCGTGTTGTGTTCCCAGAGCTCACTGGAGAATTTGTGCTGTCAGTGGGATCACTAAAGGCTTGTCCTGCTTTGTCCTCTACACTTGACGGCACAGAGATTCTGTGCTTACAGGGTCGGCAGCGCGAGTGTGACTTCTGTGGTGTTACACACGTCCATAGGCCACGGTAACCACTTTCCATAAAGTGGACGTGGTGGTGGTGTGGTGAAAAAAGAACTATCGCGGTGTAAATTCCTAATTATACAACGGTTTTCGCGAATAAATCATGGAACTTATTTCTGCCGAAGTTTCGGATGCGTTACAGCACCCGTGGTCACGACTTGACTAGTTTGCGAGGGTTGAGAGGTATGCGGGGAATATAATCGCGAAAAGTTCCGAATCGTTGTATAACTATGAAAATATGAAATGTATTGTAAATGCTAGCTAATATGTAAATATTAACTGTACAAAATGTATTTCACAAAAAAATACATTTACTTAAATATTTTTATTTTTCAAAATAAAATTGAGATTTTTTATCTGTTTTTCACATGAGGCAAAACGCAGAAAATCTGTTGACGGTTTGCGTGACGTAACTATAAAAAATTAACTTAACGTAACGGAAACTTTCGTTGGTTGGTCTCTTCGTAGATATTATTTAATGACGTCACGCGCAGAATGTAAAGTGACCGACCGTATTTTGCGCACATTTAAAGTTAACAAAGTGTCTTTTTCAAATTTATAAGGTTTTGCGGGGAATATGATGATTTTCAACAGGTATTAAATACATTTCTACCTTTTAAGATAGGTTTCCAAAATTTGTCAAATACCCAATTCAATTGTAGTATTTGTAGTGAGGATTCTTGTGCTGACCAAGTACGTAATTGATGAAGCAGAACATACACTGTACAAATTAACTGTGAAAGTTTAAATGACAGTAGAGGAAGTTCGTCAAGATCGTATGGACAATCAGATTGTGAGTCGATATCTCTGCCTACCCAGAGGAATAAGGCGTGAGTTTAGTAAGTTATGTAGGTATATAGGTTCACAAAAGGTTATTGATTCGACGAAGAAGCATTCTAGTGAGTGTCCTAGCGAGAATTCTAGCGAAAAACTATATTCGCTAAGCAAAGCTGTTATCATTAATCCGCTTGTTATTTTTAACCGATTTCCAAAAAGGAGGAGGTTCTTAATTCGATTATTATCTTTTTTTGAAATGAAAGCCTGCACCACAATCTCATCCGATGTCCAGCAAGCGCACGGCCTAGCAGATAAGTTTTATTTGGGCCCTGTCCACCCCCGTTTACTTAATACTGTCAACGAAATAAAAGCTTCTAAGTTCTTTTGCTTGATTAGAATCACAAAGTGACTTTCACGCGATGACTATGATCTGTTTTATATAATATGTCATTAAACACTTTCTAATGTATACTTGGGACAGCCATTCCTATGCGATTGATTGAATATTGAAAGTTTCTAATTAATCTTAATCTAATAAACTCTGAAGAGGCAATGGGCTGGTCGCCTCTGTCGAAGAACTGATGGCTTAGGAGATCACGAATCGGCCAACGGAAGGTATATCTCGGAACACGAATCTTGGACCTAGGTAAATCAAGAGACAAACGAAGACCTGGCGCGTGCGGTTGTTTTGTAATAACTAATAATCTATGCTTGGTGAATTTAATCTCATCCATCGCCGTGGCACCCTGCGCTATCCTCAAAAGTCACTCAGGAAACGTGTACTGCGCGTGTAGATGGACTGACGACCTGAAAAAGGTAGCTGGGTCAGACTGGTTGCGGAAGGTGGAGAAACGGTTGCTAAGGCGCATGGCGTACATTGAGATAAGACTAATTTATTGATTCAAAGACTAATTTATTGATTGATCCAAATTTTACGTTTATTCAGTTTGGGTACATAAAATATCATGTATGTGTGTATATGTATGTATGTGTATGTTTGTATGTGTGTGTAGTATATGTACCTATGTGGATATGTGTGTGTGTGCATGTGTGTGTGTGTGTGTATGAACATGTATATATTATTTATGGTAACTTTTTCTGTCTACTGGGGATCTTTTTGTATAATCTAAACTGAATACAGGCTTCCTCGATACAGGCTTTGCCTAGTGAGGAAACCATCAGATAGTTAAACCTTACCAAATCTAGTCTGCAACATTTATGCATAATGTCTTACATAAACTAATGTTATATCTATTATATATTCCTTCTTCCTACAGTCCCGGGTCCTTTAAGCGAGGCGTGAAAAAGCATATGATAAGGCCGTCAAGCTGAGTGTCACCATTGTCACACGGTAAGTGTAAGTAATGGTGACCCTCTTTTCTGGGACTTTGCCTTCAGCTTACCATCAGGCAAGGCGAAGTCCAATTGACGTGTCCTATATAAAAAAAATAAAAAATAAAAAATAAATAAACCTTGTATGTCTTCTAGTTAATAAGTGTGAGCATTTTTGTATTTCATTGTGTATTGCTGCAGTAATAAATGAATTTTCAATTTCAATTTTCAATTAAATTAAATTTAACTGTACTGGTAGCTTTTTCTACAGCAGCGTAAAATACGGGTTTGGCCCCTTAAATATTTCCTTTAATATAGGTTGCATAAAATTATAAATAAGAAAATATTAACGAAAAATGTTTCTAATTTCATTTAGTTTATCCGTATTCTCTGATAAAATGTACCAACTAATTATTAAACTATTTGACTCTAAACACCACCGTGTAAGTAACGTTTTACGCTACACAAAAAAATATCCCAGGGTAAATAAAATATTAATAAAAATCTGTAAAAATGAGACAGTCACATTTGTTTGTGATTTGAGCCTCGTTTTAACCAAGAAAATGCTCGTTGTAGAACTCCTAGGATAGAAAGCCTAACCAGATATCAATAAATCAGTCTGCAGCACAGGTGCGCGTACTACTGAACCCTTGCACTGGTACGAACCAGTCCCGTCGAGGACACTAGTGACCCGAATACCAAGACCGGTTCGCGTCTGACCGCGTGGGGAATGCGCCAGTGTTGTCGAGGCGACATGCGATCGAGCTGCAAGATTGTAAACTGTAGACAAGTGATATTATTTTACCGATAATGCTAGAAGACATAACATACCATAAACTCACACCTATTTCTCCGAAGGGGCAGGAAGAGGTGCTAGCACCCACATTTGACCAGTTTATGTTAGGGTTAGGTCCCAATGTAATAGGTGGCGAGCCTATTGCCATTAACCGGGCACTTATAAACCTGCGATAAATACACACATAACTTCGAAAAGCATCGAAAAGTCATTGCTGTGTGCCATGGTAAAACCTGGGATCAACCCGGAGACCTCGTCTCAGCAGTCCTCAGCACCCATGAAGAAATGGTAATTTTTTTTGTGTCCTGCCAAAAAGTCCCCCCGGATCCCCCCCACCAGATAGGGTTTCTTTCTGGAGTACCGATCGAAATATTTACCGTTTTTTTACGTGCGAAAAGCTCACACGGCTACTCCCAGCACCGGAGCCGGTGGGAGAGGTTATGTCGGACTCCAACCGACTAAAACGCCGTCTGAGGGTCGTAAGTTGCCGGAAGTGAGATTGCCGGAGGCATATCGGTATATCCCTCGCACCCCGGCCGAAAGAACAAGATAGATAGATAGATAATTCTTTATTGTACACCAACAGATTTACAGTAGGTACGACAAGAAGGTAGTATGTATACAGTTCAATGTACAATGGGCGGCCTTATCGCTGAAGCTATTTCTTCCAGGCAACCTTGGGATGGACAGTAATATTATAAAAACAAAAGATATGGTGTAGTTACCGACTAAACTTAAATAGATAGTGTATTAAAACAAAAGAAAGAGAGAAAAGTGTAAGTAAAATAAAATTAATACACGGCTTTACACAAAGTATTATCAACATAAATACTGACATACATATACTATAACATACAAATAGATATATAAAGTAGATAGTTCAAAAGTATATAGAAGTAGAAATGGTCAGTAGTTAATGGGTTTGATGTCTGATGATTAAATCATATTCTCTGAGCCTTGTTCCAATTCAGTTGTCGGGTTTCCATTCTGTGATGAGGCTGAACTTCGATATTTTCCTTGAAGAGACTGCCATCTAGCTTCCACAACTAATTGGCAAGGCTTTTTAGAGTTCCCAATACCAGTAACGGCTGCCATATATGAAATAATAGTTCATAAAGCAAATTTGAGTTCAAAAATTTAATGAAAATAAGGTAAAAAAATGGCTGCCACATACCTACGTCTCAAGCTGTCTCGATTGGACAGTTATCATGTAATTGGATGGACGCAAGAATTAGTAAACTAATTCTGATGCGGTTTTTCTTAAAAGAAATATCTTGGTTAGTCTTAAATACATACATACATACATAACATCACGCTCTCCCATAGGGGTAGGCAGAGATCACGGATCTCCATTTGCTACGATCCTGACATATTACTCTCGCTTCATTCACTCTCATTACATTCTTCATGCATGCTCGTCAGTTTAGAGTACTCCTGACCTGCCCCTTTTCTAAAACTTCCCCGATTTGGTCCAGGTATGTGCGCCTAGGTCTTCCCCTTCCGACGGTACCATCCACACTCGCCTCATACACCTGTTTCGTTAGTCTTCTTTCATTCATTCTCTCAACGTGACCAAACCATCTCAACATTCCTCTCACAATTCTCATCACTACATCTTCTATCACTCCACATCGTTCTCTTATCACGCTATTTCTCACTCTATCTTTCAAGGTCAAGCCACTCAGTCTTAAATAATCTTAATAATAATAAAAATCTTACTTTTGTTTCATCGTATTTGTTTGAGTAGAACAAAAACTTATAGCTACAGAAGAGTAAGCAGTAGGTAGGTACATTGCTTAGCTGTTATGGTCAGTTAACAGTTACAATTTAAACAATTACAATTATTACAAGGTAGGGTGCACACCGTACGATAGAGGGGTCGATATACCCAGTAGGTAGGTACCCACCTCATCTTTGGGTCTGGAGGTCAAGCGGAGGGGGTATCCGCACGCAATAAAAGGGTGAACACCGATGCGATAACACTGTACCGTTATTGAATAATATCCAAAAAAAATTATAGACGACTAGCTGATGCCCGCGGCACTTCCCGCTTTTAATATTTTTAATTGCAATTAAAAAATAAAAACAGGCTCACTCCCTATTACGTGAGTGGGACCGAATTCCATGATTGGTGAAATGTGGGTGTTATTTCACCTCTGCCTAACCCTTGGGATAAAGGCGTGATTATATGTATGTGTGTAAAAAATAAAATTCCTGACTTGCTGTCTAAAAGATCGATCGATCACAAGTAAACCCGACTGCTGTCTAAAAAACCGAAACAAATTTCACAGCAGGCCATACCTTATTGCTAATCATAAACCTAAAGAAAAAATAATGGGTACCACCTGCTGTCTAACCTGTTTCTATCTTTTAAACAGCAATCGGGTTAATTTGCCCAACACTGTCTGGCACCCATGAGACTATTCTCGGGAAAAAAATAACCTATATAGGACAAATGTGGGCATTAATTCACCTCTGCTTACCCTTTGGGGATAAAAGCGTGATTACATGTATGTATGAATGATTGAATAACAAACATCCGAAATTTTAAATATCCATTTATCATCACAAACTTTCTAGAATGTTGGTTCTATTCCCGCTCAGTGCAAATATTTGTATGTATGAATATGTATGTATATTGGCATTGGTCTGGGTGTTTCTAGGTGAGTATAATATGTATCTATGTATTTACGAGAAAATAAATTTAAGTATTTAAGTATGTTTATCCGCAGTCTAGATTCCATAACACAAGCGGGTTAAACTATGCTTGGTATGGGCACATATATAAACTCATAAACTCACGCCTATATCCCCGAAGGGGTAGGCAGAGGTGCTAAGCACCCACATTTCGCCAGTTTATGTTTAGGTCCCAATGTAATAGGTGGCGAGCCTATTGCCATTAACCGGGCACTTCTAAACCTGCGATAAATACACACATAACTTCGAAAAGCATCTAAAAGTCATTGGTGTGTGTCATGGTAAAACCTGGGATCGAACCCGAGACCTCGTCTCAGCAGTCCATTACCCATACCACTAGGCTACCGCGGTTAGCTGATAGCTTTGTGTAGAATGTTGTAGAATATTTATTATTATTATTCCCTTTATTATTATTATTATTTATTACTACGATCAAATTGGCTATCCTCGAATTCCTAGTCTATTTCTCAAATCAGTTGTACTACTGTCAAACTTTTACGAGGAGCAACTGTCTTCTAACCTCCTAAACCCCTGGTGAGATCGACCAAGCTGTCTGGATTTTGTAGGACTTCAACTACCCATATTCGAACGCCACAGATATTCGTATGGTAGCCGAGATCGACGAAGTTTTTCGGATTTTCACCACTTAGGTGGCAGACAAGCACACGGCCCACCTGATGGAAAGTGGTTACCGTGGCCTATAGACGTGTACAAACCAAGGGAGTCACACTCGCGCTGCCAACCCTGTAAACACAGAGAGTTTCTGTGCCGTCCCATAAAAGACGAAGTAGGAAAAGCTTTTGGTCTTCCCACTGACAGCACAAAAACTCTCTAGTGAGCTCCGTCTTCTTATCGATACAAGAGCGATGGTTTAGGTGTAGATTGCATGACAGTATGGTGACCATGCCGTTTCCCGTCACGACATACATAAGACTGCTGAAGAGACCTGTTTGTCCTGCTTTGTCTTCTACACTGACGGCACAAAAACTCTGTGCTTACAGGGTCGTCAGCGCGAGTGTGTCTCCTCTGGTGTTACACACGTCCATAAGCCACGGTAACCACTTTCCATCAAATGGGCCGTGTGCTTGTCTGCACCCTAAGTGGTATATAAAAATAAAAAAGAGACTCAATAGATTCAGATGGTTTATATTAGATGGACTGAAAACTTTCAAACTGTATTTATTATCAATTTATTTCTATTTGAAATCAAATACCTAACGGGTATTAGGCAGTACATTTATCTCTGGAGGGTTAGGCAGAGGTGAATTGTATTCGGTCCCACGTAATAGGGGGTGAGCCTATTGACGTATTCCTGGCACTATTGTTGACTCGAGCCATGCATCTGAGGCTGAGTCTGGTCTGTACATAGGTGATAAATTTTATACATGATGATAAATATAAACTAGAAAATACATACATGAAATACAAAATTCCAACCCCCTTTTTACCCCCTTAGGGGTGGAGTTTCCGTTCTTAGCGGATGTCTACCCCCTATAAGGACGCTACCTGCCAAATTTCAAGTTTGTAAGTGTTATAATTTCTAAGATTTCTTGTATAATCTGTGAGTGGTATTTCGCTTTCATAAATATAGTTTTTTTTATACCACTTAGTTGGCAGACAAGCACACGCCCACCTGATGGAAAGTAATTGTTACCGTGGCCAATGGACGTGTGCAATACCAGGGGGGTCATTCTCGCTGCCTACCCTGTAAGAACCTCCTAATCCCTTCTTGAAGAACCCCATATTGTAGTCGCTTTGGAAAACTATGGCAGGGAGTTCATTCCACAGCTTAAGCGTGCGGAGGATGAAGTTCCTATCATTACCTAACTTTGCGTACTGTTTCAAATCGCAATGTGTGGGGGTGGATTCCCGGCTGTGGCGAGAGGTACGGTGATAGAATGTTCCCGTGGGCATCATGTCGAACAAGTTTATATTATATTCACTCATATAAACCCCGAAGGGGTAGGTAGAGGTGTTAACACACCCACATTTCGCTAATTATCCCACGTAATACGGGCGAGCCCATTGCCGTCATGCGAGCACTTTGTCATTGGGTATACGTCGGGTGAAGAAATGGTGAATAAAATACAGTAAAAATAGGTCAATCAACAAAAGTTGAATGTCCTCCTTAAGTTTCATTCATAAAGACGATTAAGATCCGGTCATAAATCCAACTTTCATTGATATTTTCTACACTTCCGTTTCACTCTTGCGTATTTCCTATTAGTAAAAGAAATAACAATAAAAGGAAGACTTGATATTTTACTTACCGATATTTAGGGCAAGAAACAGCTGTAGAAACAAGAAAAATGTAGGATAACGATACGATAACACATAAAAAAAGATCCACTGTTTTCTTTACGAAGAAACTTTCACATTTTGCCACACACTACCACACGCGATATCCGTCTCCACTTCACTTGGATAATTACCTAAAAATAACTGAATATTATTCTAAACACTTTTTTAATTCAAAGAAACAATTTTATTACTTTTATGTAAGAAAAGTTCTTGCAATATAATTTAGCAAGCCGAAATTGCCGCCATGATATTCAAACATGCGCGCGCAGTACCGTCTGGAGTCAACTGACGCGTCGCTACTGCTACACGAAATTCACTTCGATTCATGTGCGAAAACGAGAAGCTAGATTACGATAGCTCGTGAAGAAAAGAGACGGTTAAAGTTTGTATGTAGCGGTAATTTTTTTTCTCCTTTCGCGCGTCAACGTCAACTTTCTAAAACGCCTTGAGGTGTTTCGGTCATATTGTTTTGGAACTAAATTTAGTTTTTTTACCATAAAGGATAATGCTATTTTATGTTATTAACTATTAGTGTTGAGTTATTTAGTTTCATAGTTAGTTAATTAGGTATTCTACATACCTATCAAATAAAATATGTGAAAAGTCTGTGATTTTTACTTTGGAACGAAAAGAAAGTAATCGTGGCATAATGTTGATTATTAAAAATACGGAAAGAAGTGCAGAACAAGTATGACGTCATTACCAGTGCAGTGTTGATGTAAAATTGGACATTACACAACATGGCTCGTTGGTCTAGGGGTATGATTCTCGCTTCGGGTGCGAGAGGTCCCGGGTTCAAATCCCGGACGAGCCCGTGAAGTAATCACTTTTTGGAGTTTTAATTTTCAGTATTACCACAGAATCTCATCATGGTAATAAAGAATCAACGACTTTAGACAACTTTAGTCTTAAAAAAGTACTTTGCGCGTCAAGCAAGATTCAAGATCGATTTGATGCTGACTGTACCTATTTATATTTTGAAACTTCGTACTTAAGTCTTACATTTTAGAAGCCTATTTAGAATAATTACCCATAGAATCGCCCACCCCATCAAGATTGTTATTTTGGTGGATTTCTGTTCGTATTATTATTGAAGTCACTGCAATACTTATTTGTTTTTATTGCGATTTTGTGCCATCTATCTATTTTAATAAGTAACACTGAAAACCATGACAAACTTTCTATTGCGAATAATATTACAGAGATGGCGCTAAACTCAAATTTATTGACTTAAAACTTCTCTAAAGAAAAATGTACATACTTTTCTAAATCTACAATAGAGGGCTTGAACTTTTAAAATCGGTCGCACAATCAGCAGGTGGTTGATTTTGGTTCATTGACTTTGCCCCCTTCCCCTCGCACACCCCTTCACCCATATTCGGAACCAAAAGTTTGACATACAAACAACTTTTTTGTTAAACAAACTTTCCAACACGTGTTTTTATATCGGAATATGTTAAAATTTGCTATTTTAGTGTGTTATTGTGTGTAAATGCTATTCAGAAATTGTTTTAGGTGTTTGTATTACTAGTAATTTTAATTTAAAGAACATAAATATGATGTCCGGACCAAGTACATCGCATAGCCCGCCGCCAATGACTTCAATTACAGATGTTGGAGCCTTATTTCAAAATGCAAAGAAGTATGAAGAACTGAATGTTATAGGAACAGGTAATACTAATATATCTGTGTGAAATAACCTCATTTTACATGTGCCGGTTGACATAATTTTCGCGCAATTTCAGGCAGAAATCTTTCGTATTGTTTACATGTTGAAGTTATGTTTTTTAAATCTATTAAGTTATTTATTTTTAATAGGAAGTTAAATTATGAAGAGTTTATTAACAATAAATTAAGAAATATTTTTTTAAATTTGGATTTTTAATATGTAAATAATTTGTTTAAGTTTTAAAGACGCGTTCCTAAGTACGTAAAAATTAACTATTTGTTTATTAATTTTTTAATTTATTTATTAAGGTATATCAACAGTATACATATTATACATTTTCTATAATAGTTTGCATCCATATAATATTCCAATATGCATACCCATTAGAGATGCATACAACATTCGCATGCATTAAAATAATAATGGGATGAATACATTTAGACAAGAAAGAGTGAAATATGCATACATTAATGTATGCATCATAATAATTTTATTATTAATAATACATTGTTTTGATATGAATCTGATCACTAAAATTAAATACTGGAATGAAAAAGACAATATAGCATGAAATACAATACAAAATGAAATCCGCATAGGGACATTTAAATATTACATTTATTAAACTGATCAATGTATGATTGAAATTATGAAATCGATTGAGAATTATGTAATTTATTCAATTGTAGTTAAATTAAATTAAATTTAAACTTAAATTACATTACATTACAAAATGAAATATACATTAATATTATTAAAAAAAAAACAAAAAGGAGATAGAAATCGAAGCTTTAGCAACCTTCAGTGTTTATTCGTAAATATTCATATACAGTAATAGAGTAACAAACCTTCAATAAATAAATCTGATTTCAGGAGCTTACGGTACAGTATACAAAGCGAGAGATTTGCACAACGGTGGCCAGATAGTTGCTATGAAAAAAGTAAAGGTGGCTCTCACAGAAGACGGGATACCGCTGTCAACGTTACGAGAGATCGCATTACTGAGGCAGCTGGAGGCTTATAGACACCCTAACATTGTCAGGTAAGCGACTGACTCTGCATGTTTACTAGTACACTCATGGGGGAATGCCTGCGACCCGACTGATGATCTGCCTTATTATGTGGGCCATTTCACCCTTCTCTCCTGCCGAGTCCAAGCTTTTCCTTCTTGCTTTTTTTTTTTAGTATTATTAGGCACATCAACAGATTATGTATATTACATTTCAAACTTAAATAACAGGTTTTGTGGACTTATATCTAGTACATAACCCAATTACAGATATGCACAGCGTTCGTAAGCCTAAGTACATAGCACCATATAAGAAAAATTAACATAGTACATAGTAATGAATTTAAAATTAAGCTAATCTTATATTATCACCCGTATCTTTATTAGATTTGAAATTTCTCATTATTCTCCATTTATACCCGGCATTGCTTTCATCATCATCATCAATATCATTTTAGCATAGTTCACAATTGTATACAAGACTTTTACCTAGAAGCCTTGACTCTGCTAATTGCTGTGGAGTAACTGCTGTCAGTTCTCCCTCAGAGAAAAGTCTTCGACGTCTGTCTTGTCTGCTTGTACAGTAACTGTACTGGTGGAATTTGTTCTTATTTAAAATTATATTTTTATTATTGTAGCAGTCTGTATTTGAACAGACTGCTAAATAATTGAAAGAAAGAAAATATTTTATTTGCGACCAAACATGTTGGATGCATTATTCAAAGTATTTTATTAACTAATTTACTTTACATTGTGCAAGCCCCAAATAGGGCCCCATCTCAGCATAAGATGCTGCGTACACCGCAACGCAAGTATACGCAGCGCTGTAATTGCAATGTATCGTCTGTTTTTGAACTGGTTGATACTGTCAGCTGAGACTACATGTTCTGGGAACTTGTTCCACACTCTGACCACTCTGTGAGGATTTTTGTTGGAGAAGCTAGTGCATATCTTCAGATGGTTTAAAAAATGTTTCTTTTCTTTTCTCTTTCGCAGACTCCTAGACGTCTGTCACGGCGGTCAGTCATTGGAGCGTGACCAGCAGCTAGTCCTGTTCCTAGTGTTCGAACATGTGGAACAGGACCTGGAGTCTTATCTCAAGAGAGCTCCGGGACCACTCTCGGAGAACAGGATCAGGGTAAGTTGGTATTGTTTCTAGTAAAGGAAGAAAAAGGGGAAAGGGAAACAATCACCCTTGTTTGACCTCCCAATGAAAAGAAAACCTGCTTGCAGGCTCTTGCCCGTCAATTAGCATGTATAGCGGCTGACAGCTGAGGTTAGGTTGGAGTTGTGTGTGAGTGAGAGTGGAACTTAAAACTGAAGTGAAAAGTATTTGATGAAAAAAGTTAACTATAAAGTAGATGAGTATCTTGATGATGTAATTGCGTGGTCAACATAAGTCTCTTGCTTGCTCGCACTAAATAAATTGTAAACCAAAGCATATTAAAAAAAAACCGAATAATATAGTTTGCTGAGTTTCTTGCTGGTATCTTCTCAGTAGAACTAACCTACCGAACCAGCGGAAGAATCATTTTCTAATTGTTTATTTTTACATTATTGAATATTTTTATAATATTTCTTGACATAATTGTAAAATTTTGAAATTACATTGTCATGTGCTCTCTATGTGCCTAAACTGAATAAATTAAATTGATTCTCTGATTTTAACGGTATCGTTCCAGTCGGTTGTCATTCTAACTAGGAAACGGGCAGACTTGATATTCCGTGAAGTGACTACCTTCTAGCCCCTACAACTCCACAATTCACTGAATATAATAATAATAATAATAATATATCTCTTTATTGTATGTACACAGAGAATGGATACATTAAAACAAAAATTTGATACAGTTTTGTGGCATAACAAAAGGCGGCCTTATTGCACAAGGCAATCTCTACCAGGCAACCATGGGATGGAGTGAGTTAGATAAATAGATAGATATAGTGGGCGGCTTCCGGTGTACATATATTATTTATTTTATATTATTATTCATACTCGGATATATTATATAGTTATAGATATAATGCGTACCACTATACGTATATAATTACTACAAACATAATTTATAATGATTCGGTACCTACAACTAGGCACCTACATATTATACTTATACTTAACACACCCACACATATAACATACCAAAAACCGCGTAGACATGAGTAAAGGAGGTATACAAAGAGGAGAAGAAAGATAATGTTTTTCATAATTCCCGCAAATAGTATTCCGTAACCAGTTTTTATGAAGACGGGCAGAGATATTGCGCACGTCTAACTGTTACAGGTAAGCTAAGAAACCCATCTTAATACTGCCCTGGCCAGCATCAACCTCACAATACCCCTCTCCCACAGAGCATGTCGTACGATATCCTCTCCGGGATAGACTTCCTGCACTCCCACCGCATCGTGCACCGAGATCTGAAGCCTCACAACCTGCTGGTCACCAGCGCCGGTCGCGTCAAGCTCGCTGACTTCGGCCTCGCCAAGACATACGATACGGAGATGAAGCTGACAAGTGTGGTGAGTGTGATATGTACAATCTTCTATTATAACAACATAAGCGGTAGGCGGACGTGCTGGCACCCACATTTCACCAGTTTATGTTTAGGTCCCAATGTAATAGGTGGCGAGCCTATTGCCATTGACCGGGCACTTATAAACCTGCGATAAATACACACATAACTTCGAAAAGTATCGAAAATTCATTGGTGTGTGCCATGGTAAAACCTGAGATCAAACCCGAGACCTCGTCTCAGCAGTCCATTACCCATACCACTAGGCTACTACATAAACTTATTCTTCACTAGTGTCTCTAGAGTAAAGAAAGCACTATGTGATCACTACTTTGTTAATACTAACCGACTAAGGGATAGGGCTGTTTAACATCAGACGTATATATACAGTTCAGACTCAGCCTCAGATGCATGGCTTGAGTCAACAATAGTGCCCGGAATATGGCAATAAGTTCACCCCCTATTACATGGGACCGAATACAATTATTGGTGAAATATGGGTGTTAATTCACCTTTGCCTAACTCTCCAGGGGTAAATATGTATGTAGTTTGTTAATTGAGTAATTTTGTTGCTGTAATGCTCAAATTTAATCGATAAAAACTTGTAAAAGGTTTTCAATATGTTATCTGATTTTTACCTACTGTTATTTTGTAGCTGTAAGTTTCAAATGAAATCAAATAATTTATTCGCATAACACAGGTTACAGAAAGTTAGTAAAAGATACATTTTTATTAAATGTCCGCTGTATTACAACAACAGTTTTCCTAAAATGTTAAATTAAAAAAGTAACTACTACATTATTTTCTTTGACGTTCTCTGTGGCGTAGCGGTAGACCGTCCGACAGCTATGCAGGAGGCGCGGGTTCGATTCCCGCTCAGTGCAAATATTTGTATTCACGAATATGTATATTTGCATTGGTCTGAGTGTTTCTATGTATGATATATTGTATTTACAAAAAAAAAAACAGTATCTAAGTATGTTTATCCGCATTCTAGATCCCATAACACAAGCTAGTTAAGCTTATGCTTGCCATGGGTGTAGACAGCGTTGTGTGTAATGTTGTGCCCCCCCCCGCCCCCAGGTGGTGACGCTGTGGTACCGCCCCCCCGAGGTGCTGCTGGGCGTGGCGTACAACACGGCGGTGGACGTGTGGTCGGCGGGCTGCGTGCTGGCGCAGCTGCACTCGCGGGCGCCGCTGCTGCCCGGCGCCTCCGACTCGCACCAGCTCACCAGCATCTTCAGGTCTATACTTTGAGATAACGCTTATTTTTTAATGTGTGCAAAATCCCCACGGATCCCCCACCACAGACGCCAGTGGGGGAGGTTATGTCGGACTTGAACCGACTAAAACGCACGCCGTCTGTGTGGGCCGCAGGTTGACGGAGGTGATGAGGAGACATATCCCTCGCACCCAGGCCGGCCCAAGTTTGAGATAACACTTACCTTTGGCCGACTTACGGCTTTGGAAGGTACTTACGGGGTAGGCAATAGTAACTTCTTTACATCAGGTGCGCCATGTCCTTGTCTGTCATCTAGGTAATAAAAAACACCTATAATTGTAATTTACAAGAAAACTACAAAATTTTATATCAAAAACTATATTTTTATCTCTAGGTTAATAGGCCGTCCGTCTCGCCAGGAGTGGCCGGAGAATGCTTCTGTTATGCTGGACAGCTTCCCAGACTACAAAGCCATGGACCTCGCCGAGATCATACCCCGGATACACCCACACGCGCTAGAGCTTATAAAGGTATAAAGAATATATATATATATATTATATATACTACTATTATATCTCTTAAGCAGTTGGCAGATGTGTATATGACCCAAGACAACATCTGCTTTGCCGGTACACCTGTCGATTAAAAGACGAGGTTCCGATGCAAGTTCTCCTTTTATTTAACAAGTGGCGTTATGCACATTAATTCGTATTTTTGTAATAGATGGCGCTATCCACATTTTTTTTATTATACAACTTAGGTTGTAGATGGAAAGTGGTTACCGTGACCTATGTTCATAGGACACACGTTCGTGTGTGACAACAGTGGAGTCACATTCGTGCTGCCGACCCTGTAAAAACAGAGTTTTATGTGCCCTCCCTTCTCTTCCCTCTGACACTACATTAGTTCGTCCGTTGTCTAACAGATAGAGCTATACACGTTAGTTCTTGATCTGTCTAATAGATGTCGCTATATGCATCAGGTCTTCTTTTGTCTAATAGATGGCGCTATACACATATATATTAATACGTCTTTTATATAACAGATGGCACTGTACACATTAGTTCGTCTACCTTCTATCAGATGCCGCTGTAGTTCGTCTTTGTTTAACAGATGGCGCTATACATACAAATGTGTCCCCTACCAGAAAAAAGCACTATACACATTAGTTTGTTTTCTGCCTATCAGAGACTTTCACTAGATAAAATCCCAGTCATCAATGAGTATTCTCTTCTATTCCAGGGTATGCTGGTCTTCGACCCCGCGAAGCGTCTCACCGCCCTCGACTGCCTAGAACACCCATACTTCACAGAGGAACCGCTGCCGTGAGCCCACTGCTGGGCCCACAAGAAATACCCACCTATTGTTGCTAATTAATACTTTAGTAATACATTCTAGGCTACGGTGACCACTTAACTTTTGTTGTGTTCTCATAAAGTACAAGTTTTGGAGATAACCGAGACTAATGGTATGTTGATACTATACCAAGTACATATTAAAGCTGAAAAGTTTGTTTGTTTGCTCTTGCTAATCTCGCGAACTACTAGTTCAAATTTAAAATAATGTTTTGTGTTGAATAGCTCATTTATCGAGGAAGGTTACAGACTATACCTATAGTTGTGGCACGCTATAATGGCCGTTTAGACAAGATTGGTTTAGTTAGAAAGAAAGAAAACATTTTTATTTTACTTAGCTTAAAACAAATATACACAGTACAACAATAAGTGACAATAGCCAAGGAGAGTAATGGCAGCTTAATGCTGTCCGCGTTGGGTGCAGGTGGACAGCGCTGATTTTCAGAGAGTCTTCTCTCTTTTTTGGTATGAGAAGTTTATTTTCTTCTGTGCCAATGCCGCCATATTTTTCTTTAGTTATTCATCTTACAGTTCGTTGTCCAATATTAAGCGCACCAAAAAAGAGACAACAAGCAAAACACCATTGTAACATTACTTAGTGTCTGTAATGGTGACCCTCTTTCCTGAGACTTTGCCTATAGCTTACCATTAGGCGAGGTGAAGTCAATTTGGTCGTCAGCGCGAGTGTGACCCTGGTGTTGCATACGTCCATAGGCCACGGTAACCGCTTCCCATCAGGTGAGCCGTGTGCTTGTCTGCCAACTAAGTGGTATTAAAAAAAAAGTCTAGTTGGCGTGTTCTAGATAAAAAAAACGTCACGTCAAAACGGCCATTATAGCGTGCCACAACTATAGTGGAGGTTGTATCATCACGCTACTACTCAAGCGAGCCAAGGAATAATCATGAATGTCTACACATATTGCAGATTTTTTCGAAGCTATTCGATGCTTTTCGAAGTTATGTGTGTATTAATCGCAGGTTTATAAGTGTCCGGTTAATGGCAATAGGCTCGCTACCTATTACATTGAGACCTAAACATGAACTGGCGAAATGTGGCACCTCTGCCTACCACTTGGAGGATATAGGCGTGAGTTTATGTTATGATGTATTGCAAATTTAATAAATAGAAGCCACTGGGATTATCGCTAAGTGTAAATCAAAGATATGTATAACACATTTTAATTGCAATTAAACTTGCAATTAACCCGACTGCTCTCTAAAAGGTTGAATTAAGTTTGACAGCAGGCGGTACCCATTAATATTTCTTTCGTCTTATGATTGACATAAACTCACGCCTATATCCCCGAAGGGGTAGGCAGAGGTGCTAGCACCCACATTTCGCCAGTTTATATTTAGGTCCCAATGTAATAGGTGGCGAGCCTATTGCCATTAACCAGGCACTTATAAACCTGCGATAAATACACACATAACTTCGAAAAGCATCGGAAAGTCATTGGTGTGTGCCATGGTGAAATCTGTCTCAGCAGTCCATTACCCATACCACTAGGCTACCGCGGTTAGCTTATAATTGGCAATAGGATATGGCCTGCTGTCAAATTAATTTCGATCTTTTAGACAGCAAGTCGGGATTTTAATTAATATAATTAAAATATTTTTTATTTTATTTTACTCTCTCCCCATGCGGTGTCGTACAAGGCAACTAAGGGATAGGACTGTTTAACATCAGACAGATATATACAGTCCAGACTCAGCTTCAGATGCATGGCTCGAGTCAACAATAGTGCCCGAAAGACGGCAATGCGCTCACCCCCTATTACGTGGGACCGAATTCAATGATTGATGAAATGTGGGTGATAATTCTCCTCTGCTTAACCTTCCAGGGATAAAGGCTTGATTATATGAATGAATGTAAAGTTCAAAATTAAATGAAAAGAACTTCATTTCTTTTTTTTTTTCATTTATTATATAAGATGGCATATAATTATAGACTTTAATGTCATAGCAGTTAAGTTTAAAATCAAATGCCATTTTTTGCAGTGTAAGCAGTATGACAGTGGGTTATTAAAGTAAAAATAGAAAAATCGTGGCCCAAATAATCATCATCTGCATAATAATTTATATCACAGGTAGCTGTTCAAAAAGCTTAACCTCCGGTCACCCATCCTTGATGCCACTCTTTTTGTATTGTTTAATTATATTTTTGAATAGTTTTACGTATTTTGTAGTACATTTTTACATAATATTTTTTGTCGCCAAATAAAATTGATTATTTTATTGATATTCTTGTCTTATTATTTTTACAGAGATTGAGATTAGATCTACACTGAATTGTTACATCTGAACATAATATATACAGAGTAGATTTAGGGTCACCCCATCTCTTCCCATACGATGTCGTACAAGGCGACTAAGGCGATAGGGCTGTTTAACATCAGACAGATATATACAGCCCAGACTTAGCCTCAGATGCATGGCTCTAGTCAACAATAGTGCTCGAAAAACGGCAATAGGCGCATCATACGTGGGACCGAATTTAATGATTGGTGAAATGTGGTTGTAATTCACTTCTGCCTTATCCTACAGGGATAAAGGCGTGATTATTTGTATGTATGCTTTTTTTATACCACTTAGGTGGTAGATAAGCGCACGGCCAACCTGATGGAAAGTGGTTACCGTGGCCTATACATATGTGCACAACCAAACAAGGCAGTCACGCTATCGCTGCCAACCCTATAACCAATGAGTTTCTGTGCCGTAAATGTAAAACACAAAACAGGACAAGCTTTTGGTCTTTCCACTGACAGTACAAATAGTATGTATGTACTAGTATGTTAATAAGATCATTTGATACAAGATATTATCATTTATTGTACAAAAATTATGTCTAGGTATAAAATCAGTCTTATGTCTAAGCTTATCAACGAAAACTTATCAATATTAACAAATACAGAGACTCAAAATAGAGTTAATTATATTAGATTATGTGATAGGTTAGCGGCATAAATCTTGAACCCAGTGACGTCACAAAATATACTACATTTGCACAGTACTCATTTTTTGGGTGTCTTTTTTTGTACGTGCGCAAAATCCCCACGGATATCCCCCCACCGGAGCCGGTGGGAGAGGTTATGTCGGACTCGAACCGACCAAAACGCACGCCGCCTGTGGGTCGTTTTTGGTTGGCGAAGGTGAGGTTGACTGACAGACATATATCTCGCACCCCGGCCGACACAGAGTCATCTCTCACGATCTGGCCCTCTCCTCGGGTGTGGGGACTATTCCCCAATTCGTCCCCGGAAACGGGGAAGCGCGCGAGGCGCGCCACCGCCGCGGTCTGCTTCAGCCAGGGTGACAGGAAGCTCCACCAGTCACCCCCAGGTTTTTTTTTGGGCTTCTTGTCTTTTGAAGAATGGAAAGGGACTCCCTTGTCCGCACTTAGCCTCCCTTTTCGGCCATTGTGCGTGTGTCTTTTGAGGATAGCGAGGAGGGCTACGGTGGCGGAGGAACACAAAGGAACTTGGAGGCCTTCGTTTCTCGCGACTTGAGGTCAATATACCTATATGCTATATGCTGGCATTGCTGTCATCAATATGATATAGACAGGCAGTGGGTGGGCAGATAAGCACACGGTCCACCTGATGGAACGTGGTTACTGGGCAGACACCAGGGAAGCCACACTCTTACTGCTTACCCTGTAAGAATAGATAGTTTCTGGGCCGCAAGTGCAGAAAATAAAGCAGGACAAGCTTTTAGTCTTCCCACTGACAGCACAAAAACTCTTCAGTGAACTCTGGCTACCCTACTCACCACCGGGAACACAACACGAGGTTATTATGGCCGCGGTATTCTGTAGGGTGGAGGCACTTCTTCAAACAGACGGCTCATTGCTCAATTGGGACGGGAGTACCCCCGAGTCCTACCTCCATGGAATTATATCACTTAGGTGGCAGACAAGCACACGCAACTGATGGGAAATGGTCCCATGGGACGTGTGCAACGCAAGTGAACTTGATAGCAATTATTATCACGACTTGGTCAAGAAATATATGTCAGTTACTATGCAAATATATGTGTATAGGTATGCTTATTAGGTATATAGTTATATGCTAAAAATAGTCAAGGTTATGTTACTTGTAGAAATAATTACAAAGGACGAACATAACATAGCGAGAAGTACAAAATTCGTGAATAACACTTGAGAATTCTTGAAACGTTTATGTACCTAATTATAAACAATGTTACCTACCTATAAATAATTGGCCAAGTAAGGAAGGCCGGGGTTCAAAGTTCCGGGGGTAGGTTGTTACGAGCGAAATAGCTACCCAAAGAAAAGAGGTAGCAATAGATTTGCTATTGTAGGTTTAAATTGTCAACACTTCCTCTTTCCCCTAATACATTATGTGAATTAATACTGCCTAATGTTCACAGTATACTTATATATTCAGCATTGTAACAGTGAGGATCTATTATTGGCTTTATGTAACTAAGATACATTTAATAAACAATTTTTCATGGCTGTTGGTCCTCCGAATAAATTTAAAATAAAATAAATAAAAAATAAATAAAGAACATGCTTCTACAAATAAATTTATCTTTATCTTTATCTTTATCTTTATCTTTATCTTTATCTTTATCTTTATCTTTATCTTTATCTTTATCTTTATCTTTATCTTTATCTTTATCTTTATCTTTATCTTTCGAAGTGAAGTATGGTCCTGAAACGTCATAATACCGTGCTATAGCACCTGCCAAAAAAATCCTGAACCAATTACTATTTCAATTAATTTGACTATAGAACTATAAACTAGGAAAAATTCCGCATATGTAGATATATGAATCATTGATTATAAATCTTTCTATTTCATTCATATTGTGTCCTATTCCAAAATCGGAACTTAGAACCCCGTCCTCGTCTAAAGCCCGCAGCTTCGCCTACTTATGACCCATACATACTCCAAGTTAACATTATAAATGCGAAAGTAACTATCAGATACGCTTTTATGCCTAAAACACTGAACCAATTAAAAGGAAATTTAGGATAGAGATAGGTATATTAGATATTTAGAGATTTATATTAGATTTTTATAGAGAGATATTAGGGGAAAGAATATAGGCTAAATTTTATCTCGATAATTATTACCTTTTTTAAGATAACCTTATGAAATTGAAATGAAAAAAATAACAGACAGTATGAGTAAGAATTTTGGCATATTTTTGGTTACGATAACCGACGCCCATGCGGGGGGGAGCCACGGGCAACAGATAGTCGATTGTAATTGGAGTTAAGTTATGTGTCGTTTACAACATATATACATAATAATTTAATTAATACAGAGACGCGTTCGGTTAAGGCAGGCTTGTTTACCTTTCAAAGGCATCGGTGAACATTGATAGATCTGTTGCCAAGTACCTACCTTCCTGCCTAGCCTTCTTGAAAAACGTTTATATCACAATATAAATTACTTGTCCTAACTGTATAGGTATTTAAACTATCATGGTCACTCACATCAGTATCACAATAAACGGGATATTTACCATGTTTCATTGTTTTGAGTTTCAGATATTTCGGCGCTGTGGCAAGCAGTTGATCCTCCGTGATCATGGTGCTCAGTGATTATGGTGCTTATACTGTTGTCCTAACTGATTCATCAACGCAGCTCTAAACCGATCTGCAAACTTGACATTTTTGCAGATGATACCAGCTAAATACCTGTCTGAATATTTGTGATACGCTCTTTTTAAGCGTTTACATAGGGATTTTTTAAGGTGCGCAAACGGCCACGGATACCCCCCCACCGGAGCTGGTGGAAGAGGTTATGTCGGACTCAGACCGACCAAAACGCACGCCGCCTGTGGGTCGTTTTTGGTTGCCGAAGGTGAGGTTTATCGGTCGACCCAGGGCCATCTCTCACGTTCTGGCCCTCTCCTCGGGTGTGGGGACTACAGAGTCCCCAACTCGTCCCCGGAAACGGGGAGGCGCGCCACCGCCGCGGCCTGCTTCTGCCAGGGTGACAGGCGGCTCCACCAGTCACCCTAGGCCTGCGTTTATATTTATAGTAATAAGGTAAGTTGGTATATCTAAAATTAATTAAAATAATTGAGGGCAGACGTAGAGGCGAGATTATAATGATGTCGCAATCACTACAGGTTGATATCAATCTTCAACAGATGGCAGCACGTTACCGGTTCCATAACCTGAAAATGGAATAGAAATAAATTATTTAAATAACTGTGGCACTTCAGGAACGTCGACAAAAGTGAGTCTGTATATAAAAAAATAAGTTTAAAACTAAACGTCGACTACTGAAAAATCACGCTTTAAGAATCAAAGAATCAATTTCAAAGAATCAAATTCAAGAACGTCAAAATTTTACAATTAGATATGTCAAGAAATAATATAAAAATATTAAACAATGCAAAAATAAACCATTGGAAAATGATTATTTCGCTGGTTCGGTAGGTTAGTTCTACTGAGAAGATACCAGCAAGAAACTCCGCGAACTATATTAGAACTAGATTATTTTTCTTTTTTAAATTTGCTTCAGTTAAAAAGTGTTATACAAGAAAATATCAAGGATAGCCGTGGTCGTGTGCACATATGCCACTTTTCTCTAGAATACATTGCCTGTCAAAATTGTAACCCTCCTTTTACATCGCCGTAGTCGGATAAAAATGTATTTAGGTACTTCACTAAAATGCTCAACGCCGTAAAAAGAGAGGTGTCATATAGAATAGAATTTTAAAACTATATCTTTATATCGCTGTGACGTGACGATGATGCGAGTTCCATGATTTTAGTTCACCTAAAAATATTTTTTTATACCGCTTAAGTGGCAGATAAGTACACGGCCCACCTGATGGAAAGTGGTTACCGTGGCCTATGGACGTGTGCAAAACAAAGGGAGTCACACTTGCGCTGCCAACCCTGTAAGCACAGAGAGTTTCTGTGCCGTTAGTGTAAAAGACAAAGCAGGACAAGCTTTTGGTCTTCCCACTGACAGTACAAAAACTCTCCAGTAAGCTCTGGCTACCGTATTCACCGCCGGGAATACAACACGAGGTTATTTTGGCCGCGGTATTCTGTAGAGCGGAGGTATTTCCCCAGTTGGACTGCTCAATTGGACGGGAATACCGTCGTGTCCTACCGAGATCGAGAGCTTAACGTACTCTTCGAGGCACAGAGAGGCCTCAAAGTCACCTCATCTATCCTAAGCCTGCTTTGCAATGTGTGAAAAACTGTTAAATGTATGCAGGTACAGTTATTAACGATGCAAGTACCGATAATTCTAATTGACATGCGGAAGAGTGAACTAGCTCGGTCCGCTCGGAGCTCACTTATAGGCACGTAGGAATGTACACTTATGTACATATGCATACATATTCACGCCTGTAAATCCCCCAAGGGGTAAGCAGAGGTTAAAATCTTTATTGCTTCAAAAGTTACATTTACTTTACAGGTATTTGGTGGAACATTTTTCTAGTAAGTACAAAAGGTATTAAATGCTAACGAACAAACTAGGCATAGCCTTTATTTTGTCAAACACCGATCTCCCAAGGAACCTTTTCTCACAGCGTCAGGGACGGGCCGCTCTGCAGCTTAGTTGGAAAAAAAATACTAAATACATGTTCCAATGCTGCTGAGCGTGCCCGTTTACTGGCGGTTGGAGTGTGGGAATTGGGTCTTTTTCTACAAGCTCTTCCGTCGTCTAACGTAGGGACTATGTTAGATGACACTACCTTCCGCATTGCAACTTGTCTCCGTTTAGGTGCGCCGTGTGTTTCTCCGCATTAATGCCGTTGTGGAGAAGCCGTTGACAGACTCGGACACCATGGTCTGTCGTGCTGCAGGAGCGCTGGGCGAATTCCACGGCACGCCAGCCTCAACGACATAATCCGCCGTGCTCTTGTCACCGCCGGTGTACCAGCTGTATTTGAATCAAACGGTTAGGCGGGTGACGATGGCAAGGGTAGGACTCTGGTGTGGGACGCCACATGCGTTGATACCATGGCTCCTACCCATATAACTAACACGGCTGGCTGTGCTGGTGCTGCTGCTGCTTCTGCAGAGGCTCTCAAGCGGCGCAAATACTCCAATCTCATCAGTCCGAGCGCTCGCAACCTCTTCCGTGAGATTGCGAAGCGTATGGTCGACGCTTCTCGTGACCAGAAGACTGACCTCTTTTTAGGTCAGAGAATAAGCATTGCCATACAACGTGGCAATGGTGCCAGTCTTCTGGGAACGCTACCACAAGAGGCATGCGATGCGGAGGAATTCCACGACGCATTTTAATTGTTCTTAGCTATAAGTTGTATAATAGTTATTTTAGTTTTATTTTATTTAATATTTATATATTATTTCTTGACATGATTGTAAAATTAATAAGATTAATAAGACTATTATCTACCAATTAAAAGAAATTAGTGTAAATTGAAGAAATAGTAGATATCGGAAGTGAGGCGAAGCGTACAAAAATCATTATGTTAAAGTGAACATACATATATCACTGCTACATGGTTGTGGAACCAATAAGTAATATTATTAATATCAAACAAACACAGACAGAAACGGACTAAAGATTGTGTGTGTGTGTATGTGTGTTTATTAACACCCACATTTCGCCAACTATGATTTTCAGTTAGCATCAAGCGGGCATTTTGTCATGGGCTGTAGGTATGTTTACCACATACATAAGGATAGCCCTGTTCCTTAGTCAACTATTCTGCTCCACTCGGTCTAGTGTTGATATGTAAAACATCCAAAACAAAAATATCCCATTAAAATTCGTTGTTTATTTTTATCCCGTCCCGAAAAAACGTTTCTCCACCCCGTTAAAAGGACCTGGTGGGACTGTAGGAAGTAGGAAATACGTGAGCTGGTAATGAGTTAGGCCGCGGCGTTTCCGGGGGCAAGTTGGGTACTCTGTGGTCCCTCACATTCGCGGAGGGCAAGACCGAGAGAGATGGTCCTGGATCGGCCGGGGTGCGAGGGATGTGCCTGTTAACACCACCTTCAGCAACCAAAAGCGACCCACAGACGCCGTGAGTTTTAGTCAGTACAAGTTCGACATAACCTCTCCCACTGGCTTTGGGGCGGGAGGGTATTCGTGGGAATTTTTCGCACATGAAAGAAAAAAACTGGTAAAGAATTTCAAGACTTTTTGTATTGATTTTTGTAAAGTGGTAGACAAACTCACAGTTCTATTGGAAAGTGGTTATTGTGGCCAATGGCCGTGAGCAATTAGGGGCGTCACACTCCTGCAACCTACCTGTAGGAAAAGAAACTTCTAGTGCCCTTGAAGAGAAGACTCAAAACAATAAAGAGGGTGTATTTATCACCTTAGCGTATAAAGAACTTTTATGTTAATCTATCATGGAATATTAAGTGTTCTTATCAGTGTACCACCGTGCAATAAAACCGTTGGGTCTGTAATGAGGTTAATAACATTATAGCTTTGTGTCCATCATAGCATGTTCTCGCATTTGATTCTGGTTTGGCTGTTTGTTATGATATTTTTTAGTATTTTTATTCAGCCTGTATCATTTGACGGAATGGTAATTAATAACTAGATAATGCAAATAATTATAAAATTTATACAAAACTGCTAATTACACAATATATACAAAAATGAAATGGAGAAAAAGAGGGAGACTACAACTTTAGACATCGAAAAATTCCTCCCCATCGATCTCTACTGGTACCGTGCCCAAGAGGCTGGCGGCATTACCACGCTGAATGGCGATGCCAATTCTTTGAGCGAGGTAAAGGCCAGCCTTATGGTCACGGGAAGCGTCGATTAATCGCTTCGCTATTTCTTTGAATAGCGCGCGCGCGCATGAACCCCACGGACCCAACGTATCGACTCCAAACGGCTCAAAAATATAATTACCAGTTAAATTGGTATATTTGCGCCGTTTGAGAGTCTCCGCTGATGCAGCAGCAGCGCATGCGCATGTATAACCGTACAGTCTAAAATTAAATATCATTGTTTGAAGTGCCTGTACCTAACCATTCATACATCCGTAAATTTATCTATGACCTTATTTACGAACCATAAATTATCCATAATTTATGTAAGGTTGGCGCAACATATGTACTTCCTTCATTCACTCTCTAGACGCAGACCTCCTCAGTACGTATCTCCTCTTAAGTCTTCCTCTCCCCAAATAGCCACCCACTTCCATAATTAATACCTTCCTTATGACATTACTTTCATCCCTACGCATCACATGACTTGTAAACTTATATAATACTTAAGTAAATTACACTTTGATTAAACAATTGATTAGACACGGCTGAGAATCTTGCCTAAAGTGGCGACCTTAGCAGCTGATGCGTGAGTAATTAGGCGAATTAGGCAGTTATATAAACTCCTAATTGCTAGTTTCACTCAATACTGTTTGTGTTTAGTAGCACAGCAGTTGCTAGTGTACGTGGGTTCAATTTCCGGGTTAAGTAGGTGTAATGTTTATATCCGACTGCGCCAGTTTGTGCACGCGATATGTGTATGTTTGTCTAAAGATTTCTTTGTTCCTTTCTATGTTCCATGGATGGATGGATGGATGGATTTCGAGGAATGAGGTCTTAAATGAAAGATATTTATCTTCCGAGTGTTATAATATAAGGTAGGTAACAAAAAATGTGAAGGAAAATTATACGGCGGATTTTTGGCGCTATGAACACACTCCCAGCACAAGACATTTAGCTTAGTGGGGGGGAGGGGGGGGGGGGGTTAGAGGGTATATTAGTAATTGCGGTTGCTAATATACTTTTAAAAATATATATTCACTGAAACTTGAACACAGGTTTATAAGTGCCCGGATAATGGCAATAGGCACGCCACCTATAACATTGGGACCTAAACATAAACCAGTGAAATGTGGGTGCTAGCACCTCTGCCTATCCCTTCGGAGATATAGGCGTGAGTTTATGTTATGTTATGAAACTTGAAACTGAACTTGAAAAATGAAGAAAATTAAGAGGAAATTGCAAAAATATGTATGCCATAACTAAACTAAATAAAATATAATATATGATTAAGAGATCAAAAACCCGACTGCTGCTGAAAATACCGAAACAAGGTTAACAGCAGTCAATATTTGCAAATGGGTAGGTACTTGTAAATCATAATTAATCTATCAGCTTATCCCAATGTGCATATCATTGAAAAGAAAGAAAACTAGAGCTAGGTACATCTTCCATGCACCGCGCGGTGCTTCTCGCTAAGTTTTTATGTTTAAAAGCCAAGATCTAAGCTGTCATGGCTGCTTAAATATCTGGTACAATGCTAACAATGGATGCAATGCTTCAAGAATTATGCCAGAATGAAGTTATTTAGAACCAGCGACCCGTGTGCCGTGCCTCGGAGACCACATCAATCCCGGTTGCCATAAAAACCTGTATTCTGGCAGTACTGGCAGAGTAGAATTAGGGCCACCCCATCTCTTCCCATGCGGTGTCGTACAAGGCGACTAAGGGATAGGGCTGTTTAACATCAGACAGATATATATAGCCCAGACTCCGCCTCAGATGCATGGCTTGAGTCAACAATTATGCCCGGAGAACGGTAATAGACTCACCCCCTATTACGTGGCACCGAATACAATGAGTGGCCTAACCCTCCGGGGATAAAGGCGTGATTATATGTATGTAATTGGTTTTGGAGGTCTGGAAAATGTAGACCTCAGAAGCATCACGGTTAGACTGGAAAGCCGACCCTCAGTTGGGAAAAGGTTCAGAGTAGAACAATTATATAATCTGATTGCAGCCAGAGAGGGTATCATTTCATCCCAAACAAGCAAATGTTATAGCGAAAGACCATTTAGGTGGCAAACAAGCACACGGTCTACCTGATGGAAAGTGGTTACCGTGGCCTATGGACGTATACAATACCAGGGGGACCGTGTAAGAATCTTCTAATACCCTTTTTTAAAAACCCCATAATGGCTATGGTGGCCCATAATGGTCGCTTGCCGTATCACTAAAGCCTGGAATTCATTACCAGCTCACGTGTTTCCTTCTTCCTACAGTCCCGGGTCCATTAAGCGGGGCGTGAAAAAGCATCTAATGAGGCCGATGAGTGCCACTATTGTAACATAACTTTTTTTTTATACCACTTAGGTAGCAGACAAGCACACAGCCCACCTGATGGAAAGTGGTTACCATGACCTATGGACGTGTGTAACACCAGAGGAGTCACACTCGCGCTAGTGTCTGTAATGGTGACCCTCTTTCCCTGCCTTTAGCTTCAGGCGAAGTGAAGTCAAATTCGCGTGTCCCAGATAAAGAAAAATGTAAAATACATTTATTGATATTTAGGAGATTGGAGTTACATCGAGGCTGGATTTTCTTATTACAAGATATCTGTTTGACCTTCAGTCTCATAATGAGTTCTCTATTCCAAATTTAAATAATATTGTCTTTGGCCTCTTTACTTAGTGGTCAGTGGCAAAAAACTTTCGGTGTGACCAAGTATTTGCATACCATAAATACCACGATGATGCAATGCCACTTCAGCTCTATTGTTTATGGTTGAGCAATTTGGAACGACAAGCAAGGTTACATGCGACAACCACGACCTACGTCGCGGTTCGATTCCCGCTCAGTGCAAATGTTTGTATGTATGAATATGTGTATTGGTCTGGGTGTTTTTATGTATTAGATGTATGTATGTAAGAAATAATACAATTATCATCACCCCATCTCTTCTATCGTAAGAGGCGACTAACGGAAAAATACGCAGACGATATCACTGCGAGAGAAGGAACACTCGAAATTAAACCCTGTACCAACCCAGCGTGGAAACAGTAGGCCAAAGCCTCCCAACATTGGGAGAGGCCTATGTCCAGCTGGACGGACGACCTGCAAAAGGTGGCTGGGACAGACTGGATGCGGAAGGCGGAGGATCGGATAAAATGGCGTACATTGGGAGAGGCCTATGTCCAGCAGTGGATTGGGCTAATTGATTGATTGATATGTATATCTCTACCACGGTGAGTGTTCTGACGAGCTCTTCCAACTAATCCCACCATCTCCTTTCCTACATAGGACAACACGTGCAGGCCTTAGATGTCACCCTCACACTGTGCAGAATATACGAGCAAGAACCAAGCGGTTCGGAGACTCTTTTCTTTGCCGCACCACCAAGACCTGGAATTCATTACCAGCACACGTGTTTCCTTCTTCCTACAGTCCCGGGGCCTTTAAGCGGGGCGTGAAAAAGCATCTGATGAGGCCGCCAAGCTGAGTGCCACCATTGTAGCACTTAGTGTCTGTAATGGTGACCCTCTTTCCTGAGACTTTGCCTTTAGCTTACCATCAGGCGAGGTGAGGTCAAGTTGGCGTGTCCTATATAAAAAATAAAAAAAAAATATCCAAAAAAGAAAAACTATGTATGTTATTCTGCATTGTAGAACCCATAACACAAGCTAGTTAAGCTATGCTTGCTTTGGGCACTTTGGCTCTCATGTAGATGGGACGCACAAAATTTCATCCTTGTTGATTGAAAAAGGGCAAGTCAGAAGCACTTGAAACCAGTGAGATTGGATGAAAGGGTTAATGATTGTAGAGGAACCTCTTGAAGAATGCAAGGATAGAAGCAAATAGCGGGCTGTTATCTCTGCCTACCCCGGTGGGTAAAAAGCATGAGCGTGTGTGTACATGCTTACATAACACAGGAAATTCCGATGCACGTTCATTACATATTGGCAGAATCGTAATCTCTTGCTATATTTTTTTATACCACTTAGGTGGCGGACTAGCACATGGCCCACCTGATGGAAAGTGGTTACCGTGGCCTATGGACGTGTGTAACACCAGAGGAGTCACACTCACTGACCCTGTATGCCGTCAGTGTACACGAAAAAGCAGGGCAAGCCTTTAGTCTTCCCACTGACAGCACAAACTCTCTAGTGAGCTCTGGCTACCCTAGTCACCGCTGGGAACACAACACGAAGTTATTATGGCCGTGGTATTCTGTAGGGCGGAGGTACTTCCCCAGTCGGACTGCTCAATTGAACGGAAATACCACTGTGTAGAAAATATGTACATATATATTGCAAAACAGCAATAGAACAGAAACAAGGTTACTGGCAACTGTCAATAAAGAAAATACTGTCAAAAATTACACCCGTCACGCCACACAGTAACAACGTTAGTAAACAATATTGTTCATTGCACAAAACAATAAAACTATTACGCTAAACAATTTACATTTTAATACAATGGGCGCCATTTTGGTGATGAAATTAGTACCGAAACCACAGGTATTTAACTATTATAGGTTTACTATTGTTTGACGAAAAACGTAAGACAAATTATCATTTTAAAAACAACGTTAGAAAAACCAATCATTTGATAAACTTTCATTTCTAAAACATTTTATGTACTTTAAAAACAATCGTTTGACAAAATACAGGTTCCGCAAATGTTTTACTTCGCAAATATTTCACTAGTCAAAATATTTGTATAATAATGTTTATTTGACTAAATAATACGTTAGTCAAATTGATGTTTTTACAAAATGATAGAAAATAACTTTAAAGAAAACACACACTGCCTTAACTAACCGAATTAAGTAAAATTCGTTTGTAAATGAAAATTTGTCATTTGTTTTTTGTCAAATGTTTGGATACCAACTATTATAAGATACTATCTGGTGCTCGCAGCCCTACCTGCATGGAATACTGAAGTAGGATAATTTTCAAAGCAGCTAGGAACGTAAAATTCTGCCATAAAAGAATTCAACAGCATCCTAGCGTTAGTCCAGGACGCATTCAAGTTTTTACCTCGGAGTCCAGGATCCGCTTAAATATGACTTGGTTTTTTCAGGTACATATTGAAAGCAACTGCCGCCTGATCTCCTAGTCCCGGGTAGTGGTTTGTGTTTTTTTTTTTGTTACGTGCGCAAAATCCCCACGTATACCTCCCCAGCGGAGCCGGTGGAAGAGGTTATGTCGGACTCGAATCGACCAAAACGCACGCCACCTGTGGGTCGTTTTTGGTTGCCGAAGGTGAGGTTGACAGGCATATCCCTCGCACCCCGGCCGACCCATGGCCATCTCTTATGATCAGGCCCTCTTCCCGGGTGTAACTCGTCCGCGGAAAGGGGAGGCACGCGAGGCGCGTCGCGGCCTGCTTCTGCCAGGGTAACAGGCGGCTCCACCTGTCACCCCCAGGCCTGCGCTCATAGGGGGCGGTGGTCGTTCCTCGACGATAAGAAAAAGGACTTAACAGACACATAGACAGAAGTGATAATGGTTTCATTTTTCACTTTTGAGGTAAGGAACCCTAAAATGCTACTAAATCTAGTTAGCATTATATTTATAACAGAAACACACTCTCACATACATACCTAACGAAATAGCACAGTAATAGTCCGTGTGACATTCCAATGTCTTTGAAACACGTTCACTTTTCTTCATTTTCACTTTTCTTGACGACATTCTGCTTAAATTTAAATATCTTATCTAAATTTAACGTATTCTGGTTGTATATCGTATGCTCTGGGGTATCCCCCCAGCTTACTGGATTCACGTTATCCTTGACCTCATTTTGTTGAGATTCTTGTACAGATATATCTATGGTTATACCCTCAGGAATAGCGTTTAGTGTTTCAGAATGCATGCTAGGGCTGATTTCCGGATTAGAAATGCCTTCTAAAGAAGCGCAGCGATTGAGAAAATTCATCATTCTCTCTTTGTAAAATTCAGAGCTTGTTTCAGTATTCGGTTTGGCTTTGTTAGCCTGATTTTTAAGATAATATCCGTTCTCGGATTGCGCTAAAAATATCCTTTTTATCTTCTTGCTTGGATAGTGTTCTATTAAGTCAGGTTTCGGAGGAGCTGTCTTGCTATTTCTAGGAAATTTTCTAGTATCGTTACCTTTAATTTTAGTCACAACTGAAATACAGTTACCTCTTCGATCTGTCTCTTCTTGATAAGTATTTCTCATGCCTTTGTACGATATTTTGACACTCAAAATCGACCATAACAGCTCCAGGAATGCTGCTATCAATATATTGATAGATAACACTCTTTTCGTAAACAAATTCGATGTATCTTCGCTATCAGCGACAGGGTTAAGCGCAATAACCATATGAGACTCGTTTTTGACAATAACATCGCTATGTTTCACAACAATATAGTCTTTAAAAGGTACCTTGTCTTTATAAAACTCTGTAATATCTCCTTCTGAAGTGGTTATGAACCAAACAGCGATCATTATGAAGGAACTCATCGACACAACGGTTGATAAACACGATACTATAAACAACCATGTTATATTATGGTCTATATACCATTTAACCGACGCCAAAATGCTTGCAATGCCGGCAGCTAACCCAAATACAGCAATAAGCGCAGGGGCTAACACCAAAAAGTAGTTGCTGTCATTTTTATTTCCGTTAACAACCGTTGTAATGGAACTATTCAATTCGTAATTCGAATCATTCGAATTTAATTGAGTTCTATCATTTTCAAATTCGGATGTGCCGTTCTCGTTCTGAAATAATCCGTTAAAACTTTCATTTTCGTTTATATTTCGGGTGCCGTTTGCATTATCATTGTGAATTGTTTGCAGTTCATTACCTGGGTTCACTAACGCCAGGCAAGTGAGAAGAAAAGATGTTGCAGCTAAAGCTATATGTACCCAAGCCAATCCAGAAACTGTGGACGCAGAATAACGCCTCTCAGATGGATACAAGTTCCTTGTATCGGGTTTTGTTTTAACTTTAATCGTGTATACGTCTTCCATAATGCTATCCAATCATTGTTTATAACAGATTCTATAGGTTTCGGTGCATTCACTAACAATAGGTGCACAAAACTTCAAAATTTTCAATCAATACACGTTTTCACTGTCAAATTATATTAAAATCCTTTTCATAGTACACACAAGACAAGATTAATTAATATTTATGTGATATTAACGTTAATTTTTTTGAATTATTCGAAGTAACACACGCGACGTGCGGTCCGCTACGCGGTTCTTTAAACACTGAAGTTTGCCGCTAACCAAGATGGCGTTACAAGCTTGAAGTGATGGCTGCCATCTTGAAAAGTATAACCTATAAATTGTAGACCTTATTCAAACGTGATAATGGTTATATTAAAATGTTTTTTGTTTGAAACATGCATTTTAGTTGTTTTAAAGTTGGTAATTGTGTTGTATGGAGTACAGGGCCGGCAGTCTGTACATGAGATAGCGACCGAATTCGGATGTTAAGTACGTAGCGACGCAAACTAACCGAAATTCCCAAGTCTGTACTTAAAGTTACGATTTTTGTCGGTTGCCGTACCGAAATTCGTCGTTAACTTAACAAATTCTCGGATAGTACCTTAATAGCATAGACAAGCATAGATTTTGTCACTCTTACCCTTAAATTCTCTTTGGTTAACTGTGTAATTTGTTGACATTTTTATTATGTTTGTACAATTATGCTTTATGAATTTGTAATTGTATCTTTTTTGACTGTACAATTTCATCAAACAGAAAAATCTCTCCGCTGAATGATTTTTCACAACACCCTTACCATAGATTATTATACATATATATAGACCAAACATAGACTCTGACATGGCAAGTTGACACAAGTGACATAACACACAAGCAAGAAGCCAAGAAGCCTTGAAAAAGAATTGAATATTTTTGGAGGTTGTAGGGAAATACGAAAAATATTATGGCTGAAGCGTGTTGAGCATGGGATTAGTTTACTCTAGAATATAGGCGGGAAGCGGGAAATGGTAATGCGACGGCAAGGTGCATGGATTCTGCGCGCTAGTGAAAATTATTTGAATTTGGCTGATGGTGAATTCCTATCACTGTATCGCATTACAAAGGCAATGTTTAAAGAACTTGTTGATGAAATAGCGCTATCACTTGAAAGAAAACGCCCTTACGGGCTTTCTGTGGAGTCCTATGTAAGTTTCATTGTATAACTTGTACATTGTTTAACCTATAGTTGGCATGATTAAAAATTATTATTTATCTAGAAGTACTTCATCTCATTTAATATATTGTAATTGTATAATTTATGTGCTTTTTATCATTTTAGGTGTGTGACATTATTCTGCTCATTTTCAATATAAATGCTCGATGGCCAGGAGCTCGGCATGATAGCCACATATATCATATGAAAATTCCCCAGTTCATGCCACATGAAGACGTTTGTTAATAACGGAGACCACCATGCATGGTTACTTGGTAAGTTTTGAGTCAAATAACTGAACACCCATGTGTCAATATACTATTACTGCCAGTGGGGATGCTGTTGACAGGACGAGTGATCACCCTTTCTGTGTGGACTATTTCTCCTATATAATGAGTGTCATACATGTTAACTGCAACCAACGGCTTAACATTTTTTCTGACGCACAACCAAACCAATGCTAATAAATACCCTTATTCATACAAATATTTGCACAAAGCAGCAGCTGCATTTAATACCGTTACACCACAGAGGCTGTCAATGTGTCAATATAACAATTATAACATATATTATATTTTGATTTAATCCACAGGTGATGATGGATATCCACTAGAACCATGGCCGATGACCCCAATGATGAACCAGCCCCTTGGCCTAACGACAAGCAACTATTGGAAGTATACACTGAAGACTGTGTATTACACTGAACTGACACTATGGTGGACATCTGTGGCATACCACCGCCCCAGAGAATCATTCAGAAACATTATTTTCGATTGTTTTCGCCTTGTCAACTGCAAGTCAACCTAGTGGCCAAAATTATACATCAGCAACACTTCAGAGGTGCCATATTACAAGAATGTGCCGACCCAGTTCTTGAAAATGGTAGATATTGTACAAGTAACCTTGCGAGTACCATAGTAGTACATAATATATATATATATATATATATATATATATACCCCACTGACACACAAATATGTAACTTACATGCAAGACACTACAGTAACGTTCTACGTGAAGTAGGAAGTGGTTTCTTCTCTTTCATACTTAGATGTGTGCTATGCACTTGCAAATTAGTAACTACTATAATATAAACTAACAATCCCAAACCAACATTCTGCAGGCATTTTCTGCTTTTGATGGAACTAAAGGTTGTATCCATGAGGGTACAGTTTATATCAGAGGAAAATTGTATAATCCTTTTGCTATCTATTATTATTCATTACAAATGCCAGCAGCTGTCACTCAAGCTCAAGTGGTGGATCCTTCCAGCAGAGAAGATGCTAACCGGACAGATGGTTAGCCCTTCTGTACGGGCTTTTGCCATATATAACGACTGCCATAGATGTTAGTATGGCAACCGGGGCAGACAATAGGCAGATACACAACCATTACAAATAGATGTATTTGATGCATATACATATTTTCACTGAACGGAAATTGAACATTGTCATCAACATCTTTGTGTAGACATACTATACTGATTGCATTGTTACCTCGCAGCTCAGGGTCCGCCTTCGGCTCTTACTCCTCCACGACTTCAAGCCTACTCGTGCAACCTATATTGTAATCCTATTGCTATCTATTTCTTTCCATTGCAGATGCCAGCCGTTGTTTGTCACTCAACTCAAGCCTGAGGAGAGGATACCCATAGCCGAAGTCACAACAAAATGTTACAAAATGAAGACTGAGAAACCTTTATTGTCTGTAAAGACTTAATAGAAACTCTTTGTATTAAGTACTTTGAAGTAATAAATGCACAAGATATGAACTTATATATATTTGTTTTATTTAATTTACTTATGATTTTTTGATTTGATTTGATTTGATTGAATATGACAAATGTGTAATGAGTTATGTAATTTGTAATAATCAATGTAATTGAAATAAATAAATAAATAAAATAAAACTCGTTAACCTGTATAGAAATCTACTTACTACCTACCGATAGTCTTTGTATGAACTCTACAGTAACTTATATTGTGTTAGTTACTAGTCCTACATACATGAACATGACAGTTACAAATAAGCACCCATCAGAACTTAATTATCTATTTCATAGCCTTGGGAATTTATTAAATATGAAATTGAGCAATATAACATACCTACACATTTCATCAAAAGTCTACAAATAATAACTTGAAGCTCAACCAAGTTCACCAAATAAGCATCCACCATCTTATAATTCTATTTTATCATGAAATTGAGCAATATAGCATACATAAATCACCAAAAGTCCACAAATAATAATTTGAACCTCAACCAAATTCAGTAAATAAGTAACCATCATCATATAATTGTATTCAATCATCCATTTTATAACCTTAGAGATTATTAAATATGAAATTGAGCAAAATAACATACACATATCACCAAAAGTCAACAAGTAATAATTTGAACCTCAACCAAATAAGCATCCATCATCTTATAATTGTATTTTGTCATCCATTTCGTAACCTTAGAGATTATGAAACATAAAATTTAACAATATAACATACACATATCACCAAAAGTTAACAAATAATAACTTGAAGCTCAACCAAATTCACCAAATAAACATCCATCATCTTATAATTGTATTTTATCATCCATTTCATAACCTTAGAGATTAGTAAAATGTAAAATTGAACAATAAAACATCATTATCATCTAAATAATAACTTAAAGCTCAACCAAATTCACCAAATAAACGTCCATCATCTTATAATTGTATTTTATCATCCATTTCATAACCTTAGAGATTATTAAAATGTAAAATTGAACAATAAAACATCATTATCATTCAAATAATAACTTGAAACTCAACTAAATTCACCAAATTAGCCTCCATTTATAATATATAATACTTTTTTCCTCAATGTTGCCCAATTTCATATTTAATATTCTATTCAAAACATCAACAAAATGTGGACAAATATTATCAAATAGTTAACGACGTTAACTACTTTGCGGGCCTTCAAGAATGCTCGCATTCTTTACGACGAAATTTGTTAAGAAACCGACAATTTTTGTTAACTTGGAAGTCGAGACTTGCTAATATTGCCACCGTACCAAATACCGTCGTTAACTCGCACCGATACATGTAGAGACTTGCATCCCCCATACATTATTGCTCGCTTAGTCGCTACCTCAAAATGTACAGACTTGGGTTTGACGCAAAGAAACCGAATTTTGTTGTTAACTTTGCTTACGATTTCGTAAGATAAGTATTAACGACGAATGTACAGACTGCCGGCCCAGGGATATGCGCACGCGATTCTTTTTGCTTCAAATATTTAGTCGAAAGTGCATTGTGGCATTTTCTTTAGCATTTTAATTGCAATGGCAATAAAAATGTGTGTAAGTGTAGTGTATTAGTAGTTTTAGGAATTAATTAGGTTACAGGGATTACCCTGTAAATAAACTTGACAACTAACTGACAAACTAGTGGTTAAATTTCGGTTTTGTCTTTAAAATTAGTTTCAAAAGAAAAATAATTTAATGAACTGAATTTTACGCCAAGATTGTTTACAAACGGAATGGAGAATAGTGCCTTAGGGCCTTGAATGGCAAATTTATTGAACGCAATGAATTGCTTTTGTTGGTACTTAGAGATATCGACTTAACGGTAAGGTCCTTGATTCAACTTCGGTGCAATAAATATTATGTTGAGTTTAATCTTGATAGATGGAAATATATAATTACGTACAAACTGAACTAAGCATAGTTTTTTTATATGCGTAAAATCCCAACGTATACACCCATCCCCACATCCCACCACACTGAAGTATGGGTGGCAGTTTCTGTATTTTGGGCGTAGTAGTAAAAGGGCCCCAATTCTATCCTCCTTCCTCCGTGGGCCCCACTAATATCTTCGAGGCCCTAACCAATCTCACCCGCGACCCAGAGGGTCTAACGCTGTCTTATTGCGGGTTGTAGTCGCTCTCGTAAAAGTCACAATAAACTAGATTTAAGGAGAAGATACCCCTGATCTAAATGGAATATTGTTTAGTTGGGATGCGAGGAATAAGTCTTAGGTTTGAACTTTTGTTGTTACACTGCGACATTTGAAGACCCAATACGGCACGCGGTTTTAGACGGTTCGATTCCTACATTACCACTCCCATCTGGGGGTAGTACCCGTGAGGATTTCCGCGCGAACAAATTAAGGATACATACAAGTCAAACTGTCTTTCTTTTTGTTTTAGTACACCTTTTATTTTGTTTTATATGATAACATAACATAAACTCACGCCTATATCCCCGAAGGGGTAGGCAGAGGTGCTAGCACCCACATTTCGCCAGTTTATGTTTAAGTCCCAATGTAATAGGTGGCGAGCCTATTGCCATTAACCGGGCACTTATAAACCTGCGATAAATACACACATAACTTCGAAAAGCATCGAAAAGGCATTGGTGTGTGTCATGGTAAACCTGGGATCGAACCCGAGACCTCGTCTCGGCAGTCCATTACCCATACCACTAGGCTATCGTGGTATCGCTTTTATATGATAAATACACCATTATCTTTTGTCTTGTCACATTACTGTCCATCCCAAGGTTGCCTGGAAGAAATCGCTTCAGCGATAAGGCCGTTCATTGCACATTAAACTGTATATGCATGCTACCTACTTGTCTCGGCTGTAAATGTATTGGTGTACAATAAAGCATTATCTATCTATCTCTCCTTTTTTGACTAACTTATCGGGTACTAGCGAAGTCGCGTGTAAAAGCCAGTAGAATCATAATATTTCACCATACCAATTAAAGTAATCAGCGTCATGATTCGAACTCACGACTCGGCAGTCTCGTGTCGTCGCACAATGTACTGAGCTATTACACCACACTGGCCGACTTCGCCCTTGGCATGTAAGTTAAGAAGGTGGCCTTACAATGGAGAGGGCCTAGGTTCGAATCCCGGCCCGGGAATAATATACTTCGACTCCGTATCACCTCTTTAACAGAGTGAAAGATTTCGATCGTACCTGGAGGGAAAGTAAATACCGGATATAGAGTATTTCACTCAAAGGAAACATTCTCTTATTGTTTAAAATAAACAAAACTGCATTAATGTATTTCTGAAAAATCACTTGTCACACCCGGTTATCGAAGATCGATGAATGATTGGAATGTCACACGGACTATTATTGTGCTATTTCGTTAGGTATGTATGCGAGAGTGTGTTTCTGTTATAGATATAATGCTAACTAGATTTAGTCGCATTTTAGAGTTCCTTACCTCAAAAGAAAAATGAAACCATTATCACTCCTGTCTATGTGTCTGTTAAGTCCTTTTTCTTATCGTCGAGGAACGACCTCCGCCCCCCATGAGCGCAGGCCTGGAGGTGACGGGTGGAGTCGCCTGTCATCCTGACACAAGCAGGCCGCGGCGCGCCTCCCCATTTCCGAGGACGAGTTGGGGACTCTGTGGTCCCCACACCCCAGGAGAGGGCCAGATCGAGAGAGATGGTCCTGGTTCGGCCGGAGTGCGAGGGATATGCCTGTTAACCCCACCTTCGGCAACCAAAAATGACCCACAGGCGGCGTGCGTTTTGGTCGGTTCGAGTTCGACATAACCTCTCCCACCGGCTCCGGTATTGGGGTATCCGTGGGAATTTTTTACACGTAAAAATACCCGGTAATCGAACCAACTAAAATCAGAAAAATGAACATCTATATTTTTATGGTATAAATCGAATGCGTCAAACTTAAGGATCAAATCTCTCTAAAAAACATAGTAAATTAAATGAAAGGAAATCCTTCCAACCAGAATACCCGCAATTTATCAACATTCAAAATAATATGGGAATCTGCGGGATTTATTGACATTTATAGTTATCGCTCCGCTTCCTGAAGTGGTAGCGGGTTTTTTTTATGCCACTTAGTTGGCAGACAACCACACGGCTCACCTGATGGAAAGTAGTTACCGTGGCCTATGGACGTCTGTAACACCAGAGAGTCACAGTCGCGCTGCCAAGCCTGTAAGTACAGAGTTTCTGTGCCGTCAGTAGAATACAAAGCAGGACAAGCCTTTAGTCTTCCCACTGACAGCACAAATTCTCCAGTGAGCTCTGGCTACCCTACTCACCGCTGGGAACACAACACGAAGTTATTATAACCGCGGTATTCTAAGTACCTCCGCCCTACGGAGGTACTTCCCCAGTCGGACTGCTCAATCGGACCGAAATATAATTATATATAGCCTATAACAATCCTCGATAAACGGATTATTTAACACAAAAAGGTTTTTTCAATTTGAATGAGTAATTCCTAGGATTAGAACGTTCAATCACACAAACAAAATCTTCAGCTTCTATTATTCATACATTGAGTTATAAGTACCTACATAATAACTCAGAGTATTCATATAAGTAGATTACACCTTCAAGAGCTAACTCATTGAATAATTTCAAGGGTAAATCAATAACTTTTTGATTATGTAAACACTTTGTTGAATAATAATATAATATTATGAATTAACATACCTAAATAATTTTGTTTAATTAGAATCGCAATTGGCGTCGACCATCAACATAATTATGGCCATCTACTACTTAATTAGTAGTCATGCTCACGACTTTTCTCATTGGAGTAGGCAGAGATAATAGTCCGTTATCTGATTCTGTTCTTACTTATAATTTTACTTCGGAACATATTATATCTTGGAACTAAAATGAGCTTAAAAGCCGCGTGGTTCCCGGCAGAGTAGAATTTGGACCACCCCATCTCTTACCATGCGGTGTCGTACAAGGCGACTAAGGGATAGGGCTGTTTAACATCAGACAGATATATACAGCCCAGACTCAGCCTCAGATGCATGGCTTGGGTCAACAATAGTGCCTGGAAGACGGCAATAGGCTCACTCCCTATAAGGTATGTGGGACCGAATTCAATTATTGGTGAAATGAGGATGTTAATTCACCTGTGCTAAACCCTCCAGGGATAAATGCGTGATTATTATATATTAATTCTTTTTAAGAAAAAAATGAAAAATTTTCTCGCAGAAAAATGTTATTATAATATTACAGACTACCTAAATGACCGCTTAATATAATTATTTATTTTGACATCTTAATTTATGACCATACACTATTAAATGAATATTTAAATGACAAAACACTAGATGCTAGGTAAATAATAAAATTCAATCATAACTTTGACATTTCTTATTAGATATATAAATTGTATTTGACTAATTTAATGATTATTTTGCATGGAGTTGTTTATATGTTTAGCACGGAAATATTGATATCCAATGTTATGTTTTTCTATATTAAATTGCAAATTCTTAGCTTCTAATTTTATAAACAAATATCGTCATAATATGTGTGACGTTATTGCATGCCAATCTGGCTGAAATATGGTGGAACCTAAATGTATTTGCTTGTGACCTGTGTACCCATATATCGCAATAAATTGATTTGATTTGATTTGATTTGATTTGATTTGATTTGATTATATGTAAGGTGCATTGGGGTATTTCCGACTGAAATTTCTATGAGATGACTGAAGATCTGCAGTTCGAATAAATATTCTAAGTAGTTTTGCATTTACTGCCGTTATTTTTACATCAATCAATACGTTATGAACGTACTTACGATAATTATATATTAAATACTTGAATATATAAATAAGAATTTAAAATATCGCATTAGAAGTATCTGTTCATAAATTGCTGAAACAAGGTAAATTACGAAATACCTTGGGGTAATTGCGAAATCATTCAAAATTCAGTTTTATTGCAGTTTGAAAGAAGGTTTACATTGCTTTTTCGATCGTTATTACCCCATAATCAAAAGATCGGCCACTATGTAAGTAGTTTGTCTATTCTCGATTCTTGTGACTTTATATTTCGTAATAACCCCAAGAAACTATAACGGTTCTCAACATTTTCGTTAAGTATTTAGCATGAAAAATATACTAATAAATAAGCGAAATAGGTTATGGGCTGGAGCGAAATGCAGACAAGTCGAAAGTTGGATCATTATAAGTGGAGAAATGTAAAATTAAAATACATATGAGTAAAATCAGTCTTTTATTATTAAGTAACAATTTTCTTTTAAGAAGCAGCTGTTTGATATAAAATAAAATAAAATAATAATAAAACACATTGACCACATTAAGATCTTAATGTAGTCAATGTGTTTACTATATTGTGCACTCCATTTTTTACCTTTTCAATAGCTAGAGCTAAATCTTGCGGTGTATATGTTTTACTTTTTGTTCTTATGTAAGTCCGGGGCATGATAACTCTGCAAAATATATTATTGTTTTTAATAGTGGTAGGTATAAGTATGTATAATTAGTCCAAGTAGGATCAGGTAATGGTATGTACATGCTCAGCCTAAAACGGATTAACTATGCAACAAGGCCAAATATGGAATATGCATGTATTTTTTTAATATTGTTAAAAAAAAATTCATACTTTTTTTTTAAATCATGCATATTTCGTATTAAGGGGAGGGGTTCAGGGTATTGGGGGTACACTGCAGCTGATACTGCATGAGACCGCTAGTTTTAAATATTTTTATGTTTTCATGCATAAAATCAGCTATATTTATGACAAATTTTAGCTCATTTACAATCAGACAAGTGATAAGTAGGTAAGCGATCGTACTTAATATTTGACTTACCTACTAACTTGAATTAATTATTTGAAAAGTAAAAAGTTTTACGTTGATTGAGAATCACTGTCCATTACTATGAAAAAACGATGTGGGGTTATTGCGAAACTATTTTATGTCGTAATAAACCCATTGGGGTATTTCCGTTTTACATTTTTAAAAAGGATTAAGATGTAGAGTCCCAATTACAAACACGTAAAAGCCGATAATCTATTATAAAAACAAACAACTATTTAAATAACTTACCAGAATTCCAAGATAATGAAGTTGGGGTTATTACGAATCACTAGAATTGGCGCGAAAACTTCTTGCTCCAGAAAACTTGTCGCGACGCACGTAATGTCAACTCTAGCAACGCACGATGACTGGTGGCGGCGAGAACAATAAATTGGACGTCTAGACAAATGTTGCTAGTAGAAAAATATCGCCGCGATTAGTAGATTTTTTTATCTTTCGGAATATACCCGTTTACGGAATTACCCCAATGCACCTTATGTCTGTTACTAACATTTTAGAAAATAATATTATTATTATATATATATCATATATGCGAAAGTAGATCTGTCTGTCTACTTCTATGTCTGTCATTTCATCAAAATAAGTTCAGTAGTTAGGCGTGAAAGCTCACGCCTAACTACTAACGCCGCTCTGCAAAGACCGTAAAATCGGCACGTGTAAAACATCAAAAACTGTGAGAAATATGAAAGATTACTCAAGCAAATGGACCACCACCGGTTCGAAACGCGGCCAAGCCCTGGGCAGACCCTGGAAAGAAACAACCTCCCTTCGTCTCCCATGTTTAAAAGAGCTAGGGAAGTACCTCCACCCTACAGAATACCGCGGCTATAATAACCTCGCGTTGTGTTCCCGGCGGTGAGTAGGGTAGCTAGAGCTCACTAGAGAGTTTTTGTGTTGTTAGTGGGAAGATCAAAGGCTTGTCCTGATTTTGTGTTCTGCACAGACGACACAGAAAATCTCTGTTCTTACAGAGTCGGCAGCACGGGTGTGTTTCCCCTGGTGTTACACACGTTCATAGGCCACAGTAACCACTTCCCATCAGGTTTTTTTTTATACCACTTAGGTGGCAGACAAGCGCACGGCCCACCTGATGCAAAGTGGTTACCGTGGCTTATGGACGTGTGTAACACCAGAGAAGCCACACTCGTGCTGCCGACCCTGTAAGCACAGAGTTTCTGTGCTGTCAGTATAGAGGACAAAGCAAAGCAAAGAGGTGGGCCGTGTGCTTGTCTGCCAGCTAAGTGGTATAAAAAAAAGGTACAGCTTCTATCAATATCCATTTCTCGCCCAGGGGAGCTACAGAGGGAGACACGACTCCTTCGTCAATTCGTCGAGCAATTTAAAATTTAGTTGACCACTTTCTTGTAAACAAGGTTATGTTAAGCAATCATTGTTTTACCATTAAATTCGTTATAGATTTCATATTTCGCCGTGTAAATAACAGATTAGGGTTAACTGCAGCCCATGAATTAATATTCAGTTATATTTTAATAGCAAAACTAATCATGGTCAGGAGTACAGTACTATAAACCGACGAGCATGCATGAAGAATGTAATGAGAGTGAATGAAGCGAGAGTAGTAATAGTATGTCAGGATCGTAGCAAGTGGAGATCCGTGATCTCTGCCTACCCCTATGGGAAACAGGCGTGATTTTATGTATGTATGTATGTATGTACTATACATGAGTGTTAAGTATTCAGTGCGAACGCAATATGTAATGCTTTTCGATTCGATTGACCTCCGTGGCGTAGCGGTAGAGCATTCGACTGCTAAGCAGAGGGCGCGGGTTCGATTCCCGCTCAGTGCAAATATTTGTATGCATGATTAAGTATATTTGCATTGGTCTGGGTGTTTCTATGTATAATATGTATGTATTTACATAAAAAAAGTATCTAAGTGTGTTTATCCGCATTCTAGATCCCATAAAACAAGTTAGTTAAGCTATGCTTACCATGGGTCTAGATAGCATTCTGTAGAATGTTGTAGAATATTTACTTATTTATTTCGAATTGGTATACAATACTAATTGTAAGATTATTTTTATGTAGGACAAGTCGATATGACTTCACCTCGCCTGATGGTAAGCTGAACACAAAGTCTCAGTAAAGAGGGCCACCATTACACACACCAACAAGTTTACAATGGTGGTCTTCAGCTTGACGGCCTCATCAGATGCTTTTTCACGCCCCGCTTAAAGGAGCCGGGACTGTAGGAAGAAGGAAACACGTGAGCTGGTAATGAATTCCAGGAATTTATGATACGGAGCAAAGATTCGCCTATGAGTTTTACTGTATATCCTGTATAGATATTTTTATTGCATTAAGAATATTTACATAATATACACGGAAGTTATCGAAATTAAAATATGTATAAAAAAGAATATATATCTAAATAATCCTGCAGGTTCAGGCGTCAAAGAATTCCTCCCCATCGATGTCAACCGGGAAGGGGGCCAGAAGGCTGGCGGCATTGCCACGTTGAATGGCAATACCAATCCTTTGCGCAAGGAATAAACCAGCCCTCTGATCACGGGCAGCGTCAATTAAACGTTTAGAAATGTCTCTAAACAAAAGACGGGCACTTGGACCCCATGATCCCAGCGTCTCGACCCCAAACGTCCTGTATAGGTTCATCCCCACACATTGCGACCTGAGACGGTGCGCACTGTGCGGTATGAAAGAAACTTCATCCCACGCACACTCAAACTGTGGAATGACCTCCCTGCTGCGGTTTTCCCAAGCGCCTACAATATGGGGTTCTTCAAGAGGGGCATCAGAAGGTTTCTTCATGGTCGGCAGCGCGAGTGTGACACCCCTGGTGTTGCATACGTCCATAGGCCACGGTAACCGCTTCCTATCAGGTGGGCCGTGTGCTTGTCTGCCAACTTAGTGGTATAAAAAAAAAAATAGGTTATTGACAAAAAATATCTTCAAAATCGAAACCTGATGGGAAGTGGTTACCGTGGCCTATGGACGTTTTCAATACCAGTGGCGTCACACTCGCGCTGCTGTCAGAACCTTATAATGCCCTTCTTGAAGAACCCCATGTTTCTTTTTTTTATAAAGAATATTCAATTAATCAATCAATTAGCCCACCGCAGTACTCTGCTGGACATAGGCCTCTCCCAATGTGCGTCATTTTCTCCAATCCTCCGCCTTCCGCATCCAGTCAGTCCCAGCCACCTTTTTCAGGTCGTCCATCCATCTGGCAGGGTGCGTCCTACCTTTTGTTTACCTTCTCGTGGTCTCCACTTTAGGACTCGTTTGCTCCAACGGCCATCGGTCCTTCGACAAACAATATAATAATAAAGAATATTAGCTACCACAATTACTAATATTCCATCCAACCCCTGCAACTAAGCTAAATTGCTTGTGGCTAGTAGAGCTTCGAACCCGGGATCTCTTGATCGTAAGGCCGACACCTTAATCATTAAGCTACCGACACTCAATATTGTAGTCGCCTGGGAAAACTACAGCAGGGAGTTAATTCCACAGTTTGAGCATGCGCGGGATGAAGAACCTTTTTGTTTTGGGCGCATCGTAATTTATACATACATACATACATATAATCACGCCTTTATCCTCGGAGGGTTAGGCAGATGTGAATTAACACCCACTATGTCACCATCATTGTATTCGGTCCCACGTAATAGGGGGTGAGCCGTTTTCCGGGCACTATTGTTGCCTCGAGTCTGGCTGTATATATCTGTCGTAATTTATTTATGTTTGAATTATCTAATAATTAGCCGCGTGGTTCCTGGCAGAGTAGAATTTGGACCACCCATCTCTTCCCATGCGGTGTCGTACAAGGCGACTAATGGATAGGGCTGTTTAACATCAGTTAGATATATACAGCCCAGACTCAGCCTTGGATGAATGGCTTCAGTCAACAATAGTGCCCGGAAGACGGCAATAGACTCACCCCCTATTATATGGGACCCAATTTAATTATTGGTTTTACAAAGAATTATCATCAATTATTTGACACATAAAATATACAACGAAACCTAATACTAATATTGACATTAATAAAAAATAATAATTAAATAAAACAAAAAAAGTTTAAAATGCGTCGTGGAATTCCTCCGCATCGCATGCCTCTTGTGGTAGCGCTCCCAGAAGACTGGCGGCATTGCCACGTTGTATAGCAATGCTTGTTCTCTGACCTATGAAGAGGCCAGCCTTCTGGTCACGAGAAGCGTCGACCATACGCTTCGCAATCTCCCTGAAGAGATTGCGGGCGCTCGGACCCCACGGCCCAAACGTTTCTACTCCAAACGGCACAAACTCATAATCACCAATGAGATTAGAATACTTGCGCCGCTTATGAGTCTTATTGGTGAAATGTGGGTGTTGATTCACCTCTGCCTAGCCCTCCGGAGATAAAGGCGTGACTATATGTATGTATATGTATGAATTACCTATTAAGTATATTATATAAAAAGTAATACCATCTAGTTATTACTTTGACATGAAGAAGTGGATATCCGTAAGCGGATAAAACAGCGGTGCAAAGCTAGTTTATTATATAATAGCAGAAAAGAGGTCACATTACAATGATATCTTAAATAATTTATCACAAAATACGTCCAACGTTCGTTGTCGAGGCCAAGAGCTTAATTAGTCTGCCCTCAGCCTAAATTATATACGCAAAAATATATTATCATTAAAAATAATAAACCCGACTGCTGCTGAACATATCTAAACAAGTTTGATAGCAGGTGGGACCCATTGATTTTCATTTTGTTTACAAATGGGTTCCGTCTGGTATCAAATTTGTTAGGTACCTAGTTTTTAGCCTTTCTTGCCCGTGTTACTACCAGTTCTACTACCAGTAGTAATACTGTTAATTTTTTTACCTTTCTTACTACTGCAGTAGTAAGTTGTTAGAATGGTAATTATAATTTACCCGTGTTACTACTGCTCTTCTTTCCTTGACGGTGCTACTACCAGTAGTAATACCAGTAAATTTGTTCTTCCTTCTTACTACTGCAGTAGTAAGTTGTAAGAATGGTAATTACAATTTACCCTTGTTACTACTTTTAATAAAAGGAAAAGAAAAGGAAATATTCAAAATAAAAATAATTATTTATTTAAAATGGGCAATGCCACAGATTAGCTTAACATTTTTAAATGAAAAAAATTACTTATAGTTAACAAAAAAGTTTTGTATTCTTAATAACAAAAAAACCGATAAGTAGTAGGAAACCAGTTGCATAATGTTTTGTTATAATTTTATTATAACAAAACATTAGCTATCGCAACTTTTCTAACGCGTAACCTATAGAGATTTCTTTATTAATTAGTTGCATTAGGATATTTTGTATATTGTCATCATTTAATGTAATTCGCTTTCTCCTTAAGTTAAATTGCTTGGCAACGATTTTAATAAAGCTATCATCCTTAATTACATTTAACAACCTCATTAAAGTTTTGTTATTTTTGTTAACGTACTTATTTAATTTTGAATGATAGCCTTCGAGAACATTGTTAGTTCGATGTCTCATGCCAAAGACACTTAATAAATTTAAATATTTCTCTCTAATCCACATGCGTTGTATGTATTTTATAAATTTATCCAGGGTAGGCAGGTATTCACTTTCTGTTTTTATGTATGCCCACCCTTCCAAAAGCATTTCTGAGGGTAAGAGTGGTAATACGGCACATAGCGAAAGTATTCTGTTTTCGGCTTTACATCTTGATTTACCCACTAATGCTTCAGCTTTTCTCCAAACACAACGTTGCCAATGAAAATAGCAACCAACAATTTTTATGGACGGAAACTTAAGTAAAAGCGCGTTAATATTAGCAACCTCAAAGTCGCAGTGAAATATTTCTGGTTTGAATTGAGGCAGCTGTGATTGTATCATATCGTACATTTTTTCGTAAGCAATCTGAGTCTTATAACATAATAAACCGAATATAATGGGTACTACTTTCGTTGTAGTGGCAGTACTTCCGATATCGCCATGAATGCTGACGAGTTCTTTAAATGGTGGCGGACATGCTTTGAATGTCGCGTCTATGAAAAATTCAGTTATATTAAGGTATGACTTCTCTTGCCTCTGAGGTACAAAATAAAAGTATACGATCACCTTCAAAACAGTAATCAGCAAGAACCATATTATAAAAGTTTTTAGGTACTTGTACCTCCTCTGATTTATTAAAAACTGTTTTCATAACAGCAGATGTTTTGTTACGAACATCGTACAGTGAATGTTGGATGTTTGTAAAGGACGGAAAATTCCTAGCCGAGTTATTACCCTCTTCAAGTACAAACCTCTTTAATGTTCGATTGTACAATTTTGTTATCGGTTTATCACTTTTAGTAACTGTATCCTTTAATTCCGCTATAGACATTGCAATTTTGTTCTTCTCAAAATCAGGCTTGCATAAATGACCCATTTTTCGTATCACAGAGTTGCCCTGTGTAAATTAGCATTGGTCAGCGAAGGAAATACATCATATTTTTTTAATTTAGGTAAGTAAGTATATAGGTAACGGTTTACTTACTTGCAACGTTAAACTTCCAGAGCATTTGTCTTTTGTGAAATATGAAGCGCGTCTCCATATAACAGACCCGTTCTTATAAAGTTTTAGTTTGTAATACTGATGTCCGTTACATATTAGTATTGTTCCTCCTTTTCTTTGTATAAATTTAATATCTTCAATATCTCCACTCATAATAATAATAATTAATTATTTTATAATACAAGACAAACAATAAACTATAATTTCCACACAGATCTATGACACATGATGACATGTGTATGTTTTTCCTCAGGCGTAAACCAAGAAGAATGAATCATATTTATCAAATAAGTTTTAATTACAATTTATTAAAAGTAGTAACAAGGGTAAATTGTAATTACCATTCTTACAACTTACTACTGCAGTAGTAAGAAGGAAGAACAAATTTACTGGTATTACTACTGGTAGTAGCACCGTCAAGGAAAGAAGAGCAGTAGTAACACGGGTAAATTATAATTACCATTCTAACAACTTACTACTGCAGTAGTAAGAAAGGTAAAAAAATTAACAGTATTACTACTGGTAGTAGAACTGGTAGTAACACGGGCAAGAAAGGGTTTTTAGTTATGACATAGGCGAGCTGGTTCTCCGAACGCAGACGTGGGCACGACAGGATCACAGGACAAAAGTCTATCACCCTCCCCCTTTCTGAGATTCGATGGGGACATTGTGCTTCCCACACTCATAAGTTTTCAAATCTAATAATACTATAGACAACACAAGCTGCGCGGTTCCCGGCAGAGTAGAATTTGGAACACCCCATCTCTTCATATACGATGTCGTACAAGGCGACTAAGGGATAGGGCTGTTTAACATCAGATAGATATTTGCAGCCCAGACTCAGCCTCAGATGAAAGCCTTGAGTCAACAATAGTGTTTTTTTTTATATATAGAACACGTCAATTAGACTTCGCCTTGCCTGATGGTAAGCTGAAGGCAAAGTCTCAGAAAAGAGGGTCACCATTACTTACACATACCGTGTGACAATGGTGACACTCAGCTTGACGGTCTCATCATATGCTTTTTCACGCTCCGCTTAAAGGACCCGGGTCGCTTAAAGGACCGCTTAAAGGACGGCTATAGGCTCACCCCCTATTACAATGTTTTTTTTTTTTTTTTTATATAGGACACGCCAATTTGACCTCACCTCGCCTGATGGTAAGCTAAAGGCAAAGTCTCAGGAAAGAGGGTCACCATTACAGACACTAAGTGCTACAATGGTGGCACTCAGCTTGGCGGCCTCATCAGATGCTTTTTCACGCCCCGCTTAAAGGCCCCGGGACTGTAGGAAGAAGGAAACACGTGTGCTGGTAATGAATTCCAGGTCTTGGTGGTGCGGCAAAGATAAGAATCTCCGAACCGCTTGGTTCTTGCTCGTATATTCTGCACAGTGTGAGGGTGACATCTAAGGCCTGCACGTGTTGTCCTATGTAGGAAAGGAGATGGTGGGATTAGTTGGAAGATTGGTGAAATGTAGGTGTTAATTCAAATCTGCCAAACCCTCCGGGGATAAAGGCGTAATTATATGTATGTATGTAGATAGCCCAAGGTCACCAAAGGATGCGAGGGAAATACTTTATTGGGTAACTTTACATCCTAGTAATTGAGACCCGAGGCGGTAGACGAGGATGGTTGGTATTCGGGGGGATTTCCGCACAAATAAACATTATTATACTTGTACATACAATGCACATTGTTAACTTATCCACGGAACGAAAAGAATTCCAAATTTGAATCAAACTAAAAAGAAAAAAAGAAAAAAAACGGCGAGACCACTATTGTACAATTTCAAGATTCACAGGTCACTGCGAGTCAAGTCTCTTCGCAAAAACATTACAATGTGTTCTCGCTAGTTTTTTGCTAGACATTCAATTACACTCTTTAGATACGGTACATCTTTTTTGGTTCATTGTGTTTTTTAATCAAAAAACTGGCCATTTGCGAGTTGGACACGCGCATGGTGGGTTCCGTACCGTATATATATGTACACCATTAGAGTCTATTATGGTAGTAGGGTTGGCTGCACGAGTGTGGCTCCACCATACATACACCATCCATAGGCCACGGTAACCACTTTCCTTCTGGTAAATAAATAAATATTCTACAAGCATTCTAGCGTTGTGTAGAATACACATAAACCCATGGTAAGCATAGCTTAACTAGCTTGTGTTATGGAATCTAGAATGCGGATAAACATACTTAGATACTTTATTTTTATAAATAAACATAAACATAATCTCACGCCTATATCCCCGAAGAGGTAGGCAGAGGTGCTAACACCGACATTTCGCCAGTTTATGTTTAAGTCCTATGTATTTTTATAAATACATACATATTATACATAGAAACACCCAGACCAATGCAAATATACATATTCGTGCATATATATTTGCATTGAGCGGGAATCGAACCCACGCCCATGAATGCATAGCATTCGAATGCTCTACCGCTACGCCACGGAGGTCGGTCGAAATGCATCATCTGTGAAAATTACAACTTTTTATTTATTTTATTTATTTAACTATCCAGCTATAGCAGTTCAAGAGATACAGCCTGGTGACAGACAGATAAACAGTGAAGAGTCTTATTAATAGGGTCCCTTTTTTACCCCTTGGATACGGAACCATAAAAAGCAACGATAGAGGAGGTGACTAGTATGTTACCGAGAGACTTTTATATCGAAGCGTTTATAGATGCCTGTCACGCTATACATGGTCAAAGCGAACATCTATTGCTGCCTAGATCCTTTAGAGCACGTTGAGGTAAAATTCCACCAAAATAGTGAATGAATGAATAAATAAACTCACGCCTATATCGCCGGAGGGATAGGCAGAGTTGCTAGATAGATAGATAGATAGATAATTCTTTATTGTACACCAACAGATTTACAGTAGGACAAGTAGGTAGCATGTATACAGTTCAATGTACAATGGGCGGCCTTATCGCTGAAGCGATTTCTTCCAGGCAACCTTGGGATGAACAGTAATATATAAAAACAATAGATATGGTGTAGTTACCGACTAAACTTAAATAGATAGTGTATTAAAACAAAAGAAAGAGAGAAAAGTAAGTAAAATAAAATTAATATACGGCTTTACACAAAAAATTATCAACATGAATACTGACATACAAATACATATACATGTACTAACGCACCCACATTTCGCCAGTTTATGTTTAGGTCCCAATGTAATAGGTGGCGAGCCTATTGCCATTAGCCGGGCACTTATAAACCTGCGATAAATACACACATAACTTCGAAAAGCATAGAAAAGTCATTGGTGTGTGCCATGGTAAAACCTAGGATCGAACCCGAGATCGTCTCAGCAGTCCATTATCCATAGCACGACGCTACCGCGGTAATAGTGTGCAGCAAAATGTCGCATGGATCCCGGCAGAGTAGAATTTGGACCACCCCATCTCTTCCCATGTGGTGTCGTACAAGGCGACTAAGGGATAGGGCTGTTTAACATCGGACAGATATATACAGCCCAGACTCAGCCTCAGATTCATGGCTCGAGTCAACAATAGTGCCCGAAATACGGCAATAGTCTCACCACCTATTACGTGGGACCGAATACAATTATTGGTAAAATGTGGGTGATAATTCACTTCTGCCTAACCCTCCGGGGATAAAGACGTGATTATATGTATGTATAGTGTGCAGTTTTATATACCACTTAGGTGGCAGACAACACACGGCCCACCTGATGGAAAGTGGTTACCGTGGCCTATGGACGTGTGTAACACCAGAGGAGTCACACTTGCGCTGCCGACCCTGTAAACACAGAGTTTCTGTCAGTTTCTGTGCCGTCAGTGTAGAAGACAAAGCTGGACAAGCCTTTAGTCTTCCCACTGACAGCACAAATTTGTAAGCAGTTTGCTTACAAACATTTTGTGCACCACAGAGAGTACATTAGAAGAACCTTCTAATGCCCTTTTGAAGAACACCATACTGTAGTCGCTAGGAATTAGATTTTTTATATCTTATTACTAGGGACATATATCTTGAACCTATAATGTGCTCTTTACACACACTCTTTCACCAGCTCACATGTTTCCTTCTTCCTACAGTCTTGGGTCCTTTAAGCGGGGCGTAAAAAGCATCTGATGAGGCCGCCAAGCTGAGTGTCACCATTGTAACATTACTTAGTGTCTGTTATGGTGACCCTCTTTCCGGAGACTTTGCCTTTAGCTTACCATCAGGCGAGGTGAAGTCAATTAGTTGGCGTGTACTAGATAAAAAAAACACGGTTCTTAGGTGTGCCCCGGGGTATACGTAGGTAAGTAAGGTCGCGATAAAAGACACAGACGCAGGCGGAGCCGCGAGGCTTCTACTAGTGTTTTATATAATAGTTGTTTCATTGTTACACATAATGCATAATAATACGTAATAACGATAATTATTAGACTCGTGAGAACCGCTCGACCTTGGCCGAGCTCAGGAACCGAACCTTGGACGGTTAGGTAAAGTTATTGTTGCAGAAAATGGCTGTTTTATTAGTAAAACATAGATATATATATAATCACGCCTTTATCCCCGGTGGGTTAGGCAGAGGTGAGTTAACACCCACATTTCACCACACACACACAAAGAGTCTAACTATGATGCGGCTGAACTTCGATATATTCCGAGAAGCGACTGCCATCTGACCTCCTCATCTTATTGGCGATATCGACATAGTTGTTAGGGTCTCCAAGTACCCGTAACGGCTGCTATACGTTAATGCTATAGGTGTTCGTATAGCAACCGAAGCCGATGGCTAAACGTGTTCTTTGAGGGTACCGAAATACCCTGACCAACACAAATACTATATTAATAAATAAATAAATATTCTACAATATTCCACACATCGCTATCTAGACCCATGGTAAGCATAGCTTAACTAACTTGTGTTATAGAATCTAGAAAGCAGATGAACGGCCATATAACCTCGTGTTGTGTTCCCGGCGGTGAGTAGGGTAGCCAGAGCTCACTGGAGAGTTTTTGTGCTGTCAGTGATAAGACCAAAGGCTTGTCCTGATTTTGTGTTCTGCACTGACGGCACAGAAACTCTCTGTTCATTCAGGGTCGGCAGCACAAGTGTGACTCCACTGGTGTTACACACGTTCATAGGTCACGGTAACCACTTTTCATCAGGTGGACCGTATGCTTGTCTGCCACCGAAGTTGTAAGTATAAAACATACTTAAATACTTTTTTCTGTAAATACATACATATTATACATAGAAACACCCAGACCAATGCAAATATACATATTCATGCATACAAATATTTGCGCGGCGTGGGATACGAACCCAGTAGCAGCAGTGCTGGCAGTCGAGTTCATTACCTAACTCAAACTTAAATGTTAGTAACGAAACAGTCTGCCACTCAGAACAAGGGGCCCTGGTGGACCGGGTGCTTGTATGCCACCTTAGTCGTATAAAATACATATTCCGTTATCAATCTCGATGATAACAAGAAACGGTCAGTAACAGACTCGACCTAAATGCCGTCAATGGGATAATTCATCTCAACCGCTCCGTATTGTACCGAAATAGAATAACTGATAACTTGTTTGATAATAGTATATATACATATGCTCACGCCTATTTCCCTCCAGGGTAGGTAGATAAAACTACCTCCATCCTCCTCCAAGATCCTCAATGGCCTGAGAAAGCATATGATGAGGCCGTCAAGCTAAGTGTCACCATTGTAACATGGTATATGTAAGTAATGGTGACCCTCTTTTCTGAGACTTTGCCTTCAGCTTACCATCAGGTGAGGCGACGTGTGTAATACAAAAAAAAATAAGCGCAAGCCTGGGCGAGACAGGTTGAGTCGCCTGTCACTCGAGCAGGAGCACCCGCGTCTCATCCCCTTTTTCTGGAGAAAGATGGGGACACCGTAGTCCCACACCCAAGGGGAATTTCTATAACACTGGGTCAGTTGGGTGCGCGAGGAATATGCCAGAGACTACCTTTCCCCCATCAACTGATCATGGACCAAGATGGATTTTTTTCGGGTTGAGTCCGACATAACCACACCCGCTGGCCCAGCCCCAGCTGGGGAGGTATCCAAGTAGATTTCCGCACGTTAAAAAGGGGTAGGTAGAGACGACAGCCCTTGATCTGCTTCTATCCTTACATACTTCACGAGCATTTTTTAGTCGTGTCTGTGGTAAAACAGTAGTTTTGCTTTAGCAAAATCGAAAAATACTTTAATGAGTAAAGGTTACTATAAAGTGGATGAGTACCTTAATGATGTTAATGCGTGGTCAACATAAGTCTCTTGCTTGCTCGCACAAAATAAATTGTAAACTAAAGCAAATTTAAAAAAGAAAAATAATCTAGTTCTAATATAGTTCGCTGAGTTTCTTGCTGGTATCTTCTCAGTAGAACTAACCTACCGAACCAGCGAGAGAATCATTTTCCAATGGTTTATTTTTGCATTGTTTAATATTTTTATATTATTTCTCGACATACCTAATTGTAAAATTTTGACATTCATATGTGCTCTTTGTGTGCCTAAACTGAATAAATGAAATTGATTCTTTGATTGATTGATTCTTGATTCGAGGGCCAGGCAGTAAGTAAGATTGCTACAACGCCTATGCGTTTCAATAACAACTTTTATTGACTAAATTTATTAGTTTTCATAACAATCCGTTTAGAAAATCAACCTTGACAGATATCAACCGCAACAGTCATAAATCTAAATAATAATACTTATCGCCTGTCGGTGACATTAGAGTTTTTTAATTTTTTAATTTTTTATATTATAAAACTGCAGAGTTTGTTTGTTAGTTTTAACGCGCTAATCTCTGGAACTACTGGTCCGATTCGAATGATTCTTTTAGTGTTGGGTAGTCCATTTATCGAGGAAGGTTTTAGGCTATAGATCATCACGCTACTACTTAAGGGAGCGGAGCATTGATAATAAATGTTAGCAATTTTTCATACATATTTTGTAGACTAAAACATACGGGCTCAAAGGGATATGAAGCTTCAAAATATACCCCGGGCGAAGCTGGGGGGGTGGATCAGCTAGTATATATATATTTATTCTGAGCACATGCTGTAAGACTTGGACCAACCCATCTCTGCCCATACGGTGTCGTACAAGGCGACTAAGGGATAGGGCTGTTTAACATCAGACAGATATATACAGCCCAGACTCAGCCTCAGATGCATGGCCTACGTTAACAATAGTGCCCGGAAAACGGCAATACGTTTACCCCCTATTACGTGGGACCGAATTCAATGATTGGTGAAATGTGGGTGTTAATTAACCTCTGCCTAACTCTCCGGGATAAAGGTGTGTGTGTGATGTATGTATGTATATACATGCTGTAAGAACATTTCGAAAGATCGAATAGACTCGTTAGATCGTTCGAAATGTTTTTACAGCAGGAGCCTGCAGTACTACAGTATTATTGCACAAAGTAATTATGAGCAATAGGACATTTGACAAGGTCTTCCCATTCTACCCAATAGGTACTGCTTAGTTTGTTCTGAATTAATATGCCTTGCAAAATAAGATATTTATTTATTTATACTTTATTGTACACACATAGGTATATAACATTAATATAACAAGATGAGATGTAATGTACAAAGGCGAGCTTAACTCAAAGTTGAGTTCTCTTCCAGCAAACCCGGGAGAAACCCGGAGAAACTGCCTAACCAAACTGAATTCATTACCAGCTCACGTGTTTCCTCCCTCCTTCTTCCTATAGTCCCGGGTCCTTTAAGCGGGGCGTGAAAAAGCATCTGATGAGGCCGCCAAGCTGAGTGCCACCATTGTAACATTTAGTGTCTGTAATGGTGACCCACTTTCCTGAGACTTTGCCTTTAGCTTACCATCAGGCGAGGTGAGGTCAAGTTGGCGAGTCCTATATAAAAAAAAAGTGTCACCATTGTCATATGGTATATAAATGTAAGTAATGCTGATCCTCTTTTCTGAGACTTTGCCTTCAGCTTACCATCAGGCAAGGCGAAGTCTAATTGACGTGTCCCATATAAGAAAAAAAAACAGAAACTATGACTTTTCACTAGTAGGTACTTGTAATTCCCAAAGTAAGACAAAATATAAACTATCAAATGCTGTATCAATTTTTAGCTTTTCAGATTCCTCATTAAATTTTAAATTAATTTTTATTATGAACTATATACATGTAAACTCAACGTGTACCGAGATAAATGCGATATTCTCTTACACTCCATACATTTGCACTATGAGCGCGAGGGACGTCACTCACTAGTACGATTTTGTATGAACCGTTTTAGAGCGGCGCGAATAATCTTTTTTTTTATACCACTTAGTTGGCAGACAAGCACACGGCCCACCTGATGGAAAGTGGTTACCGTGACCTATGGACGTCTGTAACACCAGAGGAGTCACAGTCGCGCTGCCAACCCTGTAAGTACAAAGTTTCTGTGCCGTCAGTAGAAGACAAAGCAGGACAAGCCTTTAGTCTTCCCACTGACAGCACAAATTCTCGAATTTTCAAAAACAAATATCTTTTAAAAACTATTGGTCTTAAGAATTTTTCACTTTAGCAGTTCATTATATTATTGTACGGTCATTTTTCAAGATTAAAAAGAAATTGTCTATTAAATATGTTCGCGTGATATTCTGTTGTACAAGATGGCGGTTGGCGCCAAAACATGTGACATTGTGGAAAAATGACACAAGATACTGGAGCCAATGGCTTCTATGTACCTTCGTGTGGAAAAAAATGAATGATGATGTGGATGGTGGTGGACCAAACTTGCTAGATGTTGGAGGCTCCCAGGATATAGCTTTTCGGAAACACAGAGTCAGGCAGGGCATTCTCTCCATAGTACCTACGCATAATGAACGTAGGTACTTACGTATAACTTTTTATAAACAAATGCGAAAGTAACTCTCTGTACGTCCGTTAGCTTGCACGCATAATCCACTGAACCGATTTTGATGAAATGTATATAATGTACCTATCCCCAAGGCGCCCGAACTTTTATGGTAATGTACTTACAAACCAATTTTGTTTTTATTTGTTTTAAATAGGAGATTACACACTTACTTTGTCACATTTAACTTACTCCATTCAAGAATAAACAAATAATAAAAATATAACACATTCAATATGTAATAAGTATATACATTTTTTATTATTACAATTGGCTAAAATATATCTTGCTGTACCATAGTACAGTAAGATATATTTTAGCTATATTTAGTCACGATAAACGACACCAACGCGAGCGGTGTCGCGGCCAACAGCTAGTTCGATATATCTCGTAAAACATGGTACACAAAAATGTTGTTGCGCTACGTAGAACGAATCGCAAAATACCTAATAACCCGCATTTGGTAAAAGTTAACTACAGATATAAACTGATAGGTAGGTATAATTCTATGATCTTATGTCATATATTTTTTTCATTGCATCCAAAACTTTCATCGCAGGGTCCAGAGTCAGCTTCATCCTTCTCTTAATTTTGTTTAGTAATGCTTGTCTCCGTCTGATCACTTAATTCCGAAAGGATAGGCGGGGAAGGGTACCATTCTGCCGAAATATTTGTCTAAATTTCACTACCCAAATATGTTTTGGACACATTTTTTTATACCAATGCAATGTTTGGAATAATTTCAGTATGCACTTTTTCATTTCGTCAACTTGTTGTTATAATATATATCCTATAAGCACAGAGAGTTTCTGTGCCGTCAATGTAGAGGACAAAGCAAGACAAGATTTTAATCGTCCCACTGACAGCACAAAAACTCTCCAGTGAGCTCTGGCGACCCTACTCACCGCTGGGCTTTTTTAATTTTATTTTGAAGTACCGCGACATTTGCTGAGTAAAAATTTGGCAAATAAAATTATGCGGAACATTTTATGGGAACTGATATTTTGGCAATTTCTTTTCAGTCAAACATAGGTAACTTTAGGCTGGGCTATTGTCGTCTTTATTTGTTCTGTACCTGCATAAGAGCCTCATTCGTCCATAAGCAGGTATACTGACTAGCTGCAGGTGCAGTCACATTGGCCTCGCCCCGAAGGTCGAGATGATGATTACAACTAGCAAAATGTTTTATAGAATAATATTTGCTCTTATATTTTTTACAGGCGTTTCTTATCGAAATTCTGATACCTTGCTGTCGGTTGCTGTAATACTGATGGGAAATGGGTACCGTGGCCTATGGACGTGTGCAACACCAGGCGTGTCACATGAGGCGGCGCGTCTCACATTATCCGGGGTTTGCTCCTTTATCTTAATACAGTAGTTCCATACCCAAGGGGGCATTGTATTGGCCTTAGGTCAGCCGCGTCGTAAGGTATATGATAATAACAATCTCACTCTCGTCAATTGATGACACATGACGGCGGCGTGCCGTCTTAGTTGGCTTTGGGGGTGGCTAAATTTATTTCCACTTCCTACGAGAAGGTAGATAATTCTTTAGTTGCCTCCCAGCAATTCGGCCGTTCGCTTGTGTCCACACCTCAACCCTTCGCGATATACTCACCTTGTAACGTGCTAGGCTAGTTCAGTGATTAAATAAGACAGTCAATAATAATAAGGAATCTTTTTATTTAAATATCCCAGCCGCGCAGTTACGTGTGGAAGACACAGGTACTTCCAGTGGGGACGTAACCTGTACGTGCCGTAGTATCTCAACACGCGCCTTCTAGATTTACAACTAGGTACATATATAACAAATTAATTATTACAAACCCCCACAAGTACTACTTAGGTGACAAACAAGTAACGGCCCACCTGATGGAAAGTGGTTACCGTGGCCTATGTACATGTGCAACACCAGTAGATAGTAACACTTGCGTTGCCGATCCTGTAAGCACAGAGAGTTTCTGTGCCGTCAATGTGGAAGAAAAAGCAGGACAAGCTTTTAATCGTCCCACTGACAGCACAAATTCTCCAGTGAGCTCTGGCTACCCTACTCACCACTGGGAATAAAACACAAAGTTATTATAACCGCGGTATTTTGTAGGGCGGAGGTACTTCCCCAGTCGGACTGCTCAATTGGGCGGATATACCGCCGTGTCCTACCGTGGCCTATGTACGTGTGCAACACCAGGAGCTTCACACTCGCGCTGCTGATCCTGTAAGCAATGTCGTCAATGTAGAAGACAAAGCAGCACAAAGCTTTTGTTCGTCCCACTGACAGCACAAAATCTCTCCAGTGAGCTCTGGCAACGCTACTCACCGCCGGGAACACAACACGAGGCTATTATGGCCGCGGTATTCTGTAGGGTGGAGGTACTTCTCGGACTGCTCAATTGGGACGAGAATACCGTTGTTTCCTACCTCTATCAGTCCTGTTGCCTGCCTGCGATAGCCTTGACGTCTTTTATGTATCTTTTTTAATTTTATTTTGAAGTACTGCGGCCTTCTTACATGTCAACAGTCAGAAATGAAGCTCGGTAATGTAATGACAGAAGAAAGAAATAACTAACTTCAGTTAGTGACATTGTACACAAGGAACATGTGGTAGTGGGCGAAATTCTAAAATTTCTATTTTATGTTTTATTTTGTGTGTTAGGGTGTATTTTTTATTAATGTATTTTGTGAATCAATCTTTATAATGTAAGTATTTATTACTTTTTGATCGTATGACACAACAAGCCGTCGATTCTGCTAAGCAAAATCACTGTCCATTCGATTTGATTTTAGACTTTAATTCAGTATCTTAATGTCTAAATTTAAAAGACTGCAGAGGGAATGAAGAAGTGTATAACTATTTTCATGTAATTTTGGAATTTAACGATATAGAAATACAGTCTAAAATTTAATGCCATTTTTTGCAGCGACTGTTTTATGACAGTGGTTTTGCTTTATTAGAATCGAGGGTCTGGTATGTGTCGGGCACAGGTGAATGGGCAAACCAGCCGGGGTCGACCTCATAGTACACTGCCTGGCCTGGAATTCATTACCAGCTCACGTGTTTACTTCTTCCTACAGTCCCGGGTCCTTTAAGCGGGGCGTGAAAAAGCATTTGATGAGGCCGTCAAGCTGAGTGTCACCATTGTCACACGCTATGTGTAAGTAATGGTGACCCTCTTTTTTGGGACTTTGCCTTCAGCTTACCATCAGGCAAGGCGAAGTCTAATTGACGTGTCCTATATATAAAAAAATCACTGGCCAGTTTAATAAAATTTTGAAAAAAGGGCAGGTCAGAAGTATCGAAACCGGTGAGCTTGTTTGAAAGGATTACTGATAGTAGAGGGAGCTCGTGAAGTATCTGAGGACAGAGTCAAATGGCGGGCTGCTGTCTCTGCCTACCCTGAAGGGAAAAAGGCGTGAGCGTATGTATGTATTACTTCTTACTCCAATGAAAGTATGGATATCATACTTCCATTGGAAGTCTGTCTGTCTCTTACGCTTTCACTCCTAAACTACCCAATCAGTTTTGATAAAATTTGGTATAATGATAGATTAGACCTTGAGAAAGGATCATGTCATGTTTAGGTGCGATAATCGAGATCCACGCGGGCGGAGCCGTGGGCAAAAGCTAGTTGTATGTATTCCTATCAATGTTTGCACTGCTAGGGCATCGAATGTGGCCTGGGGGTGACGGGTGGAGCCGCTTGTCACCCTAGCAGTAGCAGGCCGCGGCGACGGTGCGCCTCGCGTGCCTTTCCGGGGACGAGTTGGGGACTCTGAGGTCCCCACACCCGAGGAGAGGGCCAGATCGAGAGAGATGGCCCTGGGTCGGTCGGGGTGCGAGGGATATGCCTGTTAACCTCACCTTCGGCAACTAAAAACGACCCACAGGCGGCGTGCGTTTTGGTCGGTTCGAGTCCGACATAACCTCTCCCGCAGGCTCCGGTGGTGGGGGTATCGGTGGGGATTTTTAGCACAAGGAGGTGGGACACGACGGTATTCCAGTCCGAATTGAGCAGTCCGATTCGGGAAGTACCTCCAACCTACAGAATACCACGGCTATAATAACCTCGTGTTCGGTGGTTAGTAGGGTAGCCAGAGCTCACTGGAGAGTTTTTGTGCTGTCAGTGGGACGACCAAAGGCTTGTCCTGATTTTGTTTTCTGCACTGAGGGCACATTAAATCTCTGTTCCCACAGGGTCGCTAGCACGGATGTGACTCCACTGGTGTTACACACGTTCATAGGTCACGGTAACCACTTTCCATCAGGTGGGCCGTGTGCTTGTCTGCCACCTAAGTTGTATAAAAAAAAACGTAAAAAAAGTGCATTCTACTGCAAACTACAGCAGTTCTGTGCACTGAATAGCAACCGGTACCTTGTTAGATATTGAATTATTTGTTATTATTCCAGGATAACATTTAACCCCGACGAGTGGCGCAGTTGCTACTGCCCTGACCTCCACTTTTGTCTGCTGAGGATTCTCAAAATGACTGTGAGTATATAATCCTCTACCTAGCCCAATAGGAAAGAGGTGTGGTGGCCACTTGTTATTAATTTTTCCCTCAATCCATTTGAGAATAAAACCCTCAGTGCACCAGTCCGACTTGCACTTTCTGCTTCTTTTTCGTTCGTTCTTTCGTTTTTTCTGGTTCTTTTTTTTGTAATTTACCTCAGCTTGCCTTAAGACGCGGTGTAGTCAAGGATCAATCTTTTTTTTTTAAACCACTTAGGTGGCAGGCAAGCACACGGCCCACCTGATAGAAAGTGGTTACCGTGGCTTATGGACGTATGCAACACCAGGGGTATTACACTCGCGCTGCCAACCATGAAGAAACCTTCTGATGCCCCTCTTGAAGAACCTCATATTGTAGGTGCTTGGGAAAACCGCAGCAGTGAGGTCATTCCACATCTTAAGTGTGCGTGGGATGAAGTTGTTTAGTATTTAATGAAAAAGATTATTATAAAGTAGATGAATATATTAATGATAAAAAAGCATGGTGATTCTAATCTCTTGCTTGCTCGCGCAATATAAATTGTAAACAATACCATAGGTATTTAAGAAAGATAATCTAGTTCTAATATAGTTCGCTGAGTTTCTTGCTGGTATCTTCTCAATAGAACTAACCTACCGAACCAGTGAAATCATATCCAATGCTTTAAACTACCTTATTTAATATTTTTATAATATTTCTTGACATAATTGAAGTTATGTGTGTATTTATCGCAGGTTTATAAGTGCCCGGTTAATGGCAATAGGCTCGCCACCTATTACATTGGGACCTAAACATAAACTGGCGAAATGTGGGTGCTAGCATCTCTGCCTACCCCTTCGGGGATATAGGCGTGAGTTTATGTTATGTTATGTCTTGACATAATTGTAAAATAATTGCTCTTTATGTGCCTAAACTGAATTAATGAAATTGATTCTTGTTCCCGGCAGAGCAGAATTTGGACCACCCCATTTCTTCCCATGCGGAGTCGTACAAGGTTGAGCACAAGCTGTTTAGTATCAGACAGATAAATACAGTCTAGACTTAGCCAGGAAGACGGCAATAGGCTCACCCTATTGTTGGACCAAATTCAATAATTGGTGAAATGTAGGTGCTAATTCACCTCTACCTAACCCTCTGGGGATAAAGGCGTATTTATGTATTCTTTGATTGATGTCGGGTAGAGTCTTCTAATCGTTAATATTTAAATTATTTGTTCTTCAGCGCAAAACCTTAGCTGGCAACTAGGCGCCACCATGGAAGGCGACATGGGACATGGGAGATCCAGCCAGCGAGTTGCGGCTATCATCAAGGGCTTGGAAGAATCTGGAGTAGTCCTCACAATGCTGAACCGGCCGAGGGAGCAGCTGTGTAGGAGGAATTCTTCGAAGCAGTTTGCAGGTCAGTCATTGGCACTAGCTGGTGGAGGCAGTTGGGAAAGAGAGCCAGCACTCTGAGAATAGTTCTGTACATGTGGTAACCACCATCATCATCATCATCCCAGCGTTACTACGGTTGCGTCCAAAGGTTCCACAACGAGGTCCTTTTTTTATCATATAGAACACGTCAATTAGACTTCGCCTTGCCTGATGGTAAGCTGCAGGCAAAGTCACAGAAAAGAGGGACACCATTACTTACACATACCGTGTGACAATGGTGACACTCAGCTTGACGGCCTCATCATATGCTTTTTCACGCCCCGCTTAAAGGACCCGGGATTGTAGGAAGAAGGAAACACGTGAGCTGGTAATGAATTCCAGGCCTTAATGGTGCTACAGAGGAAAGAGTCTCCGAACCGCTTGGTTCTTGATCGGATGTTCTGCACCGTGTGCGGGATGACATCTAAGACCTGCACGTCTTGTCCTAAGTTCGGAGCTTTTCCAGTTTAATTGCGTCGCGGTTCTTTTTCTATATTTTCTGTGAAGCGACTGCCATCTAACATCCACTGCCCATTGACGAAATCGAAGTATCGCAGGTAAATCAGTTGTTGGTCTTTTTTGGGCTCCAACTACCCTTAGCTCTTCGAGGCACGGAAGTACCCAGCTCAATGTAAATAGTTAAATTATTTTTGTACCACTTAGGTGACAAGCGCACGGCCCACCTGATAGAAAGTGGTTACCGTGGCCTATGGACGTGTGTAACACCAGAGAAGCCACACTCGCGCTGCCGACCCTGTAAGCACAGAGTTTCTGTGCCGTCAGTGTAGAGGACAAAGCAGGACACGCCTTTAGTCATCCCACTGACAGCACAAATTCTCCAGTGAGCTCTGACTACCCTACTCACCGCTGGGAACACATGAAGTTATTATAACCGCGGTATTCTGTAGGGTAGTACATAATGGTCTGGGTGTGTCCGTGCCTCAGAGAGTACGTTGAGCCGTAGGTCCTGGTTGCCACACAAACATCTATTTATTTATTTATTTCATAGTAGGAAAACTTACAGCTATCAATTATTAGTGTTACAAAGATATTTAAAATTATAGACGGCCAATGAAAAGTTTTCACTGATAAATATTGGTTGAAAATATTGAGTAAGCGGTATACAATTTACATAGACACATAAATTTAACGTTTTTTAAACGTTTAATTTTCAACTGACTATGACTATGTTTTGACATTTTATAGGTTGATTGTAAGCACTTTTCAGACATTTTCTTTATCAATTTCAATTATTATATTATTTTTGTATAACAATCAGCCAAAGCTGTGCATATCTATAATTGGTGTAACACATACCTAATAACATCTTGCATTACTACTCATAAGACAATGTTTGTGTATACACTGTTGATATGCCTAAATAAATAAATAAATAAATAAACAAGTCAAGATCGACTCTACAGTCGTATAATACCCGTAAGGACTGCTACCAGTCCTTACGGGTATTTGAAGCCCTAGTCTCAACTACCGCACATTTATATAGCCAATTAGATGTGGAGGTAAAATGGCAGTCGCTTCACAGAAAGTACCGAAGTTCAATCGCGATGCAGTTAGATTGGATTCTATCATCGCACCTCTCACCATAGGCAGGGAATCATCCCCACACATTGCGACCCGAGACGGTGCGCACTGTGTGGTATGAAAGAAACTTCATCCCGCGCACACTCAAACTGTGGAATGACCAGCTGCGGTTTTCCGAAGCACCTACAATATGGAGTTCTTCAAGAGGGGCATCAGAAGGTTTCTTCATGGTCGGCAGCACGAGTGTAACACCCCTGGTGTTGCATACCTCCATAGGCCACGGTAACCACTTCCTTATGTGGTATAAAAAAAAAATCGGAGTCCGGACTCCGACGTGGAAGCTTTAGACGCGATTGGGAGTAACACTGAAATGGCGACGCCAACTGAGCTTAGAACCAAAAGGCACAAAGCTTAGAGTTTATAGTCTGATCAATTGATAGATAGATCTATTAATTGACCTCTGTGGCGTAGCGGTAGAGCATTCGACTGCTATGCAGAGGGCGCGGGTTCAAGACCCACTCAGTGCAAATATTTGTATGCAAGAATATGTATATTTGCATTGGTCTGGGTGTTTCTATGCATAATATGTAGGTGGAGGATGTTTATCCGCATTCTAGATCCCATTACACAAGCTAGTTAAGCTATGCTTACCATGGGTCTAGATAGCGTTGTGTAGAATGTCGTGGAATATTTATTTATACTTAGATAGATGAGAGAATGAATGAAAGAAGACTAACGAAACAGGTGTATGAGGCGAGTGTGGATGGTACCGTCGGAAGGGGAAGACCTAGGCGCACATACCTGGACCAAATCGGGGAAGTTTTAGAAAAGGGGCAGGTCAGGAGTACTCTAAACCGACGAGCATGAATGAAGAATGTAATGAGAGTGAATAAAGCGAGATTAGTATGTCAGGATCGTAGCAAATGGAGATCCGTGATCTCTGCCTACCCCTATTGGAGACAGGCGTGATTTTATGTATGTATGTATGTAGATAGATAATTCTTAATTGTACACCAATAGATTACAGAAGAACTAGTAGGTAGCATGCATACAGTTTAATGTACAATGGGCGGCCTTATAGCTGGAAGCGATTTCTTCCCGGCAGCCTTGGGATGGACAGTAATGTAATAAAGCAAAAGATTTTGTGTAGTTAGTAAATAAACTAACTAGAAACAAGGTGTATTAAAAACAAAAAGAAAGGAAGATATAGAGAGAAGTTCAAATAAATTAAATAAAAATACAACTTTAGCACATAAATTAATCTGATATTCTTTCAGCAATGAGGGTAGCCACCCGTGACAGGTGTACCGTGGAGACCAACACAGAAGTCTCTGCATCCAGGTCCATCCATAATAGCCACAGAGGGGTACAGATTTCGGATGATAGGTACACGAGCTGTTACCAGGTGTGTGGTACCTCTGTATGTATACCTAATAATGTATTTTAACGAGAAGGACACGAAGGTATTTTCGTTCAATTGAGCAGTCCGACTGGGGAAGTACAAAGTCAAAGTCAAAAATCATTTATTCTGTATAGACCATCATATCGGCACTTACAAAACGTCAACAAAAAAGGAACGTGAATATCAGTTTACTAAATGGATCACCGGTTCGAAACGCGGCCCCGACCTGAGAAGACTCCGGCAAGAAACTCAGCGGGTATTTCTTTTTTTGGTCTATTTACAAACATACACTTAGTCTACTTAATCTAAATACAAAAAATTATTTGAGTAGCATAATTGAGTGAACAGCTATATGAGCTGTTCAAGCTTGTTTATCATCCAAGTATTCTTGCACAATTTCTGGCACAATTTACGTTTAACTATATTTCACCTCTGCCCTACAGAATACCGCGGCCATAATAACCTCGTGTTGTGTTCCCGGTGAGTAGGGTAGCCAGAGCTCACTGAAGAGTTTTTGTGCTGTCAGTGGGAAGACCAATAGCTTGTCCTGCTTTGTCTTTTACATTGACGGCACAAAACCTCTCTGTGCTTACAGAGTTGGCAACGCGAGTGTGACTTACTTGGTTTTGCACATGTGCGTAGGCCACTATAACCACTTTTAATCAGGTGGGCCGCGTGAGCTTATCTGCCACTTAAGAGGTATAAAAGTTGGTAATGCTAAAATATCGGGTTGTCTTACCTTGGAGAGAAAGAGAGGTGTGTTATTGAGACGTAAAAATAATAAATAAATTGACTCACCAGTGGAAATTAACTAAAAAATAATATACTGTTAATCTTTTAGAGCTAGAAGCCTTAAAGAATCCCAATAGTATAACTATTGGTCTGGTACTAAAAGCACTAGCAAGCTAATTTATAAGTGCTGTCATAAGAACACTTAAAATTTAATTTAGTATTACCACAGATAAGTGACTGTTGTACACAGATAGCAAAATGCTAGTATGTAAGGAATATACACTATTGGAAAATTAATTCTTAACACTGTTGAACACTGAACACTTCAACTACACAACAATTTCAACAAAAATTTCACTAATTTTTTACACACTGGTAAGACAATGAGGGTAGAAAAAAAATACTCACCGGCTGTTCTCACATATAAAAAGCTGAAAAAATCCGTTATTGGGCGCTATTGAAACATATTATACTTGATGAAGATGAAGAGCCTATCAACCTAGATGTAGAGTTTCTGCACTTGTCTGCTTGTTAAGCTTGTTGTTGAGGAGTGCTTAGAGAAAAGATTCCTTGGTTCACACACACTTTAATTACGTAGTAATGTAAAGGTTATACAAATAAAAGTGAGTTGGCGTTTCCTTTCTCTAATGTGTTTACCGCGTGGCAGTAATTGCACTACTGATCTGTTTTATACATATGAAAATGTAATCTTGACACAGGCAGGTTGCTGCGTCAGCCAAATATGCACAGTACAAGACTGTACACTAGATTTATATATTTAAACTTTTTTTAAAGACTTCCATGTAGGACCTTAAGATTTTTTCCGACCGAACAATTCAAGTCTAATTACTATACACCTTTGAGCACGGGTTGCGCACTTCTGCTCTTCCTTGCCATAATTTAGTCTAGACTGACTTTTAAGGTTGCGACAGCTGTCTGACCGAGAGGAAGTTCCACCCCAGTCTCATTCTCAAATTGTAAAGGAAGAAATTTCGGAAATCTACACAAATTTTATAAAGCTGAAGAGTTTGTTTGTTTGAACGCGCTACTCTCAGGAACTACTGGTTCAAATTGAAAAATTGTTTTTCTGCTGCATAGCCCGTTTGTCGACGAAGTTTAAGGCTTTATAACATCACGCTACTATAAAAGAGAGCGGAGCAGTAATCATAAATGTCAAAAAATCCGGCACATTGCCATATATTATTTATAAATTAATTTATAGTGATACGGGGTTTCAGAAACAGCCATAAGCGAAGCTGGGGCGGGTCGTTTAGTTGAAATACGAGTATAAAATTCGACCGAAAAGCCTACATCTATTTTTAAAAGTAGTAGAAAAGTCTTTGATCAGTATTATACATTTCTGCCCAACCCTTTGAGAGTTTACAGGCCTGATAATATGCTCTCTTGATCCTTCAGGTAGCCCACTGCAGCGTCAGGCCTAGCTCGCCTCCTGTCACCGTCTCAGAGTTTCCCCCTCAGAGGTCAACTCCGAGCTACTGTAAGTACCTTCATACATACATATAATCACGCCTCTATCCCTGAAGGGTTAGGCAGAAGTGAATTAACACCCAGATTTCACCAATCACTGAATTCGGTGCCACGTAGTAGGGGGTGAGCCTATTGCCGAGTACCTTCACTGTGCGGAAATCCCCTCGCCAGAGCCGGTGGGGGAGGTAATATCGAACTCGAACCGACTAAAACGCACGCCGTCTGAGGGTCGTAAGTTGCCGAGGTGGGATTGCTGGAGGCAGATCCCTCGCAACCCGGTCGAACCTACGGATGCTTGTGAAGTGTTTAGAGACAGAAGCAAAACGCTGACTGTCCTCCCCAGAGGGAAAATGGCGTGAGTGTATATGTAGTATGTAAACACCTCAACAAAGTCTAGGGAACAAGATGACCCCAATTATTTTTTTTCGTGTAAATCTTGTTTTGCAAATAACTGGCAGCAAATAAATAAAAATAGAATAAAGTAGATTACAGAGTTGTTCGAAATTTAAAAATAAATTTAAATAAGTAATGATTTTCGAATATGGAGGGAAAACTTTTAAAAGTGTTTGATTGTGCAGTTTCTCTGAGGCAAAATAAAAATTATTTTTTTTGATTGTAAATAACGTTTATTATCAATAATACGTCTTTTACGTATGGTTTGTGCATTTTTGTGACTGTAGTCATCATGTCACGTCGTCATTTAAGTCGCGAAGAAATGTTAAGGGCTTTTTTTTTTTTTTTTTACGTGCGCAAAATCCCCACGCATACCTCCCCACCGGAGCCGGTGGAGGAGGTTATGTCGGACTCGAACCGACTAAAACGCACGCCGCCTGTGGGTCGTTTCGGTTGCCGAAGGTGAGGTTGACAGGCATATCCCTCGCACCCCGGCCGACCCAGGACCATCTCTCACGATCTGGCCCTCTTCTCGGGTGTGGGGACCACAGAGTCCCCAACTCGTCCCCGGAAACGGGGAGGCGCGCCACGCAATGTTAAGGGCTGTTGGTATGCTGCAAGCTGGACGAACTCAACGCGACGTAGCGGATGCTGTCAACACCCAACCAAGCGTAATTTGCAGATTATGGGCACGCTACAGGTCTACAGGGGATGTTGCCGAACGTCACAGGGGACGAAATAGGGTTACTACCCCGCGACAAGATCGTTTCTTGCAAAATTCCGCAAGGCGGCAACCCACGATTACTGCTCGTCTGTTGGTCGCAGGCCTCCAGTCTCAGCATCAAGTGGTTATTAGCGATCAAACTGTCAGAAGAAGACTACACGAAGCCAATCTTTATGCTCGCAGACCGCTTAAGGTTCCAGCTCTTCGACGTGGAAATCGAGGTCGTCGCTTATTGTGGGCTAACGCACATTTACAGTGGACCGACCATCAATGGGCACGGGTTCTGTTTTCCGACGAATCTTGCTTCGGTTTTCATCCTGATTCGAGAAGAGTGCGTATATGGCGAGTTCCTGGACGTCGGAGTCGTCTCCAGAATCCGCAAGAAGTTCATCCTTACCAAGGTGGAACAATCATGGTATGGGCTGGAATTCGCCTTGGTGGAAGGACCAACCTCGTTTGGATACGGGGCAATTTGAATGCAAACCAATACATTCAGGAGGTTATACACCCCATGGTAATCCCTCATCGACAGCAGTTCGGTCAAGATTTTATGTTCATGCAAGATAATGCATGGTCACACACCGCGAGGGTAGTGGTCAATGCGTTAAGCGAGCACAATATGACGACGTTGGAATGGCCTGCTCAGTCTGCCGACCTCAATCCCATAGAGCATGCCTGGGATTTGCTTGGGAGAAGAGCTTTCAGTGATTCTTTGGAAAATCTGAACACTGAAGAACAACTTTTTTTACACCTTCGCAGTGTATGGAGCCATATTCCACAGACGATGATTGACAATCTCATACTAAGTATGCCACGCCGTTGTCGAGCTGTTGCTAATGCTTTAGGAGGTCCTACAGATTATTAAAAACGTTTAAAGTACCTACGGTTAATTACTGTATTTCTTACTACCTCGTTATTTTTGTGCCTAATCATAGAAGGTTGTAATACTCAATATTGGCACTATTCAATTCTTTCTTAAAAAAAAAAAAATTGGTATGAAAATGTTTTTATTAAAATTAAAAACGGTATAAAAATACCCTTCTATTGATATAAAACACTCACTATTACAAGAAAGGGTTTTTAAATAAAAACTAGAAATGTCCTTGTTCCCTAGACTTTGTTGATGTGTGTATTTCGACAACGCCGCATCACTGAAGAGCTGCCTATTTTATTTTTGTTTGATCGATGACGTATTTCATCTTTCATCGTATTGTCAGAAGTACAGATTTGTCTCTAATGTGGTTCCCGGCAGAGTAGAATTTGAACTACCCCATCCCTTCCCATGCGGTGTCGTACAAGGCGACTAAGAGGTAAGGCTGTTTAACATCAGACAGATATATACAGCCCAGACTCAGCTTCAGATGCATGGCTCGAGTCAACAATGGTGCCGGGAATACGAGACTCACCCCCTATTACGTGGGACCAAATACAATTATTGGTGAACTTTGTAACCCCGGATGGTTAGGCAGAGGTGTTAATTTACCTCTGAGAAATAGTGCCCGGAATACGGCAATAGATCCCCTATTACGTGGGACCGAATGAAATTATTGGTGAAATGTGGGTGTTAATTCACCTCTGCCTATCCCTTCAGGTATTAAGGCGTGATTATATGTATGTATGTAAATGTATTGGTATATAATAAAGTATTATATATCTATCTATTTACAGACAGCAAAGAAGGGTATAACTCCTTTGCGAACTGTTTATAAGCTTCTATATTACTAGTAGTAAACAGCGCTCCTTAAAATGGGGCTCCGTCGACAAAATGTACCAATTAGCCTTATTCCTTCTCCGCAGTTGAAGGCAACTTCAAGGTCGGCGGTAACGAGTGCTGTGACCACAGGGAGACGACAAGATCAGTTCGGATCAGGCGAACAGATCGTAAGCATGTTTATTTATAAGTTTTTGACTAGCTGGCCTCGGCCTCGTCCGCGTGTACCAGCAGCGTTTGCTCCCGTTCCCACTAGCCATGGGAGCCTATTCCCAGGATTATGTGTGGTGTGTTATTATATGATATATCCCTGTATCAAAGAATCAATTTCATTTATTCAGTTTAGGCACATAAAGAGCACATATGAACGTCAAAATTTTGCAATTAGATATGTCAAGAAATAATATAAAAATATTAAATAGGAATGTAAAAATAAACCATCGGAAAATGATTCTTTCGCTGGTTCGGTAGATTAGTTCTACTGAGAAGATACCAGCTAGAAACTCAGCGAACTACATTGGAACTAGATAATTTTTCTTTTTTTAAATTTGCTTTAGTTTACTATTTATTTTGTGCGAGCAAGCAAGAGACTTATGTTGACCACGCATTAACATCATTAAGGTACTCATCCACTTTATAGTAACCTTTACTCAATAAAGTTTCTTTCATACATACATACATAAAATCACGCCTTTATCCCCGGAGGGTTAGGCAGAGGTGAATTAACACCCACATTTCACCAGTAACTGTATTCGGTCCCACGTAATAGGTGGTGAGCCTATTGCCGTATATCAGACTCTATAGTTGACTCAAACCCCACATCTGAGACTGAGTCTGGGCTGTATATATCTCTCTGATGTTAAACAGCCCTATCCCTTAGTCGCCTTGTACGACGCCGCATGGGAAGAGATGGGGTGGCCCAAATTCTACTCTGCCGGGAACCACTTCTTCTTTCACTTCTATTTTAAATTTATTAATTGGCATATTTATCAAGTCCTGAGGGATTTTATTAAATATTTTTATACAGCTGCCTACAAATGAATCACCAACCTTGTGAAGCCTAAGTTTTGGTACAACTAGTTTATTTTTATTTCTCGTATTAAAATTGTGTACAAAAAGAAGAAAGGGGTTTGGGTAAAGTTGGCGTCCTTTTGTAACTGAGCAGCCATTAATTACAAAAAGCGTTGGTAGCTTAGTGGTTAAGTATTCGGCCTTACGATCGAGAGGTCCGGGTTCGAATCCTGGCTATTACACTACCGACGTGAGCCCACTCCTAACACAAGCAATTTAGCTTAGCTGGAGGGGTTAGAGGGAATATTAGTAATTACGGTTGCTAATAATAGTTAAAAGTTAATAGTTGTAAGGAGGCAGGACACGGCGGTATTTCCGCCCAATTGAACAGTCCGACTGGGGAAGTACCACCGCCCTACAGAATACCGCGGTTATAATAACTTCGTGTTGTGTTCCCAGCGGTGAGTAGGGTAGCCAGAGCTCACTGGAGAATTTGTGCTGTCATGTGATGACTAAAGGCTTGTCCTGCTTTGTCCTCTACACTGACGGCACAGAGACTCTGTGCTTACAGGGTGGGCAGCGCGAGTGTGGCTTCTCTGGTGTTACACACGTCCATAGGCTACGGTAACCACTTTCCATCAGGTGGGCCGTGCGCTTGTCTGCCTAGTGGTATACCTAGTGGTATAAAAACAAAGTTAAGAAATCACGTCTTGTGCCATAACAACTAACATGCAACACTGCAAAAACTATAGACGTGACACTTGTTGCCAGCTCCCTCTCTAAAGTAATACGTACAAGGCGACTAAGGGATAGGGCTGTTTAATATCAGACAGATATATACAGCCCAGATTTAGTCTCAGATGCATGGCTCGAGTCAACAATGGCCTGGAATACGAGACTCACCCCCTATTACGTGGGACCAAATACAATTATTGGTGAAATGTGGGTGTTAATTCACCTCTGCCTAACCCTCCGGGGATAACTCGTAGTATATATAGGGTCTAGTAAATAAAATTATCAATTTCATCCGTAAAACCAAACTGTAGTATTTCAATTATCCTCCGCAATAGCTATAAGTATTTTCTTTCTCGAGTGTAAATCCCGTCTTGGACGTTCACTTTTTTCGATCTAAAGGCCGTTTTCTAGAACGTCATTCAATCTTGAATCTCGATTTATCTGAGGACATAATGATTTGACAGATTATCTATACAATCTAACTTCAGACAAAACTGAGTACCATTCTAGAATCTGGACCTAAATACGGGCCTAAATCTATATTTAAGTAATATTCTTTCTCGCTATATCGAATTCATTACGACCATTATATACACATATAAATAATAGGCTCGCCACCTATTACATTGGGACCTAAACATAAACTGGCGAAATGTGGGTGCTACCCCTTCGGGCATATAGGCGTGAGATTATAAAAAAATAATTCTTTTAATTCCAGGCTCAATGAATAAATTGCATTCCTGTGACACCGAAGCATTTGCGCTCTCACTCAGGAAGTACCCCAGCTTCCCAGTCTTCAAGACAGTCTCCAGCGAGATGGTGGCCAAGCTCCAGAAGTCTCTCCAGAGGCATCCGATCCTCGCGTCGAAGAGGACTTCCTCCAGTGAAATGTTGGAGAAGATCCTCAGACAAACTCAAGCACAATTTTGTTAGTAACATCTTATGACATTAGTAAGGGGTGTGCTATTCTGTTTTGTACTGCAACACTTCGTTATCGCTAACGGTTTGTGGAGGTGAGATGGCAGTTGCTTCACGGAAAATATCGAAGACCAGTCGAACACGCTGTAAGACTGAGAAAAGCGGACCTGCCACCTAGACAAGTGGCAATTTGTTGCGTAGGTATATAACAGTCGTCAAAGTTTGTCCTAAACGTCAAATCACATATCTGCCTGTTGTCTCTGCCTACCCCGGGCCCCTAATATCCAACCACACGTCCAGGGCCTCGATTCTGCTAAAGCAAAACCACTGTCATATCCCGGACACTCCTAAAAATTCATGTAATTTTAGATTTTAAACCAATCGATAAAAGTTCAAAATTAAAAGGTAAAAAAATAGGAGGAGGTAGGACACGGCGGTATTCCCGTCCGAATTGAGCAGTCCGACTGGGGAAGTACCTCCGCCCTACAGAATACCGCGGTTATAATAACTTCGTGTTGTGTTCCCTGCGGTGAGTAGGGTAGCCAGAGCTCACTGGAGAATTTGTGCTGTCAGTCGGATGACTAAAGGCTTGTCCTGCTTTGTCCTCTACACTGACGGCACACAATCTCTGTTCTCACAGGGTCGGCAGCTCGTATGTGACTCCTCTGATGTTACACACGTTCATAGGTCATGGTAACCATTGTCCATCAGGTGGGCCGTGTGCTCGTCTGCCGCCTAAGTTGTATAAAAAAAAGTACAAAATTAAAAGGCTAATTAATAGGAGGAGGTAGGACACGACGGTATTCCCGTCCGAATTGGGCAGTCCGACTGAGGAAGTACCTCCGCCCTACAGAATACCGCGGTTATAATAACTTCGTGTTGTGTTCCCAGCGGTGAATAGGGTAGCCAGAGCTCACTGGAGAGTTTTTGTGCTGTCAGTGGGAAGACCAAAGGCTTGTTCTGATTTTGTGTTCTGCACTGAAGGCACATAAAATCTCTGTTCTTACAGGGTCGGCAGCACGGATGTGACTCCACTGGTGTTACACACGTCCATAGGCCACGGTAACCATTTTCCATCAGGTGGGCCGTGCGCTTGTCTGCTACCTAAGTAGTATAAAAAAACTTACTTGCTATAGAACAACCATAGCCTTTCTATGGACCTCTCGCCATTGCAAAGCTATAAATAACTTAAAACCTTTACATTTTAGCTCCAGCACGCAGCCCAATAAGCTCTCTTTCACTTCATAAAGACCAAAGTTCAAAATGGAAGCAGATGAAGTACCTGCAAACGTTCAGGACTAAAGATGTTAGAGAGAACAGACGGACAGAAAGACCGAAGAACAGAAGAGAAGATGACGCTAGAAGAAACATGTGTACTAGCAATGATACGCCAAGATTTGACATAAGAACTGCTAAACGGACAGGGTCTCCACAAAAGTAAGTCAATCATGATAATCTTTTGTGTTCTCGGTTGCATTCAAAAGCATGCTCTTTGGATTTATTTTTTATACCACTTAGGTGGACAGACAAGCGCACGGCCTACTTGATGGATAGTGGTTACCGTGGCCTATGGACGTGTGTAACACTAGAGAAGCCACGCTCGCGCTGCCGATCCTGTAAGCACAGAGGACAAACAGGACAAGCCTTTAGTCATCCCACTGACACCACAAATTCTCCAGTGAGCTCTGGCTATCCTACTCACCGCTGGGAACACAACACGAAGTTATTGTAACAACGGTATTCTGTAGGGCGGGAGGTACTTCCCCAGTCGGACTGCTCAATTGGGCGGAAATACCGCCGTATCCTATCCTTCACGGTATATAAGGAAGTTCAGTGTTCAGCAGTTAGATCAGACTGGAACAAGTGAACCGCGGGCACCGAGGTGAAGGCCTCGGCAGCCACCGCACTAACGTAATAATATTGATGATACCTGTGGAAAGACCCTTGCTCAAAACCGCCTCCCCTTCCAGCCGCACAGAGGGTTTCAGCACCAAGTACGACTACCTGAAACCCTCGTCTCAGCCCTCACCGCAGTCCTCTAAATCCTTCCGCACTCGCCGCTCCGAGCGAGACCTCCAGTACAACGAGATACGAAGACACGTTCGGAGTGCTATCAGAGAAATCTACAATCAAAATTCTGTTGTAAGTGTACTTTCTATTGGCACTAGTTATTTGTTACTCAATTACGCGAAAAAAGGTTCATTATATTTAGGTTGTCAATTGACTGCACCCCGCCTCCCGCCTTATGGTAAGCTGGGGTGACGAAAACTCCAAAGAATAGTGGCTACCATGGCAGGCCCTGTACTCCTGTTCCTAAAATGGCGGCCCCTACCATTACGGCCTCGACTTCGAAAGATACTTTTCTTAAAGCACTATAGGGAACACGTGCGCAGACCTTCGATTTCGCCACAGACACTGCAAAAATTACATTTCATTTTAGACTTTAATGTCATGTGCTTAAAGTCTAAATTAAATGTCTTCTTGTAGAGTGAATGAAAAAGTAAGAACTCTTTTTATTTAATTTTCGACGTTATTGAAATATATTTTTTTTATACCACTTAGGTAGCAGACAAGCACACGGCCCACCTGTTGGAAAGTGGTTACCGTGGCCTATGGACGTTTGTAACACCAGAGGAGTCACACTCGCGCTGCGGACCATGAAAAAACCTTCTGATGCCCCTCTTGAAGAACCCCATATTGTAGGCGCTTGGGAAAACCGCAGCAGGGAGGTCATTCCACAGCTTGAGTGTGCGTGGAATGAAGTTTCTTTCATACCGCACAATGCGCACCGTCTCAGGTCGCAATGTGTGGGGAAGAATTCCCTGCCTATGGCGAGAGGTGCGATGATAGAATGTAGCTGTGGGCATCATGTCAAATTTAGTGCCAACTTAGTGGTATAAAAAAAAATAGTGCTTCACCGGTATCGGGTACAGGAACGAAGCTACCGGTGGTTAGGGCTCCAGAGAAAGGAACTTCCGCACGACGCGCCGTATCACGAAGCACATCCTTCTGCATCTGGCCCTTGACCCAACCATCTAACCCGAGCCTCTTTAGGTGTTGGTCGAGGATCTTTGCTATTAGTCCATTGACTGACACGACTATTAAAAAAATACATACATACATATAATCACGCCTTTATCCCCGGAGGGTTAGGCAGAGGTGAATTAAACTATTGGTACTATTATTATTAATAATGCGATGATGGTTTGTTTCAGGTGTTCCCTATGTGTCCCAAGGTACAGAAACGATACGACGAGCACAAGAAACACTGTTCAGGCAGGGGAAGCGATATACGGGTTTGTACATACATACATACATACATACAATCACGCCTTCATCCCCGAAGGGTTAGGCAGAGGTGAATTAACACTCACATTTCACCAATCATTGAATTCAGTCCCACGTAATAGGGGGTGAGCCTATTGAAGACTTCAGGGGCACTATTGTTGACTCAAGCAATGCATCTAAAGCTGAGTCTGGACTGTATATATCTGTCTGGTGTTAAACAGCCCTATCCCTTAGTCGCCTTGTACGACACCGCATGGAAAGTGATGGGGTGGTCCAAATTATACTCTGCCGGGAACCGGTTTTATATTATTATTTTTTTAAAACTATTTTAGTAGTAGTTACTACTACTAAGTAGTAAGTCTCCTAAAACTAGACAGAACAATAATGGGGACAATAACGGGCCACTGCCCTCTCCACAAGCACCTATACACTATCGGTGTTGCGGACAGTCCCCTTTGCAGGGGGTGTTATGTTGCCGAGGAAACGACCGCCCACGTAATACTGTAACGCGAGGCAGTAGCCCATCAACAATCACAAATCCTCGGTACAGTGAGGTCGCTCCGCGAAGCCTGTGAAGCCCCCAGTAAGCTTCTGCGTTTCTGGGCAGAGTTAAGTTGGCTACTCTAGCCAGTACTCTGCACGCACAATAGCCCAAAAGGAGGCTAGGTGCGGATAAGGGAGTCCCTTTCCATACTACTAAGTAGTAGTTAACACGAAGTCCTACTTCCTTCTTAAACTTCCTACTACTTCCTAAAAAAAAAAATCTAAATTTGTGAAGATGATTGCCTTGATCACTCGCACCAAATGTATTTCCGCCCAATTGAGCAGTGCGACTGGGGAAGTACCTCCGCTCTACAGAATACCGCGGCTATAATAACTTCGTGTTGTGTTCCCAGCAGTGAGTAAGGTAGCCAGAGCTCACTGGAGAGTTTGTACTGTCAGTGGTAGACACTATAGGCTTGTCCTGCTTTGTCTTCTACTGACGGCACAGAAACTCTATATTCACAGGGTTGGCAGCGCGACTGTGACTCCTCTGGTGTTACAAGCGTCCATAGGCCACGGTAGCCGCTTTCCATCAGGTGGGACGTGTGCTTGTCAGCCAAATAAGTGGTATAAAAAAATCCAAATTCCACCACGGGCAATAGCTGGGATAAAATAAAGAGTAATAGTACTCTTGAACCTCTTTTGAAACAAATATACCTAACTATTGTAAATCGTAAACCTCTAGGAATAAAATATTTTACTTTCTATATTCTTTCTTTCTATGTTATCGAAATATTTCAGGTGCCGTATCAACAGCAGAGACAAGGTAATTGTGTTTTGATTATTTGGTTATAATTTTAGTGTCTGACAGATTGGCAAACCGATTTCAACTGAACTGGAAAAAGACTCAGTGGATGAACTTCACTATCCGGGCTAAAAGAGTCGTTAAATGAGTTCGCCGCCGGTCTTTTCAACAGGCTTGCATGGCTTCAATATGCAGAACTTCATAGTTATTTATACCCTGCTGAGTTCAACCCTGAATCTGAGTAACCTGCTATTAAGTCCAATGAATGGTTTAGTCTTCTCTTAGACATTTCTTTCGAGACAGTTTTTCGCTATTGTATTGAGGAGAATTGATAAAGGCATGCTTAGGTTTGGATACATGGAACGAATGAGTAGTTATTGAGTGAATGTAACATTGAAGTAGGTTATAAACAGTAATCTCAGTTCAGTTAAATAAGTGATGTCTTGAATAAAAGGCAGGTCATAAGTACTTAAAACCGATGAGTTTGTTTTTTTTTTAAATAGAACACGTCAATTAGACTTCGCCTTGCCTGATGGTAAGCTGAAGACAGTCTCAGAAAAGAGGGTCACCATTACGTACACATAACATGTGACAATGGTGACACACAGCTTGACGGCCTCATCATATGCTTTTTCACGCCCCGCTTAAAGAACCCGGGACTGTAGACTGTAGGACATCTCCAGGAAAATGATTGAGCCATTGTGGTGAGAGGTTTGGTTAACCAACTTACACTCGTCATTGCCGAGTCTAGCTGTTTCTGGTTACGCCGCGAGAATGCTCTTTAATGCAACCATAGTGATCGGTAAATTGTTATTACTCGTGGTTCAATTAATACACCAGGAGGATTACATCTCTGTGGAACAACAAATAAATGACTAAAATTAGTAAATGGAACAACTGCTACATAAAGTTTTCAAAGGATACTCTCAGTAAACTGTCGAATATTCTAGAATATAACTTAGATACGAAGGCATCTGTAAACAAATATGTTGATGAACGTTTCACTGCGCAGCGTCCATCTCGGGGCTGTACCGCTTGCTCGACTTTCTCGGCAGCTATGTGACACCACGCATTTGTGTAAGTACCTATTCATCAGTCGTATTTTTAGGAAACTGTCTTCTTCAGACTTTTACAGAACCTTCCAACCCCGAGAGGAAATACTCAGAGGGTCGTCCATCAATGAACAGATTATGTTGGCTCACCCATGAGCGGGGTGACTAGAGAAGCCGCCTGTCATCCTGGCAGAAGCAGGCCGCGACGTCGGCGCGTCTGGCGCGCCTCCCCGTTTCCGGGGACTATGTGGTCCCCACACTCGAGGAGAGGACCACATCGTGAGAGAAGGCCCTGGATCGGCCGGGGTGCGAGGGATATGCCTGTCAACCTCACCTTCGACAGCCAAAAACGACCCACAGGCGGCGTGCGTTTTGGTCGGTTCGAGTCCGACATAACCTCTTCCACCAGCTCCGGTGAGGGAGTATCGGTGGGGATGTTGCGTACGTAAAAAAAAAGGTTAGTTGGCTTGGGCTTCAAAGATCTTGGTTAGCCTCGCACGAAGAGATGATAACCTGGTGTGTCTGGACATCACCTAACCAGAGACAGGCCCACACCTAACGGGCCAGCGCTTGGGTGTTCCATCATTGGGTGCGTAATATTGTTGACTCACTTAAGAAGTCGAGGTCTATGGCACAAATTGGAAGTTTGTTTTGGTGTGGTGGTATCTCGTTTCCGCGACAGGAGCATTTTTTCTTACCTGAACAAAACATGACCTCAAAAATCTTAATGGGCACATGTAGTGGGTCAACTTGTCGCACAACAAATAAAATTCAATCAATCTTATCCCAGTAACATCTTAAGCACTTTGTAGTCCAGTATGGCTCTCATGATGCACTCGCTATGACGACAGGACGGTATATAATGATAACAACCAACTAAAACGATTACAATATGGGGTTCTTCAAGAAGGGTATTAGAAAATTTATATATGCTCGGCAGCACGAATGTAGGACACGGCGGTATTTCCGCCCGATTGAGCAGTCCGACTGGGGTAGTACCTCCGCCCTACAGAATACCGCGGCTATAATAACTTCGTGTTGTGTTCCCAGCGGTGAGTAGGGTAGCCAGAGCTCACTGGAGAATTTGTGCTGTCAGTGGGAAGACTAAGGACTTGTCCTGATTGTGTCTTCTACTGACGGCACAGAAACTCTGTAATTATAGGGTTGGCAGCGCGACTGTAACTCCTCTGGTGTTACAGACGTCCATAGGTCACGGTAACCACTTTCCATCAGGTGGGCCGTGTGCTTGTCTGCCAACTAAGTGGTATAAAAAAAAATGTGATGCCGAATGTGGGCCGTGTGCTTACCTGCCACCTAAATGGTATAAACAAAATACATATTTCATCTCTGACTTTCTGTTCCATCCAGGATTCATCTTATGACTCTAATGGGATTAACCACAATAAAGCTACTCAGTATTTTGAACATAAAGAAGGATGTAGGTGTGGACCAGATCCTAACCACGTCAGTTTGCCCTGTGATTGTCAACCACCAAATAAAGAAGAATATACTTGCTACAATATAGATGAGGAAATCTATGAGTGGTTGTCTGAAATTCCTGTTCGAATTAATGAAGAAAGAGAAGATAAACAAAGAAGAGAATGTTTGGTTGAGAATTTAATTGAGACCCTGGAGAAGTTACTGTACGATGATGATTTTGAACAGAATGTGAGAGATGTGGTGACTAGATGTGTCAACGAAATACCCATGTGGAATTCTGGTACTGTACAACAGGAGGAGCAACTTAAATTTCATTTGGTAGATAATCTATTAAACAGAATAATACCAAAACCTGCCGACAAAATAACAGACGTGGTTAAGTTCTTCTTCGAAAATCTAAATTATTTATATCAAGTTAATACACAAGAAATAACTGACGATGTCGTTAAAAATATTCAAAATTTAATTGCTGCTGGACATAAAAATTACCATGATTTAAAATATTTAATAGAATCTAAGATATTTAAAGCCCTTGAAAAACTGCCTATCAAGATTGATGGGAATAAAATCGAAGTATTGCACAATCTGGCTAATGATTTAGCAAGCAAAGTAATAGAACTACAAGAAGAAATAGCTTCTGAATTGCAAGCTAAAGAGTCAAGTTCTGAAGCAAGGCCACGCAGTGACAAAAATAGAAAGCGCCCTTGCGTAAGTACTGTTTCCTATATAATCACTTAGATGAGATAAGATAAGATAAGATAAGATATTTATTTTGCAAATATGGGTACAATACAACATGTTGGTTCATAAAACAAGAGGTTCAGCCATATTTTACCTTTAGGCATGCAAATATTGTAAGTTAAACACAAAAAAATAAAATTATAGATCAATCAAAATAAAATAGATAAATGTCAATGAATGTCAAATACAAATTCTACAAATAAAACAGTCAAATCTTTCTCATTTAAAAAGTCATTAACATTATAATACACTTTATCAATCAAAAATTCACGCAGCTTCTTTTTAAACAGTGATAACGTCAGTTCCTTCCAACTTTTAGGTATTTTATTATAGATACATGGAGCCATGCAGAAAACACTTTTACGCATAAGTGTTGTTTTAGCTGTATGAAGACACAGTTTAGTGTTATCACGTCTATTTCGCGGAATAACATCGGCTAAACGCTCGAAACGATTCGCGTTTGACTTCACAAACACAGCAACCTCCAAAATGTACAGGCACGGCAGTGTCAATATCTTATATTGTTTAAAATAAGGCATGCAGCTATCTGTAGACCTTAGATGAAACATTGCCCGTATACATCTCTTTTGTGACTTAAAAGCTGTTACCTTTTCAGTTGAGTTACCCCAAAATATAAGGCCATATCGTAAGTGGGATTCCACAGTACCATAATAAGCAGTAAGGAGTGCATCTAAATTTATATTGGGAGATAATGTCCTTAGGGCATACGCGGATCTATGAATCTTTTTACTCAGTTTATCAATATGTGTCTTCCAGTTTAATCCTTTATCTATTTCTATACCCAAAAATGTCGTGCATTCGACTTCCTCTATTGTATCACTGCCATATTTAATGCTAAGGCTCATAGGTGCTATACGTTGATTAAAGTGAATAATTTTAGTCTTATTTAAGTTTATTTTCAAGTTATTGTCATTTAACCATTGTACAATTAAATTTAGGGAATTGTTAATGTCATCTTCATATGTCTCAATATTTTTACATGCTACAGTCATAGTGCTATCATCTGCAAACAATGTTAATGGTTGGTCAATAAATTTTGGAAAGTCATTAATATATAGAATAAAAAGAAGGGGTCCCAGTACGCTACCCTGTGGTACCCCAAATGAAACTTTTCGCTCTGATGATCGGAAAATTTCTTCATGCTTATTATCTAAGTTAATTTGTCGGATTTCTGTCATTCGTCTTCTATCGAATAGGTACGATTCAATGAGTTTCACGACATTGCCCCTGATACCATAGCTTTCCAGCTTTTGTAATAGAGTTTTATGATGTACGTAATCAAAAGCTTGGGTCATATCACAAAAAATGCCGCAAACAGGTGTCCGTTTGTCTATATTTTCTATGACTTTATGTAAAAAGTCGTATATGGCCATATTAATTGTCGTACCCCGTCTGAAGCCTTTCTGTTCATCACAAAGAAGTTTATTTTTTTCAATAAATCTGTACAACTCGTTATAAATATACTTTTCAAATATTTTTGATATAACAGGAATCAGTGAAATTGGTCGGTAATATTCCATCTGTTCTCTGTTTTCTCGTTTAAAAAGGGGTTTTATTATCGACGTTTTTAGGGCATCTGGATAGACACCCGCACTGATACAAAGATTAATTATGTGACTAAGGTGGCAACAAATATTCGGCGACACGTATTTCAATATTTTTGTTGAAATACCATCGTATCCTACGCTATTTGTGTTCTTTAATGACATAATGAGTTTATGCATATCATTTGGTATACAAGGTGCCATAAACATGGACTTACCGATACTATTAGGCGGACAAGACTTAGGTTTGCTATTCACTTGAAGCGTAGGCTGAATTTTATCGATAAAATGGTCATTAAACTCGTTAGCAATGTCGTTAGGTTCAGTCAAAGTTCGATTCTTAACCTTAATTCTATTGATATTGTGCTTAGGTACGTTATATTTTGCACGGTTTATGATTGCCCAAGTAGTTTTCGACTTATTTTTCGATGTTTTTATGCTGTGGTTATTTTGTGCTTTTTGTGTCAAACGAATAATTTTTTTATATAATGCTGAATATTTAATAAATTTAGTTTTATTGGTTATGTTAGGATTTAGTCTCATCTGCCACAAAAGTTTTCTTTTATTTCGATTACATAATTTAACTCCCTTCGAAAGCCACTTTTTTGTAACATTTATTTTGATTCTTTTAGCCGGAAAACACAAATCATACATCAATTTGAAAGTATCTAGAAATTCATTGTATGCTACATTTGGGTCATCGGTGTCATAAATCTCCGCGAAAGAAAGCTAATAACTAATGGCACATATTTGCCGTACCGGACACTGAAGCAGCTGTGCCGTGTGGTCTGATAGCGAGAACTCATATACATCACTCTTACACAATTTACTGAAATTATGTGCAAAATTGTCTATACACTTCATGCTTGCCATGCGAGTTGGTTGTTTTATTGCGAGCTTGAGATTGTAGCCAGTTAACAGACATTCGAATGCCCTTGTTTGATTATTTTGCTTAAGGATATCTATATTGAAATCCCCAGCAATTACAATATTCTTCTGCCGAGTCTGTGTAACTTCCTGTATAACAGAATTAAGCCTGTCTAAACAATAGTCCAGATTATTATAATTTGGTACCCTATATACACATACAACAATTATCTTATAGTCAATAAGCTCTATAGCACAGCATTCGAAAATGCCTGGTGTCGACAATTTCATTATTTTGGGCAGTTCTTTCTACTGCAGTCCATTTTTTACAAGAATGCATGCACCTCCCCTTCTCCCACTAGTTCTGCAGAAGTGAGCAGCTAGACAGTAATTAGGTATATACAATTGATTTTGACAACCTTCCAGGATAAAATGCTCTGTTACACACAGAACGTCCACACTTACACTCTTTTCCCGTAAATTATCCAAACAAACCGTAAGTGCATCAGACTTTGTAATTAGGCTTGCAATATTTTGATGTAAAATGTTAACATACCCATTAGAGAAAAAACAGATCACCTGAGTCAGTCTGAATGCTAGTAGGAGGGGAAGCCACACAATGTTTTTTGTCAGGCAAGCAGTGTTCGTCACTGGTTCTTGATTGAATAAATTCATTGATCACAAAACTTAGATTTGCAAATATGTTCGCCATACCTCCATTATTAATAGAACCACTCCTATGCCAAAACATTTTATAATCGTATGTCAAATAAAAATTAGAGTCAAACAACAAATTCGTATAGTTATAGGTACATGCATCGAGATACAGTAGGCTGTTAAATGTTTCTATTCTTCCGTTGAACATCATGGAGTAATTATCCAGTTTAAAAGTAGGTGCACATATTAAAATATTTTTTTGTTGACATTGTATTACATTTCGCGGTGTACATTTCATTTTACGCCTCCTTGGTGTCGTGGAGCGCTCGTGCACAATATCCGAATAGGTGATCTTTTTAAACATGCCAATACCTTTATCACATTCATTAAGTTTATCCTTTAAATATGCGTTTTCTTGATTTAGGTTCGCTACTTCCACGTGGGCCGTTTCCAACAGCTTTTTTAATTCGTCTATTTGTTGTTGTAGATCAGATAATGCAGACCTATCATGCAACATAGTATTAATCAAGCTGGATCCAGACAAATCGTCAAAACTGGTTGCATTAAATAAATCCTCTTTGGTCTCAGATAGGTTGGATATTATATTTTCGTCTGATCTACTCTTTTGAAGTATAGCGTTTCTAGGCTTTCTCCGGGTAACATTATCAAACATAGAAAACATTGTTGCAAACCAGTCTTTATGTCACGTATGCTAATTGTGTTGTTTTATATAACGTAAGCTAAATATGTTTAATTTCTGCTTGGAGGGTAGATGTTGTGTTTTTATGTCACGTATGCTAATTGTGTTTTTATTTAACGTAAGCTCAATATGCTTAATTTCTGCTTTCTGCTGGAGGGTAGATGTATGTTCACACTCAATGAATTATTCTTTCTTTTGAACTAATGTTTGCAATTGTCTCTGTAACTGCAAATTTTCCAACTTATCTATTTGATTGTATACTGAAGCACATATTATATATATCTATTATAGTTTTTTTTACACAATTCGTATTTAACACTTGGTATGTTCGTCAATGTTGCTGTAACTTGTTCGCACAATATTTTGTCTTTTTGGATATTTAATTTCTCACTAACATATTTCACAGTCTATTTGTAAGTTTATCATCACTTTTACACAACACAAACTATCCACCGATCGGTAAAAATATTTTAAAATTAAAAAAATCGAGGAGCAATACTGAATGCAGTGTTGACTTATCAGCGCCATCTAGCGAGACAAACCTAGACTTAAAATAATAGCTGTAAATAATTCAATGAATATCTACGGAAGTGCTCTGTAATTCTTTAAGCATACAGAGTCGAGTACATTGCTGCGACAGTTTTTAGAGATTATCATTGGTTGATCGTCAGTGACGTCACCCAGTCCGACCAATGACAATCTTTATAAATGCTGACGCAGTGGTGTACTCGTCCTGTCATATTCTAATATTTTAGTTGCCTACATTCATCTCCAAAGCCTTCATACATTCATATTTCAAGGACACGGTAGGACACGGTGATGTTTCCGCCCAATTGAGCAGTCCGACTGGGCAAGTACCTCCGCCCTACAGAATACCGTAGCCATAAAAACTTTGTGCTCACTGGAGAATTTGTGCTGTCTGTGGGCCGACTAAAGGCTTGTCCTGCTTTGTCCTCTACACTGACGGCACAGAAACTCTGTGCTACAGGGTCGGCAGCGCGAGTGTGGCTCCTCTGGTGTTACACACGTCCATAGGTCACGGTAACCACTTTCCATCAGGTGGGCCGTGTGATTGTCTGTCACCTAAGTGGTATGAATAAAAAATCAAAATAATGTTACCCATAATTATGTTATTGAAAATTAATTTATTATTTTCTTCCAGAGGCTACTAGGCCCATGCAAGCAGGTTGAACTACGACCATTCTACCATCGCAGTAGACCAGCTCAATACTCTTGCGACTCCGACACGTGTGACTTTAGAATCGCTTTTAAAAAGAATTTCAAAATATGTGATTGCCGTCCCGAAAGTAAAGGAATATCATCCTGTGTTTGTCAAGGAGACCCCGACAGAGTTAGGTACCCTTGCAACTGTGAATCAGACGAAGAATTTTTCAATCTGATGATTGATGAAGAAGTTGATAATTGGCTCAATGAGATCCCTGTTCCTATAAATGAAAGTCTCTCTGATACAAATCAAAGGAGACATATAGCCAAGCATTTAGCTGAAGGATTAAAACAGCTACCCGATGATAATAATTTTATAGAAAGTGCAAAAAGTTTAATTGCAGAGTGTTTGGATAATATACGGATGTGGAGCCCTGATAATGAACAAGATAAAGTAATATTGAAGAACCAGTTAACAGAGCTACTTTTAGATAAAATAATTGTGATACCTAGGCATCCCGACAAATTAACGGTGGTTATTAAGAAGTTTATAGATTCTATTGATTTTGGAGACATTGATATAGATAAAAAAACGTTGATTAATAATTTAATAAAGAGATTAAAATACTTGGCTATCACAGCCCCTGAAATGGATGATAAATTTACAGATGTATTGATATCTGAAATAAGTCATATACTTAAACAATCACTACCCCAAATGAATAGCTCTAAAGATACTTTTATATACGCATTGTGTAAAAAACTTGCGGAGGAAGTAAAACACAGCTTAAGTAGTATTGATAAGTATATAGATGAAGCAGCGAATTTAAAAGAAAGTTTTGTTAATGCCTTATCCGATTGGATTGAAGAAGTTGCTGAACTAAGCGAGGAATATCCAAATATGAAAGACGCAAAAAACGTAATAGACGAGTTAGCTACTAAACTGGTTAATCTACAATCCATAGGTACTGACAAAGCTACAATGAAGAACATTGAAAGTGAAGTCCAAGAAGGTTTAAAAAAACTTAATATTTCTACTAAAGCAATGGACAATATGATAGAAAATTTAATGGATACTGTAACAGATATACTGCACGCTAATGACAAGGCTAAATTTGATCGGGCTCACAGACGAGAAATTTTTAAAGAAGTAAATGATTGGTTGAAATTTAAAGACGAAATTAAAAAATTAAGTCCACAAGAAGAATACTCTTTAATCAAAGATATAGTAGATAAAATGGATACAACAAAATCTGAGGGTCATGAAGATCATCACGAAATCATTTTAGAAAGTTTAGCAAATGCTGGGATTTACATAAACCCTGATGTACAACTCGATGAAGGGATAGGTAGATTAAAGACTTTTGCGGCTAAGATCCAAGAAACTGATTTAAAAGATAAAATACAAAGAAATATGAATGAAGTGATTAACAAACTAAGTGTTTCCGAAGATATCAAGGATCAAATAAAAAGTAATTTAACCAAAGAATTGGACAAAACCGTAACAGCAACTTCATTAACAACAAAAAAAGCTATAGAAAATATGAATGAGATGATATTAGAAAAAGTAGATACAATTGTTGAGGACTCTCGCATACCCAAGAATATGCAAAGTAATTTAAAAGATAACTTAGTGGGTGTTATAAATAAATGTATTCAACAAACTATGTCAGCAAAAGATAAGGATGTTATCTTACACAAATTATTAAAAGATATTAATTACAACGTGGACAAAGAACAGATACCTGACATAGAAAAGAAGAATTTGAAATATCAAATAAAGCACATGATTAATGAATCTTCAGCTATGCCCTTTTCTAATTACGTAAAAGATCACGTTTTTGAAAATATTGACCGTATAATAAGCGAAGCCCCTATTGACAAGGATGTTAAAGACAGATTAACTAATAAATTGATAAATGTTGCAAATGAAAAATTTCATGAATTGCCTACCCAAAGTGTAAAAGATTATTTAAAAGATAAAACCGTAAAAGATATTGGATTACTTATTGACAAGGCTCCATTAAAAGAAAATGTAAAGAATGATTTGAACCAGATGTTAAAATATATTGTCAATGAGAATTTAAAACAAGCATTTTCAGAGGACGTAAAAGATACTACCTTAAACCAAATCACCGAAACTATTAATGATTTCTTGATACCTGAAACTTTGAAGGGTGATCTAATAAAAAAAGTTACAAATGTTGTTAGCAATAACTTAGATGGTTTGCCAAACCAAACAGATCTTGATCATGCAAAAGAAATTATCATGCATGATGTCAACGATGTAATAGATACTTTTCAATTACCGAAAGATCAAGTAAGTGACTTAAAAGAAGAACTAAGACGAAAGCTAGGGGAGTATTTAGATCGGCCTTACTCCGATAGTCAAAAAGATAAATTAATTGTGGATATGAATAAACTCATGAATAAAATTCCTATACCTTTTGAAAAGAAAGGAGAACTAACGTTTAAATTGACTGACACTGTTAACAAGCGATTAGACAACTTAGCTCACCAAAGTGCAGAAGGATATGCAAAAGAGTCAATATTAAAAGATATAATGCGTATGGTAAACGAAACTTCGTTGCCAAATAATGAAAAAAATGCTTTAAAAGATAAATTTGAAGATATTGTGGAGGATTGTTTTCCGAATGACCAGTTAGATATCCTTAGAAGTAAGATGCAAGAAGGAATACGTAATACCATTCACGAATCATCAATCCCACAGTCTGAACAAAATGATTTAATTGACAAAATGACCGATATTAGTGGGAAGATTTTAGATGAATCTTTTTACGATGATCTTATGAGAGAACATTTACATGGTATGTTCGGTATGATTGAAAAAGACATACCAATGCATCAATCGGATCGTAAAGGTCTTTTGAAAAATGAACTAAAGTCATTATATGATAAACATTTACAAGACCCAAACCTTTCAAATATCAGAGAAACTTTAGTAGAATTTCCATCACGTGAATCAAATATAGATGAGGAAACGATAAAAGTCATCAGTGATACAATTGATAAAGTACCCATACCAATGACCCAAAAGTCAATATTGGAAAATAAAATGAAAAATATGTTAGATGAATCGAATCCACCTACAACGAAACAAGTATTGAAAGAGCTACGCAAGATTATTGAACATTTACCGATTGCTTGGCAGGACAAAAAAGCTTTAAAATCTAAATTAAGACAAATTGAACCCACCAATTTAGAAGATAAGCAGAATCGGGTAAAAAACACGTTATTGAATGATATAGACAGTGCTATTGATTCAGAACCTGTTGAAGAAGAAGAAAAGAATAAATTGAAAGTCAAATTGGCTAATTTTCTTGGTTCACATGAATCAATATCTGATAAAAGTGAAAATACCATAAAAGATGGTATGAATGCAATTCTAAACGAAAGTGGGTTTTCCAAAGAGCAAAAGCGTAATTTAAGGAACAAAATATCGCGTATTGTAAGCAAATTACCCTTAGAAATAGAAGATAAAAATAGTGTCCAAGAAAAAATACTGGATCATACCTTAGAAGTAATTGATGAAGCTCCCATACGCCATCATTTAAAAAAAGGATTGACGTCACAGCTTAAAAATGCTCTATCTGAAAGTTTTAAACAGCCTCTAACAAGACATACAAAAGCCAAATTAAAAGATGATTTATGCAATAAAATAGACGAGGTTCCCATTACTGATTATCAAAGAAATAATCTCAAAAAAAGGTTAACTAATATTTTGAACAAAGAATTAGAACAGTTACCAATCAATAGAAGTGATGATGCAAGAGATCTACTACTGTTAGATATTGATAATATACTTGAAGAAAAATCAATACCAAAGGTTAATAAATTCGAATTGGGTAATAAGTTACGAAAAGAAATTTTAAGTAATATAGAGGAACCACTAAACGATTATGTAAAAAACCAAATACGACAAAATATTGTTAATACAATTGATGAGGCTAATGTACCAAAAGATCAAAAAAGTAACTTGAAGGCACAACTAGATAAAGTAGTGACAAAAAATTTTGGAGAAGCGTCAAGTAACTTTAAGCCTGCAGATGATTTGGCGACTGCTCTAGTCAAAAACATTTGCGACGCAATCAAAGATGCACCAATGTCACATGATAATAAAAGGTACTTGAAGAAAAAAATAGAAGAAAATCTTCCAGAAAAATTAAGAGAACCTACGTCTAATAATCTAGAAGAAACAGTAAACAAAGAGTTGGTTAATGTTATTAATGAAGTCCCCATATCTCAGGCTCAAAAAAGAATTTTGAAAAACTTATTATCAAATACTGTGTCCGGATTAGTACAGGAACATCAGCCAAAGGCGCTTAAAGATAACATAAAAGATAAAATATTGCTAGATGGTAACCATGTTATAGTAAAAAATAATATACCAACAGAAAATAAGAAACAATTAAAAAATAAGCTTGAAAATTTGATAGTTGAGAATTTTGAAAAGCCATTGAATACTGACAATTTTAAAGAAATGAAACAAAGCATTCACGAAATAGTTGCTGAAGCGCCAGTAACTAAACAAAGAAAACCTGAAATACGAAGCAATTTAGCGAATGATGTAGACGATAATATGAGATCTCTAGTTTCTAAGTCCAACTCAAACCCGAATGTCGAAACCAATACGATAAAATCAAATGAAAAATCAAAGCAAGCGCTTTTGCAGAGAATAGATTCTATTTTAGATTCATCAGCAATACCTAATACAGATAAAATATATACGAAACAAATGCTTGAATCAGTGGCAGATAAAATATCACAACAACCTCCAGAACTGGTAAAAGATACGATCGATATAATTTTAGAGGATACAGTATTGCCAAGAAATAAAAAAGCTGAAATAAGTAACAAATTACATAATGCAGTCTTCAATAACTCAAGTTCTCCAAATGCTCCCGATTATAGACAGAATTCTGCGATAAATACAGATCTGGATACAGTTTTAGAAGATATTGACGCCGTTTTAGATGAATTACAAATACCAAGTATACAAAGAGATAATTTAAGGGATAAAGTCGAAGATTTGGTGACAGAATTTTTGGATAAACCACCTTCTAGTCATACAATGCAAGTTATAAAAGACAACGTTTTAAATATTGTCGAAGATATGCCAATATCTAAAAACAAGAAAGGTATACTAAGCAATAAATTAATGGATATATTGAAACCAAATATAGATGCTAACAGTTCATATGTATCCAAAAAAACATCTGATAATATATATTTATCTCCAACTGAAAAAAATAAGGCCATTCGAGAAATTGAGAATGTCCTTGATGAGCTTCAATTATCAAGTGAACACAAAAAAAATCTGAGCCCTATTTTAAAAAACATGGTTCATGATACTTTAGAGGCCCCATTGGCTACTGATACAGGAGAAACCATTAAAAGAGGTATTTCCAAAATTATTGGTGATGTTCGTATTTTTCCGAAAGAAAAAAAGAATGAAATAAAGAATAAACTATTTGATATGGTTGATAACAAAATTGAGCCCATGGTTGAGCAAAGTGATAATTTTGTAAAATCTTACAATGTGCAGGAATCTCATAAGCCAGACAATAACACCATGTTACAAGAAATGGATAACTTTTTAGATTCTCTACCAATATTAACTGAGGAAAAAGACACATTAAATAAAATGTTCAATACAGTGATCAATGAAATGTCGCAACAAAATATAGAAAATCTAAAAGAAAACTTTAATAAAATAATACAGAATAGCGCGATACCGAAAAAGAAGAAAAACGAAACAAAGAAAAAGTGTCAAAATGTTATCAATGATAATGCAGAGCGACAAAACACCATCGATAGCCAACTTGTTTCTTTACCTGGATCAGCAATCATGAGAAAAAACGTCGAAGAAGTGAATTCAGCTGAAACAAAGAAAAAGCGTCAAAATATTATCAATGATAATGCAGAGCGACAAAACACCATCGATAGCCACTTTGTTCCTGGATCATCAATCAGTAAAAAAAACGTCGAAGAAGTGAATTCAGATATCAGTCGCTTAGACACATCTATGGATATAAAATCTAAACTTAAAAATGCAGTAAGCAGTACAAATGAAAAAAATGCGAGTGTTAAGACTACAAAATCTCAAAATAATGCTATTCCTAAAGCAAAAGCTAAAGTAAAGAAACCGAAGGGAAAGAAAACTGAAATTCAAAATACACTAACCGATGTAATTGATGGAAATATTGCACCTGTACCATCTAAAAACGATAAAACATATAACATCAAAGGCACTGTATTACAAGATATTGACAATGATATTAAAGCTGCCAAAATTCCAAGTAATGTAAAGCTCGATTTACAAAAGCAAATCGGAAACAAGGTTATGACATATATGGAGACACCGCAGTCAGTAAAAAATTTGGAAGACTTACAAGAAGATATAAATAAGATTATTTACGAGGCACTGGAACAAGAGAATAAGAAATCGCAGTTGAAAAATAATATACAGAATAAAATAAACAGAAATACAAAATATATGCCTGATGCGGGTAAGACCGCAGGGAATTTTATGCAGCCAAAATAAATATAACCAATCGTCATCGCTTCAGCTTAAATGTTTCAATTACAGCAAAATATACTGGACATTCACCATAGACAAATATTACGACCGAATTTTTGTCGTTCCCACACATTTACAAAATTCGCCTTCAATGAATTCAACAAATCTTAATAGTATTAAAATTCAATAAAAAGTTGCAGAGCGTAGTAAATGGTATCATGAAACTGATAAAACAAATAGGTTGGCGCTTTGAAAGATATTCTAATTACTGGTACCTATATGTCTCAAGTCTAAGACATTGTCCAACGACGTGAGCGACTAACGCGACAACGCGATGTTTTGCGACGCGGCACGTAAATATAAAATATTCGTTGCTCTTTATTGTGTCCTACGTTGTGTCGCGTGAATACATAATGTGAAATATACAAAAACTGCCGCGCTTGTCGGCCACGTAGGACAACGGGTAAGTCACGGGAGGAATAAGGCTTGCGCGGATTTTGTTTGATTCAAAATAATCTATGATTGGTATATTTGACCTCCTCCACCGCCGTAGTACCTTGTGCTACCCTCACAAATCGTGTACGGAGCTGGTAGAGTACACTTTGTGACGTCATGTTGTCTATATTTATAATGCCGGTTACTCTAATTAACTAATCGAAGTAATATTATGGTACCTAAGGTTTCGTCATTCCGGTCCGAATATCAAATTGTACCTACATTAATCCGATACATTAGACAAATTAAACAGCAAGCTAATATAAATTTGCATAGAGCTGAAACTTGGTGGAGATATACACCATAATAAAAGAAATATCAAAAATCCCCATTGTGCATTTTTTATTCAAAATAAGGTCAACTATTATTGTTTTCTGCATTTTTCTCGTTAACAGCAAAAGTAAGTTAGACAAAGTTGTAGATCATGCAAAATTACTGTCACATTTTATTTTGTACCAATCACCATTTCGGAGATATCGCGATTTTAAAATTAGAAGAAGCCATATTTATTGTAAGCTGAGTGCCACTATTGTAACACTTAGTGTCTGTAATGGTGACCCTCTTTCCTGAGACTTTGCCTTTAACTTACCATAAGGCGAGATGAAGTCAAGTTGGCGTGTCCTATATAAAAAAAATACAAAGTATCAGACCAATTTTTATGGTAATTATATGATCTATAACTTTGTCTAATCTACTTTTGCGATAACACTTATTGTTTACGAGAAAAGTGCGAGAATACAATATATTTGATCTTTGATGTTGAATGAAAAAAATGCACATGTACAATCTATGAGGACTTATGCTATTTCTTTTATTATGGTGTATTTCAGATCCCCATCAATTTCTGTGAACTCAAATCATTATTTTGTCTGGATTACATCATGTTGACCCTATAGACTTGTATGAAAGATTTACTTATGAAAGAAGAAATTCATAAGATGTGTAAAGAGGAAGGAAGCTATATAAATGCGTGTATGTGTGAAAATCGTAAACAGTTACAATAGGTGGTTAAGTGGTAACCGAGCAAGTTAATACATTGCAAGGTTAAACAATACTAGCTAGGTCAGTCCTAGGTTATGTGACCATTCTTAACACATTGAGACCCTCTTTTTTGTACGAAAAATGCTCGGCTCATATACCCTCTCGCCGGAGCCGGTAGGGGAGGTTATGTCTGACTAAATCGCACGCCGTCTGAGTTGCCGGACGCATATCCCTCGTACCCCGGCCAATATTGAGACCCTTCCATATCGTAGAGAGGTCGTTATATAAGCCGTCTCACGTCGGTCCCGATTGCCTTACGAATGTCATCTGCAGCATCTTTGCGGGAAGTTGGAGCTCTCAATACGTTACTTATAGTTTCTTAATACTATTTTTTTTTTATACCACTTAGTTGGCAGACAAGCACACGGCCCACCTGATGGAAAGTAGTTACCGTGGCCTATGGACGTCTGTAACACCAGAGAGTCACAGTCGCGCTGCCAACCCTGTAAGTACAGAGTTTCTGTGCCGTCAGTAAAAGACAAAGCAGGACAAGCCTTTAGTCTTCCCACTGACAGCACAAATTGTCCAGTGAGCTCTGGCTACCCTACTCACCGCTGGGAACACAACACGAAGTTATTATAACCGCGGTATTCTGTAGGGCGGAGGTACTTTCCCAGTCGGACTGCTCAATCGGGCGGAAATACCGCCGTGCCCTACCTCCTTCAATCCAATTCAACAATTATGGAGAAAGGCTGTAATCTGTATATGCTCAATGTAAATCCATAATGAGCATATTTAACGTATCACCAATTTTACCATCCGCTCTTAATCAAACACCAAATTCTACAAATATGAGCCTAGTTGATAGGACCCTGGGAAGAGAGAAAAAGAGCAACCTATCTTTAGTTATTGTTATAAAATAAACTTCTACAGAATATGATTAAATAAGTTTATTACTTAAATCACCACAGGATTTTAGTTCTACTAATAGTATTAGTCATAAAACAATTGAAATATTTTAGAAAGTAATGTTTTTTGTTCTGTTTCCAGACACAGTAGGTATTTATAACACATCAAACACGAATGCTATGAGATACGAACGCGTTGGCAGTAATACAACCAGCTCGAAACCTTCAAACTCAAAATCACAACACGTCGAATCACCACCCACTGGAAGTATATACGATGCTGAAGATGATGATGATACCAAAGACTCGGTTTCGATGTCAATAGGAAAAGGAACAAAAGAATCAGCCACTGCCGCAAAGACAAAGAAAAAGAAGTTGAAAGAAACAATATTGAAAAATCTCAGTGAAGTTATTAATAGTTTTGATGTACCTAGAAACAAGAAGACAGATTTGAAAATAAAATTGAATGAGATATTAAGTTCAAACATTGATAAACTATTCTCAACTCCAAAATCAGGCATGAATGATATCAAAAAGTTGATTGCTGACAAAATTGGGCAAGTTGTAGACGAAACACCTATGAGTCCGGGTTTTACTAGACAGAATAAGAATGACTTGAAAGAACAACTAGTTATGATAGCAAATAAAAACTTAGATGCAAAGGTCTCAGATAATAAGGGCACTGGTGAATCACAAATGATATTGAGCACTATTGATAAGTTAACGGTAACTGAACATATAAAAGATGAATTAAAGAGTAAAATGACGAAATCACCGGAAGATTCCGTTAGTTCACAAGAGAGTAAAGAGAGCAGACGGATCTTTTCACCATACCGTGGCCGCAGTTCCCTCATTTCTGCTATTCCTGAAGAAGAAGGACCTGTAGCATCTACACCTAAAAAAGGTCGTAAAAGTTGGGAAAAACCATTTGGCTCTTTTTCAACTATTGAAACTGAAAATATTATGCACTTACTTCCTGAAGAAGAAAAGGATTATTGGGCACATATACAAGAAGCCATCTCGAAACTGTTAGATGATTTGCCCATTGACTTAGATGATGAGACTAAGGAAACAATTAAAAGAGAAATAGCAAACGATATCGCTGATCGACAGCAATATTTGCTATTAAATCCTGGAGCTAGAAAATCAGTACAGGGTGAACTCGAGGATCTGCAGTATCAGGTATATAGAAGACTTAATAAGGGTCTCAATCGTGAAGACATGAAGATAGCTTTGAAAGCAGGTGACAAGTTTATGCAAACGATGCTGGAGGCGGAGGCACCAGCGATATATGAAGGTTGTGACATTTTTATTTCTGTTCAAAATAGTTTTTGATAGACTAATTAATCAATGTTGGAGAAAAATTGGATATTATAACCAATCACGTCACTGTTTTTTTCGATGATATCATTGGCGCTCATTGTATAAAAAAGTTTGAAGACACTAGTTTCCATACTAATTTCTTAATTATATTTTCTTTGTCAGCGATGTTTCATAAATCAAATATTTTTGCCATAAGTACTTGAATAATTTCTGACCTATGTCTCAGAAATAAATGTGAAATTTTGTTATCAATAAACAAGATGTAGTTTTTTGTCTTGTTCCACTTCTAGTCTCACGATCATTTTAATTAAACAACATAATGATACAATGCTACACAATCTTACTTAGCTTAAATCCATCATCATTCATTAGAGTTTACAAAAAGAGTATATTTTATTACCTTTCGAAATAGATTCATATAATTTTATGAAATAATGCAGAAAGCGCACTGGAAAAGTCAGCAGAAATGGACTTGCATCATCAAATTGTGGAAATGATATCACACACATTGCCAGAACTAGAAGATCCTTCTCCTGAAGAATTGGATTCCTTTGAAATAATGAAAGATGAATTAGCAGACGCTTTCATTAAGCTACACTACGCTGGTGGTAACGAAGCAGAATTAGAGAGACTAAAGAGAAAAATAACCCATGAAATTGATAAATTCTGTGATGACTACTTGAAGAAATCTCCTCATAAACCCTTAGATCGTGAACAATTAAAACAAGATTTATATAATGCCCTCAAACAAGTGCACCCTCCAGAAGGCGTTATGAAATCATCAGTAGAACATATTAGAATTAAAGATGAAGTTTACGAATGGTTCAAAGAATTACCGCTAGAGAAACAGAGTCCGACTGAACGTTTAAAAACTATAAAGAAGCTGGCTATCTTAGCAAAGAAACTGCAAGATATTGAACATACCGTAGCTGACACTAACCTTAGTTTGGATTTGTGTGAGTGTAAAGATCAAGAAGTAAAGGAGAAAATGAAAAAAGCGATCACAAAGTTTTTAAATACAGCACCTCTAAAACCAGGTCAAGAGAAAAATAGACCTATGTTTACAAATAAATTGATTAAGAGTCTTAATAGAAGCAAAGCATCTAGAACGGTTGATGCTTCTACAAGACACACCATCACACTGGAAGATTTTCTGTCAGCATGTTCTCCATACGCATGTTATCGCCCGTTGTTTCCTCCATGTACTTTGAGTGCTGAGGACTTGGACCATTTGGCACGGATAAAGAAACGAGCTTGTACGGCTCCTGACTGTTTTGCTACGATTGCGAACATAGAGAACAAATGTCACACCTCAGTAAATCCAATGTCTATCGAGTCTTGTGCTCAGACAGAGAGCTTGCCTCGTCGAATCCCTCCATATGCACCTTGTAATGGACCTATACCGAAAGTATGTCCAAGACCACCCACAGCTTCAAACCAATACTCTCCAATGCAGTTTGTTAGTAGTTCGTGTACCCAGAGTTTGAGTCATATGGATGTGCAGCCACAGGTATTGTTTCCTTTCGATTTTAATGTATTTTAATAGCGTTTATACATAGATTCTTATATTTTTAAGGTTCTTTCTAGTTTTTTTCTTTCTTGTTTTTATACTTAGGTGGCAGACAAGCTCACGGCCCACCTGATGGAAAGTGGTTACCGTGACCTATGGACGTGTGTAACACCAGAGAAGCCACACTCGCGCTGCCGACCCTGTAAGCACAGAGTTTCTGTGTCGTCGTAGAGGACAAAGCAGGACAAGCCTATAGTCATCCTACTGACAGCACAAATTCTCCAGTAAGCACTGTCTACCCTACTCACCGCTGGGAACACAACACGAAGTTATTATAACCGCGGTATTCTGTAGGGCGGAGGTACTTCCCCAGTCAGACTGCTCAATTCATGTTTAAGTGAACAGGAAATCCATAAAACTAAGCTTCTAAAATACTGCTGTAAAAAAGAAATAAGTGCCTGCAGTTTTAAGTCCCAGTGCCTCACATCTAACCTCTCATCAACTTAGATCCAGTATTGTATGGGACGTTAGCTACTTTCAGAAAACAGCAATTTACAGTATGAAGGAAATTGTTAAAGCATACGTAATAATTTTACAGATCATTATCAAGGAATACTACTGGAACTCCACCAACACTCCCGAACTCCAAAATTCGGATTCACGACTCTCAGGTGGCACACAAAGACGTACAGTTTTTCCTCCTAAACAACCACCATCACGCTTCCAGAAATGCTCTCAAACCAGCCAAGATAAGGCATTGGGATGCCCACCATCTCCCATTATTCCAAGAATTGTAAGCCCTAGAAATTGTCGTCCGACCGCTCTACCACAATGCTTGCGCGGGCAGAGTACAACTCCGCAAGGTTCATTCTCTAGCCCCGAATCTCCTAACATCAGATGTCCCAGAAAGGTACGCGTGATAGAGTTAGGGTCTTTAGATGAATTAAGAAAACCAAGTCAAAAAGACAGAAGAGCTGAAGCATCACCTATCAGAATCCAAGAGGGAGCTCTTTGGCAGGAGGGTTATTTAAATGCTGATGATTTGAATGAAGAGGAAATACATGTGGAGAAACCAAAGACAGCAGGGAGGGTGATGTGTAGATGTAGACCCCAGCAAGTAAAGAACAATACGCGACGTCGGTGGAAGCAGGAGATTTGTAAAGACCGTGCGACGACATGTCATGAGAACACTTCTATGAAGAATTGTTTAAAGTGCTGCGGTATACATTGTCCGTATCCAAGTTATATGTACTTCAGACAATGATGACTTTAGTGATGTCCTGTTCGCGTTTGATAAATAAATTCTAAATGAAATTTCAGGCATAGTTATGATGTTTTTTTTTCATTTATTCTAGAATGGTACTTAGTTTTTATTTGAGGACATTCTGTAGAAATTCAGTACTTATTACTTTATGTAGTAAGATATTTATAAATTAGATACTAAATTAGATAAAATAAAACTAGAATAACTATTAGACATACTTATAGCTAAAAATAATTAAATGCGTCGTGGAATTCCAAAGCATCGCATGCCTCTGGTGGTAACATTCCCAGAAGACTGGCATCATTGCCACGCTGTACGGCAATGCTTATTCTCTGACCTAAAAAGAGGCCAGCCTTCTGGTCACGAGAAGCGTCGACCATACGCTTCGCAATCTAACGGAAGAGATTGCGAGCGCTCTCGGACCCCATGCATGACCCCATAGTTTCGACTCCAAACCTCATCAATTCATAATCTCCAATAAGATTGGAGTATTGGCGCCGCTTGAGAGCCTCTGCAGAAGCAGCAGCAGCACCAGCACAGCCAAAGAGTGTTGTTCTAGAGTTTTTCTAAGGTTTTCAAACTTTTTCCTTAGTGCTATAAGACCTTGCTTCGTCTCAAACAGGACCCAAACGCAATCAAAATATATTGCTATCTATGCAGTAGAAGTTCGAACCGCAATTCATTTTCATAAGGAACCCTAACAGCCGGAGGGTTTCTTTTTCTTTCTTTAACTTACCGACGAGCCGTGAAACGCAAGTAATGCATTTTTACTTTGACAAAACATAACATAAACTCACGCCTATATCCCCGAAGCGGTAGGCAGAGGTGCTAGCACCCACATTTCGCCAGTTTATGTTTAGGTCCCAATGTAATAGGTGGCGAGCCTATTGCCATTAACCGGGCACGCATAAACCTGTTATAAATACATAACTTCATGGTAAAACCTGGGATCGAAACCGAGACCTCGTCTCAGCAGTCCATTACCCAAAAAAATCCAGCCCCTCTATAAGTGGCAGTTCGTTTGCCACTTATAGAGAGGTATTGTAGAAAAGAATGATAAATATATATTTTGTCAGTCTAGTATTTTGTATCGCCTTTTAAATCGTACCACCACTAAATTTCTCATTAAATAACACTTTTTATCTACACTGGCAACACCAAAATATGCTTTAGTGTCGCCTTCAACTACCCACCATCTTGTTGTCATCTAACGAAAATTGTGTATGGGAGCGAAAAAAAACAGATTTCGGTGGAATTTGTTGTGAATTTTTTACTGGTGTTTTTTTTTTATACCACTTATGTGGCAGACAAGAACACGGCCCACCTGATGGGAAGTGGTTACGGTGGCCTATGGACTTGTGCAACACCAGGAGCGTCACACTCGCGCTGCCGACCCTGAAAAATCTCCTAATGCCCCTTTTGAAGAACCCCATATTGTAGGCGCATGGGAAGACCGCAGCAGGGAGTTCATTCCACAACTTGAGTGTGCGTGGGATCAAAGAGAATACAATACTACGTAAGACGTGGGATGAAGTTTCTTTCATACCGCACAGTGCGTACCTACCGTCTCAGGTTGCAATGTGTGGGGATGAACTCCCTGCCTACGGCGAGCGGTGTGATGATAGAATTTTGCCGTGGGCATCATGTCAAACAATTCATCTGAGCACAAAAACAGCAGCAGAACTTACAGTAGATAGGTATACTGTTGATAGGTAACATCTATGTGTGCATGTATGTGAGCATGTGTTTGGCCTGTGGCGCAAAGTGGTTGCCGCAAACTACGCAGTCTGCGTTGTATAACTATAAATTTAATGTAGATTTTTGTTCACTTGCGTGGTTTTTCTAGATTTTTAAGTTATGTTATTAATTAATAATTAACTTAAACTTTCGCAGTGTGAATGCATAATTATACAAGGTATCGGGACTTCTCGCGGATTAATTCATGGAACTTACTATTTCTGCTATAGGGAAGATGAATTCAAACTATCCAGAACGTGGAATCCAGTGATTAAGATTCTAAAATAAAAAACACAGTGCCGTTAAAAACTGACATACTGAGTGTGGTGTGTAGCCAGCCTAACCGTTCATAATTAGTGTAATGGTGGGTTAGGCGCTCAAAAAAATATTCCCCGCATACCTCTCGACGCTCGAAGACTAGTCAAGTCGTGACCACGGGTGCTGCAACGCATCCGAAACGTCGGCAGAAATAGTAAGTTCCAAGATGTAATTCGCGAGAAGTCCCGATACCTTGTATAATTTTTAAGTTACGTGGTTGCATGTTTTTATACCACTTAGGTGGCAGACAAGCGCACGGCCCACCTGATGGCAAGTGGTTACCGTGGCCTATGGGCGTGTGTAACACCAGAGAAGCCACACTCGCGCTGCCGACCCTGTAAGCACAAAGTTTCTGTGCCGTCAGTGTAGAGGACAAAGCAGGACACGCCTTTAGTCATCCCACGGACAGTACAAATTCTCCAGTGAACTCTGGCTACCCTACCCACCGCTGGTAACACAACATGAAGTTATTATGATCGCGGTATTCTATAGTGCGGAGGGAGGTACTTCCCCAGTCGGACTGCTCAATTGGGCGGAAATATCGCCGTGTCCTACCTCCTATTGCATTTGTTTAATTCAAAATTTACCTGGTTCGTTACATCGTACCACCCACAGTTGCCAGATTATTTTCAAGCAAATACGTTTCATTTAATTATTATACAAAAGTGTGTTGATTAAGGATTTGCATTAGCCATGAGGTCACAATTTGATATAGCATCATTGGAATATTTTTTTAATTACAGTGCAATCGAGATCTATTTATTAATTTAACAAAACTAACTAATATAATATACAGAAAACAGATATACAGAAAACTTTTAAAATTTATACAAAGCTATGCTTATATGTATTTAAATAATTAACTGTACTTATTTTTGATTTTTTGACATTTTATCTAACCGAACACAGAGGCAAGACATTGATCTTTTGTCAAATAATAATCAAGACATTAAACTTTACATGCCTATTTATCTTTATAAGTCCTTCTGTAAACTAAATATCTAAATGCGAGTTAAAAGAGGTCCAACATAATCAAATCTCTCATATGTCATAAACGTCAAATCCCTTACATTTGTAATAAACAACAGCAGGGTATATTCTCAACTCGTATATTCATAAATTAGATACAATTACACGTAGGTACAATTCTTGAATTCCCATCAACCTTTCACTAATTCCACGAGCGCCCACAATGTAATCCCGCCAAAAATGTCCACAGAGTATATCTCCTTATTCCGCGGTGCGCCACCGACAACTTCTATCCACTATGTCGGTGTTGCCGGCACAATAAATACAATCTGAATTAATAGATTATACAAAATATAACAACTGCGCTATAAATCGTTATTAAAATTTTATTTTATTTTTTATTGTACTTTATTAACTGAACCTTAAACATTCTTACTATACTTTCTTCCCTACCAGTAGGGATAGATCAATAGGGATATGTGGAACAGGCGTTCTATTTTACAATACTCCGGCCAATTAATTTCCACTTGTATAGGGGGCTTTTTTTTACGTGCGCAAAATCCCCACGGATACCCCCTCACCGGAGCCGGTGGAAGAGGTTATGTCGGACTCGAACCGACCAAAACGCACCACGCCTGTGGGTCTTTTTTGGTTGCCGACGGTGAGGTTAACAGGCATATCGCTCGCACCCCGGCCGACCCAGGGCCATCTCTCTCGAGAGTATATATAGTATATAGTATAGAGTACCCAACTCGTCCCTGGATGTCTAGGGGGACTGGCATCGGATCAATGAGGACTTTTTAGATTTCACTTCGATGGTGTTTTGAACAAACCTACCAACTTTCAGCTGGGTTAGAATTATTGTACCCTTCAAAATTTTGATTCATTTTGACCGGAGTATTTCAGAGAGGTTCGTTCGGTTTTAGACATTCTGGTTATGGAGGAATTGAGATTATTCTATGGTATGTATATCTATTAATTTAAAATAAGTCACTGCACAAAATAAAATAATTTATTAACAAAACCAAACGAGTAGAGTCAACATTACACAAAAAAAAATTAGTCACAATTACATGTCACGTGTAATCGACAATTACAAGGACGGGAATCCAAACATAGACGTCTAGGCTTATTATATTTACATTTTCCAATTGTTTTTGACTTGTTCTCTACAATTTCTTCTGACTCGAGGCTTATAATTCTTCCTCGTGACCTTTGATAAAGCCCTTCACATGGCACTGCTCTTGGAATACAGTCTGGACTACACTTTGTTATAACTGGGCGCATACAGGCCCCTGGAAGTGTTTCCTGGTTATAGTCAAATGGCAGAGTATTATCAATAGTAAGTTTCCTATTTCTTCCCGGTTGTGTGTTACCAATTACTGGAGTCAGCGGACATATCTTTTTTGGTTTTGGTTGTTTGGTATCAACACATTCTGAAACTTGTCTGGGTCTAGCCCTATTGGGACTAGTGCCGTTTCGGTTAGATCGAATCTCAGGTGATTCTCGTCTTTGTCTGTTGTTCCCTGGTCTTTGCTCGGGCATATAGTTTGGTGACAAAGATTTACTTTCACGAGCTTCTGTTCTTTGTAGTGCACGGCGTTGATATTGATTGGGATTTGATTCATTGGCATAAAGATCTCTTTCTTGAAAAGTTGTTTGTCTTGTTTGTCTACTCTGTTCAGGTTGCTGGTTCGACTCTAGATAATCCTTATTAAAGTTAGATGTCGGTAGTGAGGGTCGATATCCACTAATTTGTACTGGTACTCCTGACTGCATCATGGGTCTTGGATTTTGGCGAGCGATATCGTAATTGGTACTATCTCTGGGTATTTCAGAAGTTTGGATATCTGGAGGTACGTTAGATATCATTTGAGCTTTTTCTGCTGGCCATTGGTATGGTATCCCACTTGAATATTTGTGATTTGAAACTTGGTATGGACCCATACTTTCATGTTGTGGGCCTGACTTTGATATAATGTAACTTTGGTTAGGTGCAACCTGGGCAGGATCATGTGCCCCATGTATAAATTGTAAATATTCGTCAGACGGTGGATATGATTGATTGTGATAAACATTATTAGTATCCGTAGATGCGTCTATTAATGGAGCTAGTATCTCAGTGTTATCTAATTTCGCTAAACTTGAGCTAATAGGCTTCCTTTTCTCAAATGCATCATACGTAGTTGAATTTTTTAACCGTCTCTGTTTTAATCTATTGTTCAGTTCATCTACCATAAAATTTATATTTAAATCTTTATCATGCTCTAGTCTGGCTCTTTCAGTTAAAAATTTACTGATTTCATGTTTCATATGATCTTCTTTTGACTCATTGAACTCATCATTATTTTTGTCAATTTCATGTAATTTCTGAGCTAATATATTTATCATTCTTTTTCTAAAGACTTGATCAAAATCATTAATATACGGAGTAACTGGTAACTCTCTATACCATTGCCCAATTTCTTCGGCCAAAAGTATTTCCTCTACTTCCTCATTCAAAATATCTTCATTAGGTAACGGGACTTCTGCCAATATTTTCATTGCGTGTTGTATCAATTGGGGTTTCTGGAGAAACCTAAATTCAATATTATGTAGTCTCGTCAAATGATTTGCCATTTCATCAACTTTTTTCATCAATCTCTGCCGGTAAATATTAGCTTTCAATGGATCGTCTTCCTTATATTTAGTTTCTAGTATATAAGCTTCAGCCATTTCTGCCAAAAAGCCTTGCTGTAATAAGAAACACTGTTCTAATTCGAAGTTCTTTGCAAATTTTCTATTGAATCCGTCTTTAAGTCGTTGCCTAAAAGATGGCCTATCAGAGGCCTCTTGCATTTCTTTCAACATATTCATTGCATTGCTTAAGACACTCACCTTCCAGGCATGTCTCATTTTTTTCATTTCTTCAGTTTGCGGAAGCAAATCCAACATATCATCTAATTTATCTTCTAATATTAGTTCGAAGTATCCATAATCATTTTCAAGTTCTTGATCAGATTTCAAACTGAAAAATGTCTTCATTATGCCATTGTATATTCCAGTTCTTGCTAATTCAGCTAATTGTGCGCTATCAGGAGTAGGTGTTTCAATCGGCAGGTCATAAACCTTTTTCTTAAAAATATTTTCATACTTCTCAAATATTGTTTCTTTTGGATTCTTATTTATTACTGCCACAGTTTGCGATCTATCAATAACAGGTGATTCACTTGACCTATAATTAGTTGCATCATCCTCTTGCAATTGATTAAGTGTACCTGTTGTATTTTTTTTAAGATTTACAGATTGCATATACACCTGTGGATTCTTTGTGAACATTCCAACAGTTGTATTCTGAATATGTTTGATTAAATCGTCTATGTATGAAGCTGTATCAAGCTTTTGGCAATCTAATAATTTCTTAACCCGTTTATAAATTAAACATTTCAACTGTTCTTTTTCCGATTCAGGTCTTCTTTGACACAGTGGGCTTCGTATCAAATATTTTTCCCTTTCTATTATATCTTCAATAATATTATCTATTAACACCTTAAATCCTTTATTTTCCTTTTGAATAAAATTGAATCTACTCAACCAATTATTAACTTGTTTAGCTATCTCTACAGCATAAGCATCTAAATTAGCCTTTATATTATGTTTGTTGATTGTTTTTATTTCTAAATTATCATTTACGAGATCAGTGTACGTCTTTCTCTTCATAATATCTCTCAAATTTTTAGTAAGACAGTCTGCCATTTGAGACAAAATCAGTTCAGAAAACCCTTTAAATGTAAACTTTTCCAAAAAAAATATAATTTCCTCCCTTATCACTTTATTATATTTTTCATCCAGGTCAGGTCTTGTGTGAGTCATGAGATCGCATATAAGCAGACTAACTTTATCAATTAACGATATCAATTCCTTAGGGTCATATGTAGACTTCATTGACAGAGGTTTAGCCCAGCTTTTAATAACATTTTCTACAGATTTTGCCGTATCGTCGTATGATTTTGTTTGAAAATAGTCTTTCATTGAAGTTAAACCCTTTTCCTGCAAATTTGCGTTACCTTGCCGCCTGTTTATGTCCATTGGTAACGTTTTCATAAATTTTATAATTTCATTAATTATAATTTTATCGTTTGCTCCTAAAGTTCTCAGTAGTTTTAAGTTTTCAATAAAGGTCTTCTTCTTTATTCTAAAATACACATAATCTGTCACTTGAATCGGTAATTTATTTAACCACACTTCGACGCTGGCTTCCAAAGACTCATCATGAGTGGGATGATGTAGTACAAAATCATTAAATTTAACTGATTCTTGATCATCTTTTTCTTCATTAACTTTATCAGGTAATTTTGTAATACAATCAATCATAGCGGCCTCTAATCTACCTAATAGTAAGCTTTCATCTGTTGGCTTCAATTTAATAGCGCTTGAGTTCTCACGATGATGATTATTTATATTTTCAATTAACACATCAGTATATTTATTCATACATTGATCTGATAACTGTTCATCTAAAGGCAATATCTTCAGCCATTCTAAAATATCTTCTCGTAATATATTACAACTATCCAATGAATGTGTCTCGTTTAATCTAATTACAGATGCATATAATTTAATAGCTAATTTATGCACAAGTTCATTTCTGGTATTGACAAAATTTTTATCTTTTAGTGATAAAGTATCTACCCATTTATTAATTATAACTTTGTAATTTTTAACAACATTCTCTTGCTCTAGATCAACTTTCATTTTCTTTATGCTTTGTTCTACATACGGAAATATTTTATTTTTTAATTCTTGAATATAGTCATTGCTCAGTTTTCTGTTAAACATTTTTACAATCCATTCGTCGATTTTCTTATCGATATTGCACAGTTCACTACTATCAACACTTTCCTTAATATCTTTAGCCAAACTTTTTATAAGTCGTCTATTGAAAGTGGTATCTTCTAAGCTGTGAGCGTCTAACGGTAGTTGGTGAAACCATCCGTAAATTAAATCAAATAAAAATTCGATAAACGGGTCATAAATTTCACTACTGCGCTTTGAAGGTGATTCATCAATGGGGTTGGATGCATTAAAAGTTATTGGTACTGGTAAAAGATATATGCTCTTCATTAGCTCTTCTGCATGCTCTAAAGTATTTTCTCCAATTATTTTACTAGTTCTTTTGAATATCTGATATTTTAAATGTTCTAATTCTATGGAAACAGTACCTTTGCTATTTGGATTTTTTTCCAAATATTTATATCGATCAATTATATCACAGGCTAAGTTCTTTGTAACAATTTCTTGAAAGTTTTTCTCTTTTATCTGTATGTTTAATTTGGTAAACCATTTCTCAATTTCATTTATAAGTTCATTATAGTATCGTTCTAAGCTTCTCTCGTTCAATGATGCTGAATTATTTTCAGATCGAAGTGGTGAACTATTATCGGAAACAAGTGTTTTATCGTAGTGTCCTGAAAAAAAGTGGAGACGAAAATAAAATTCTTTATAATCATTTATAATTATGTTAGTATAAAACTTCGCTTGATCTGCAGGTAGTTCAGCAATATTTTCAAACAACAAGGCAATTTCATGTATAGCATTATCGTTTACATCTTCAATATCTGTTAGACTTAGCAACAAATCTGATAATATCATTTCTATATTTTGCATTTTAGAAGTACTTATTTCCACGTGTGACTTTTCTGATATGAAAATAATTTCGTCTTTAACAAATTGCCTGATTTCTGCATTACTTGGCTGTATATATGTAACAGGAATTGTGTCATCTACATTTACTATATCATTTACTAAGGTGTCTACTAAATTGCTGTTGTGGTTTTCAGAAAAGAGAGATAAACTATTCACAATATCTATGACTTTCAACTCCAAAATTCTCTTGTAGTCGGAATCAGATTTAGCTCTATTTAAAGCAATAGGTTGAATTTTGTCAATTATGTAATTGATAATATCGTCGTTATTCGTGGTACCATATTCATCTTTCTTTTTAATATTTAATTTATTCAACCAATCATTGACAGTGGTCTTCAGTTGTTCAATAATACATCTACTGTAATATTTTGGCTTTGTCCCTTTGTGTGTATTTAGATCATTTTTCAGTAATACTGTTTTTAATCTGTTTATGATACGATCGGGCAACTGTTCTTTTAATTCTGTCGCTTCTTTGTCAATATTAGGTGATTTATTCAAAAAATAATTAATTTTCTTCTTCAGTCTGTTCTCTTCAACGGGATCATTTAATTTCAAAGCTAGACTTTGCAGTTTCTCCAAATGACCTTTTGTTTTATCTATTGCCGTGTTGACAATTACTGCTTCTGCTTGTTGTAAACGATCTTCTTTGTTACAATCAATTATATTCTCAGATTCGTTCACTATAAATTTTTCGATTACCTCTTCATCAGACTTGCTTTTGGTTGGGTAGTATTCTTCTTGTTTTATTCCTACAGTAACGGAACTAGAAGTAAAGTGATTTGAGATAACTGATGCTTTAGGTTTCTTGGCAGAGTTAGTTCTTGATTCCTGATGGCGATGGTGATTTACCTAAAAATTAAAAACCTACTTACATTATTTAGAATCGATTTTGACAAACATTACAATATAGGCAAATTTTAGCATACTCACAGTTCTACAAAGAAGATGGTCTACTGGATATCCTGTAAAATAAATTATACGTGTTAATTAAATTTTAATATTACCTCTGATTTTCGATTTGCTCTGATCGAGAAAGATAATAGTTATTATAATAAGTTAATCTGCAAGCAATAAAAACAACGTCACCACATTTTTTACTAAAACTATTCCAGGGTATTCAGGCAGGAATCGTGTTCAGCGATATGGTAGCAGCACTGTAAATCTGCTGTAAAGTATGCCCCAGAAATGAATCCAATAGTCTTTTTCATTATTTATTTCAAAATCAAAACAGAAACAAAGACAAAAACTACAAAACAAATCACAAGCATTAACTAGAATACGTTCAGCTGTTATTAAAGTCGAATTTTTAAAGTTATGAGTGAATCATACATACACTCACGTACTCATAATGACAAATTTTAGCCATTCCTTTCATTTATACCTAATCATTTTATTTTAGAAGTAACTGAAAGGTATCTTTCTAGATTATCATCATTAAAAACACTTTTATCTATAATAGTGTGGAAAACGCATCATCGACATGCGGTTATAAAGATTTTCACAAGAAGAGCAAGGAAACTTAGCATTGCAAGGATGACCTGCAAATAAACACCTAACATCTTCACCCGCGTGACAATCTGAATTATATAGCCTACCAGGACATCTATTAGTAGATTCTGGGCAAATGTAGTGACGAATTTTGTAGTAGGGACAGATAAAATCATTACTCTTAGGAATATAAAGACAACCACCAGCGCATTCTAATGCACTCAATACTGGACACATTTCATGTGGGTTAGTCATGGTTTCTTCATCTGCTTTTTGTGTATGGTACTGCTTATTCTTATTTTTTATTGCCTTAATACCTTTACTGTCAGTGGATAAATAGAATTCGTGCTGTTGAGGTTGATTTTCTGCTGTATTAGTTTGTGAATCAGCAGTTTCCTTTCCATCCTTAAGAACAGGGGATGTAAAATGTTCGGGTGCTTTATAACTGCTGTTGATAGTTTTTGAAGGTTGAACAGAAGTATAGTTATTAGATGTCATTACTCCACTTGGTTCTGCCATTTGGCTAGTACCAAGTACACCCATGCCTCCTCTTGCCATTGGGTGTAATTTATAAGTATTGTGTGGTCTTACCAAATTTGAATTTTCTGTTGTGAGAGGTGTAGGAGGTCTCTGTGTGTCTTGGATGTTGACACCGGGTAATGTATTATCACATGGCATAAAAAATGAAGTTTCTTGAGGATAACGAGTTAAGTAGGGTTCTTGATATGGCAATGGTCGGCTATAGGACACCGATAATTTCTCAGGCTCTGTATTGTCATATTCACTATTTCTGGGCGACTGTTTATACCATTTGAACATACCTGATGGAGGTTTAGTCTGCTCCATTGATAACCACTCATTTTCAGGTATTGTCGGTTGTTTGAAACCTATAGTCATATTAGAACCTTCTTCAGGAATTCTAGGATGTCCCAATAAAGTGGAACAACCGGGCATAAATCTGCTAAACTCTTCATAATTCTGCGGTATTTGAAATGACACCGATTTTCTCTTCATTGGTTTTGGCATACATTTTAATCTATTAATTAGTTCGCTTAATAAAAAAATTAGGTCAGCACCTTCATCTAAAGGTAGTTTCTTTAAATATTTAGATAATACTTTTTGTAATTCTTTCTTTGCATTGCAATCTGAAAAGTTCATTTCTTTCCCGATTTCATTAACCTTACTTGCCAAAGCGTTTCGCACGTTAAGTTTTTCCAAAGGGTCTAAATCAGACTTTATAGGTAGGTCTATCAACCAGTGATCAATTTCTTTTTGTACTAGAATTTCACAAGCTTCTTGTCTAACTGCATCGCTGTCAGGTACCGGGACCTTGCTCACTGCACTTATCAAATCATTTACGTAAGCTTGATTGTTCATATGTTTAATTTCACCTTTCTGGTTTTTCTTTATACTGTCTGCTAACCTTTCGATGTTTCTTAAAAAGTTATTTCTATGTATATTACCTGTTATGTCATTATTTTCTTTATAGGCGGTAAAGAGAATGTAATCTTCAACGAGATCATTTTTCGTAATGAGTTCACCCTGTGTCAAATTCGAATCTTTTGGTAGGTAGTTGTCTAAATTATCTAGAAGTTGCTGTTTAAAGCACGATGGAGCAGCAGCAGCTTTGATTTGCTCGTTCATTGATAAGGTTTTCTCTATAAGTTGTGTTTTTAGTTTGTCCTTAACGTCCTCTAATTCTTTAGTCTGCGGAAGATTCTTTTGTAATAATTCTTCTATTTCGTCATCTAAAATATCTTGGTAATAATAAGAGTTGCTATAGATTTTAGGATCAAATTTCAATCTAGTGATGGCTTTCCATATACCGCTATAGATGCTTAGTCTTGCCAGGTCAGCAGATTTTTGTTCTTCTAAGTTTGTTACCGGTATTGGTATTTCTAGTAGCCATTGCTGAATATATTTATCGTATTCTTCATCTATATTTTTTTGTGTTTCAACAATAGATAAACTGTCTTGTCCTATACAACATGGTGGCAAATTTGAAATGTGTCTATCATTGCGACCTGTGCTTAATTGCCTTTTAGGTTCATTCATACTAACATTTACGTGGTCTAAGAAAGGTTGTTCGTTTATAAATGGAGCATAATCACTTACTACAATGTTTTCTTGAGAATTTGCTGACATAGGAACAGGTACATTCCCAATTCCGTCCATTAATTCTTGAGCGTGAGAAATAGCTTTTGTAACGTCATTCCCTATTAATTTATGAAACCATTTAAATATCTGGAATTTTAATTGTTCTAACTCATCAGCATCCGTGCCTTGGCTAATAGGTTTGAGTTCCAAATAATTTTGCCGATCAATGATTTCACCTGCTAAGTCGTTTACTGCTACTTGTCTCAACCTTTCATCAATTTTGCGGATATTTAAACTAGATAACCATACATCTATCAGTTCACTTAGCTGACGGGTATAAGTATCTAAATTAGCTCGTGCATCTTTTTCATCTAAAGGTAGAATACTATCTTTAGATGTATTTATTACTTCATCATCTTTATTAAAGGGAACTGGTACAACTATATAACAATTAGAAAAGTTATCATCATGTAAAATTTCGTGAAAATTATTAAATAACTTCTTTGTCATGAGATAAGCTTGATGATTTGTCATTTGTCCTAAATCTTTCAATATATTTTGCACATATGACCTAACATGAGAATCGATCCCATAACTTATAGAATCAACTGAGTTAGTCAAAACATCGACCAATTTCTCTTCTATGCAGCACTTTCTATGTTCACTCATTTCTTTGTTTGATTTATTCATGAACTCTAATAACATTTCGTTTACTAAATATTTGAAATCACTTTCAGTTAATGCAGCTTTCTTGTTATTTTTATGTCGAGACAAGCAGTGCGATATTTTATTTGGTTTCTGAGTAGCCACCTGAGTGTTTACGTTGTGTGCTTGATATAATATAATATGAATTAGGTTATCCACGTGTAATCTAATATTGCAATGACTACTGACAGGTACACCGCGCATCACATACATTATTCTAGATTTAAGCTCACTATCTGGTATATATTTATTTAAAACAAGTGTTTTTAATTTATTTACAGTTGAATTAAGAATAGCATTTTTATCAAAGGGTTTGCCTTTAAAATCTTTGGTTTGAATAGTTATTTCTTTAAGCCAGTTTTTGATGGTACACTCAAGTTCCTGTTCAGCGTTCCTCTTTACCAACGGCGATTCAACATAGTCGACACGATTGCTACCCTTTTTAGTTTTATTGACAATCTTCTCACAATTTTCACGACAATCAGTATACTCACAACTAATATCTTCACTAATGCTACTTTTACCTTCGTTTTTGTCCGGGTCTAACCATTTATCAATTAATTTATCGCATACGCCTACGTTTGTTTTTATTTTAGCTCCGTGTGACAGACATTCTACCAAATCTATAGCATCCCAATTGAAATTATTCTCAGTTGTTCTCAAATCGTCATGAGATCTACTTCTTCTATTATCGACTATTGTGCTACGATTATATCTAAATTCTATAGAACTGCAGATTGTCTGAACAGATTTGCGAGAATTGAGGCGATTTAAGGGTTTTAATGCGGCTTCGCTACATTTGTCTAGTATGGAATATGAACTTTTCACGCAGCTGCATTCACCTTCAGCTTTTGCTGTGGATGGTGACGGAGTCAGAGGGACAGCTATCTGGAACAATCATTTATATTTATTTAGTAGGTATTCGAGATATATTTACAAAATTACTGCTACATATTTCCTACACAACATACAAAAGCTCATTCAGACTCACTGTCAAAATATCAGTTATACACAACATGCATTTCTACTGACTGTCCCTATCGACGTCAACTAGTCTCACATTCCTGAAAGCTTCACTTACAAGAAGTAAGGTCTTACAGTTCTTCTAGAAGGAGCTGGTGTTGTTACTGTAGACACTTCTCTGGACACCATTTTTACAGCCGCTGTATAGTAAAAGAAAAAAAATATAAAACAAGAAGATTAGGGATGGCAAAAGAAAATTATTCCGCTTGAATTTCTAGTCCAGCAGGAAATAAAGTCGGAAGATATTATTGTTTCGTGATTGAGAGTCAAAGTTTGGTTAACATGACAAGCGATGAATGTTTGATGACAGACGGTCAATGAGTGGAGTGAATGTTTGAATACTTAATTAATGAAAAATAAATAGTTACCTTGACTTTCTGTATCCACAGAGTTGATGTAGGTCTGAAAATAATATTGAGATTAGAAACAACTGCAATTGTCTAAGCATTCAGCGAGAGCGTTCGAGTACAGCGCTTTGTCATTGGTCGGACTAGGTGACGTCACTAGACATCGACCAATTACAATCTCAATCAAGATCAGTCGCAGCGCTGTGCTTGTGAAAGTGGTTACCGTGGCCTATGGACGTTTGTAACACCAGAGGAGTCACAGTCGCGCTGCCAACCCTGTAAGTACAGAGTTTCTGTGCCGCCAGTGTAGAAGACAAAGCAGGACAAGCCTTTAGTCTTCCCACTGACAGCACAAATTCTCCAGTGAGCTCTGGCTACCCTACTCACCGCTGGGAACACAACACGAAGTTATTATAGCCGCGGTATTCTGTAGGGCGGAGGTACTTCCTCAGTCGGACTGCTCAATTGGGCGGAAATACCGCCGTGCCCTTGATTGCGTTGTTCTGGCCCTCCTCTAAAACTTCTTACACTATAGACTATTTATACTGCAGAGGATCGGAAAAAATGGCGCACATTGGGAAAGCCCTATGTCCAGCAGTGGACTGCGCTGGGCTAAATGATTGATTGATACTGTTGATTGATGGCACTTGGTGGAATTTGTTGTTTCACATATTGAGAACTCATTTGTACTTTTCCACAATTTTTTTAATAGTTATAAGACCTGACCGGTTTCGCCTTACGGCATCCTCAAAGGTTCAAGTAAGTTCTCAAAATGTATTCTTACACTTTCTTGCCCCCCTTAAAAATAAAGTTTGCCCACCATCAGTGAATCCCATGGTTTCTGATGTAACACTTACGTTTGGCACGTCATAATGTTTATGTTCGTTTTTATTCGTTGGAGATGCATGGAAATTGGACGTCTGAAACGAGAAAAACCGTTAATACATAACGTAAACCGATAATCTGAGGAAATAAGTTTTCAATAGCACAAATCCAAGTCACATTTTTATAATCTTCCAACTAATCCCACCCTCTTCCTAAACAGGAAAACACGTCATCAAGAATCAAGCGGTTCGGAGACTCTTTCCTCTGTCTTTCTTTTCCTCTGTCGCACCATTAAGGCCTGGAATTCATTACCAGCTCATGTGTTTCCTTCTTCCTACAGTCCCGGGTCCTTTAAGCAAGGCTTGAAAAAACATCTGATGAGGCCGCCAAGCTGAGTGCCACCATTGTAACATAACTTAGTGTCTGTAATCGTGACCCTCTTTCCTGAGACTTTGCCTTTAGCTTACCATCAGGCGAGGTCAAGTCAAGTTGACGTGTCCCTTATAAAAAAATAAAAAAACAAAACCCGCTGCTGGGAGGTGGGAAGGGGGGTATCCCAGTATATAATTCTGGCTTCCTAATTCTTAAATCTTCTGGCCCCCCATTAACAAAGTTTGCCCACCATTGGTTTAGAACTTCAGATACTTAAAAATAAATGAATCTTTTCTTATCCTGTCCTGTCCTGTCCTGTCCCGTCCTGTCCTGTCCCGTCCTGTCCCGTCCTGTCCCGTCCTGTCCCGTCCTGACCCGTCCTGTCCCGTCCTGACCCGTCCTGTCCTGTTCTTTCCAGTCCTGTCCCGCCCTGTCCCGTCCTGTCCCGTCCTTTCCCGTCCTGTCCCGTCCTGCCCCGTCCTGTCCCGTCCTGTCCCGTCCTGTCCCGTCCTGTCACGTCCTGTCCCGTCCTATTCCATACTGTCACGTCCCGTCCCGTCCCGTCCCGTCCCGTCCCGTCCCGTCCTGTCCTATCTTATAGTAACTCACTCGATCAGCAGCCGCTCTGATACGATTCGGTTCGATTTTACGTTTCGCCAGATCCTTTGAAAACCTGATCTCATACTCCTGCGGAATTCTATAATCTCCATGAGGCACTCCCGCCGACTCCAATCTCTTCTCTTTGCTGGATCTCTCAATTTTTCTCACTCTTGTGCCGAAGTCCGGCTCTCCTGGCGATTCGCGACCACTCTTGGAGGAGTTTATTGTGATACGTTCTCGAGTGTAGGAATCATCTACCACTCGAGTCGGAGAGGTGTGTTGATGGGTTCTTGATACTGGAAAGTTATACTGTTTGTATAGTGCACTACCAAGACCTTTGGGATCTAACCAAGCCTTCTCGCAGGTATACCTGTTGATTGACAGACGAGGTCTGGCGCAGGCTTTTCTCTAGGGTTTAGGGGGTCAAACGGGGTCGCTGGCATAAATGACATAAGCAATATCAAAAGGTGGAGCCGGGTTCCTCTTGCTCCTTCTAAGAAGACTCCGGGCTGATAACACCACGGGCACTGCTAAAAACACCATATTTACTTACGAACGAACAGACACTGATTTACATATAACAATATCTCTTAATGCCGCGTGGTTCCCGGCAGAGTAGAATTTGGACCACCCCATCTCTTCTCATGTGGTGTCGTACAAGGCGACTAAGGGATAGGGCTGTTTAACTTCGGACAGATATATACAGCCTAGACTCACCGTCAGATGCACGAGTCAACAATAGTGCCCGAAATACGGCAATAGGCTCACCCCCTATTACGTGGGACCGAATACAATTATTGGTGAAATGTGGGTGATAATTCACCTCTGCCTCAGCCTCCGGGGATAAAGGCGTGATTATATATATGTATTTATGTATGTATGCATGTATGTATGCATGTATGTATGTATGTATCTCTAATATTAAAAAATGCAAATATAAGAAATTGGAGAAAACCCAATTTTCAGTACTAACATTTCTGTATTTTTTTTAGGAATGACTAATTCAAATTTTATGGTATTTTTGTGTATGAATGAGACAACATTAAGCTAACAAACACTTTTTTTACATTTTTGAAAATTGACTAGTTTATCATCAAAATAGATAGCATTTAGGAAGTACTGTTTTTCAAGATCTAATTTAATTTATCAAGAGGCTAATAAAAACTTTGATATAGAGTTGTAAAATCTTGAAATCAACTTTCAAACAAAATATAAATAATGGAAATAGCTATTAAATTACAGGAATAACGAACTCATGAATCTGTAAGAAAATTTCGGCAATTTCATAGTTAAGTAATAATATACTAATAATATACTAATATTATAATTTGTACTGACTTGGGAGGACACTGACTCTGTAATACAGGTCTATTATTAGCTCAGGAGTCTAGGTTTTAATTAAGGACCTAAATTTAAAAAAAAATTTGTGATTATGCAAGATTGATGTATTGATATGAGGTCGGACACGGCGGTATTTCCGCCTAATTGAGCAGTCCGACTGGGGAAGTACCTCCCGCCCTACAGAATACCACGGCTATAATAACTTCGTGGTGAGTAGGGTAGCCAGGGCTCACTGGAGAATTTGTGTTTTTTTTTATTTTATTTTTTTTACGTGCGCAAAATCCCCACGGATACCTCCCCACCGGAGCCGGTGGAGGAGGTTATGTCGGACTCGAACCGACTAAAACGCACGCCGCCTGTGGGTCGTTTTGGTTGCCGAAGGTTTTTTTTTTTTTTTTATAGGACACGTCAATTGGACTTCGCCTTGCCTGATGGTAAGCTGAAGGCAAGGTCCCAGAAAAGAGGGTCACCGTTACTTACACATACCGTGTGACAATGGTGACACTCAGCTTGACGGCCTCATCATATGCTTTTTCACGCCCCGCAAAAAGGACCCGGGACTGTAGGAAGAAGGTTGGAAGGGAAGGAAGAAGGTGAGGTTGACAGGCATATCCCTCGCACCCCGACCGACCCACGGCCAGGAGAATTTGTGCTGTCAGTGGGAAGACTAAAGGCTTGTCCTGCTTAGTTTTCTACACTGACGACACAGAAACTCTGTACTTACAGGGTTAGCAGCGCGACTGTGACTCCTCTGGTGTTACAAACGTCCATAGGCCACGGTAACCACTTTCCATCAGGTGGGCTTGTATGCCACCTAAGTAGTATAAAAAAAAATTGATGTAACTTTTAAACCGTGAATTTATTCTGATGCAAAATCTTTATCCCCGGAGGTTTAGGCTGAGGTGAATTAATACCCACATTTCACCAATCATTGAATTCGGTCCCACGTATAAGGGGTGAGCCTATTGCCGGCTTCCGGGCGCAATTGTCGACTCGAGTCTTGTATCTCTGCCTGAGTCTGAGCTGTATACATCAATCTGATGTTAAACAGCCCTATCCCTTAGTCACCTTGTACGACACCGCATGGGAAGAGATGGGGTGGCCCAAATTCTATTCTGCCGGGAACCACGCGGCTATGATACAATAAACGTTTATTATTTGATATGTATATTGAACGAAATAGTCATCCTATTAAAAGTAATAACTGCTTTCTTACATTGTTTCACTGGTGAATAGTTGATCAGCCTCTCCACCATTTCCATGGAATTGTCGGGAGACAAGTTCGGAGGGTATTTCCGCAGGGAGCTGACGAAGGTGTAGCCTGAAGAGTTGTGTGGAGAGCAGGTACCCCCTGAGAGGTAATGATAAAGATAAATAAATTAATATTCCACAACATTCTACACAAACCTATTTAGACCCATAGTAAGCATAGCTTAACTGTTATGGAATATAGAATGCGGACAAACATACTTACATACTTTAATAAATACATACATATTACACACAGAAACACATACCCTAATTCAATTTTTTTTATATACCACTTAGTTGGCAGACAAGCGCACGGCCCACCTGATGGAAAGTGGTAACCGTGGCCTATGAACGTGTGTAACACCAGAGAAGCCACACTCGCGCTGCCGACCCAGTAAGCACAGAGTTTCTGTTCCGTCAGTGTAGAGGACAAAGCAGAACAAGCCTTTAGTCATCCCACTGACAGCACAAATTCTCCAGTGACATATTTGTGCATACCGGAAAGGTTTCACAGGAGGTTTTTTGGCAAACTTTCCACACAGGAGGTTATTACGTACATATATAAGCACGATTTTATTCCTGGAGGTAGGACACGGCGGTATATCCGCCCGATTGAGCAGTCCGACTGGGGAAGTACCTCCGCCCTACAGAATACCGCGGTTATAATAACTTCGTGTTGTGTTCCCAGCGGTGAGTAGGGTAGCCAGAGCTCACTGGAGAATTTGTGCCGTCAGTGGGAAGACTAAAGGCTTGTCCTGATTTGTCTTCTACTGACAGCACAGAAACTCTGTACTTACAGGGTTGGCAGCGCGACTGTGACTCCTCTGGTGTTACAGACGTCCATAGGCCACGGTAACTACTTTCCATCAGGTGGGCCGTGTGCTTGTCTGCCAACTAAGTGGTATAAAAAAAAAAAAAAAAAAAGACAGAGGTGAATTCTTTTCATCTTCTTCATCTCAGCGTTTATGCCAGTCGTATTCCAATTTTTCAACTCTGAGTCTGGGGTCCGCTTTATCTGTCTGATTCCGGATTTGGCTAAACTTCGATATTTTCTGTGAAGCGACAGCCATCTGACCTCCACAACCCAAAGGCGATGTCGAAGCATTAGAGCTAGTACAGTTGTTGAACTTTTTAGGGCCCTAACTACCCGTTAGGATTGCCATATATGTGGGTATGATAACAGGGACCGACGGCTTAACGTCTCTCTGAGGCACAACCAGACCAATACAAATACCCATATTCATACATACAAATATTTGCACTGAACGGGAATCGAACCCGCGCCTTCTGCGTAGCGGCCGCGTTCACTGCCGCCACGCTATGGAGGCTGTCCAGCCAGAGAGGTTAATTATTTGGAGGTTATTACCAAAATGAAAATACCTACTTACTGTACCGCCCTGTTCTGTGTGAACAAACTAACTAACAAACAGGATAACATAACATCATAACATAAACTCACGCCTATATCCCCGAAGGGCTAGGAATAGGTGCTAGCATCCACATTTCGCCAGTTAATGTTTAGGTCCCAATGTAATAGGTGGCGAGCCTATTGCCATTAACCGGGCACTCATAAACCTGCGATAAATACACACATAACTTCGAAAAGCATCGAAAAGTCATTGGTGTGTGTCATGGTAAAGCCTGGATCGAACCAGAGGCCTCGTCTCAACAGTTAATTACAACTGTTGAGACCCATACCACTAGGCTACTGCGGTAGGTACTTAAATAAATATGAATAAACCCAAAATACAATGTATTTCACCTCTCTCAGGCGCTATTGGGCATCGTCCTATGGAAGATTTCTTGATGGGAATGTAAGTTACTCCGCTGCCCGCACCACCAACTTCGAAATTCCCATGACCTGTTGAATAACAGAAAATGGCTGAAAAACGGACTTCTACTGGGCTATTTATTATTTTTATTTTATTTTATTTTATTCTTTCAGAAAAACTTACAGCTAAAATACAGAATAAAAACAATTGTAACATAAAATGGCCAATTACAAGTTTTTGCAATTAAATCAGATATTATAAAATGTACAAGACGGTAGATAGTATTGCAATAGTAATAATATCACATTATACTGTTACTTCGCATTACACTGTATCAAAAAATTTCCTGCTCAACTTGACTTTAAGTTGATTAGTGCTGGTGAAAAATAAATCTAAATCGTTATTAGAATTCATATTTGACTTCTTTCCATGAATAGGCCCGGACTCCGCGTTAAATGTCAGACATACCTTACATAATGTTACGACAACCGTCGATATCTCGAAAACTAATAATCAAATCTTCAAGAAATAAAAACGCATTGTTAGTGACGAGGTACTCTACCGAATGGCATAGAAAAATCTGGAATCGTCAACAAAAAGTCACAACCTACCTACGGGTACCTACACTCTCAAATATAAACAAACAATAGGTAAATATCGAGAATGTACTCGAAGGTCAGCGACGGCGGCAAGATCAAAGGAATAGGTATTTGTCGCTCGCGAGCTATCTAGATAATTCGATCCTCCTAATTGAGAGGTATAAAAACACGCTCGCATAGCGACACGATTCATTCAGTCTTTGAGATCGATAACGAACACAGCGAACTTAAGCGACCGAAGACGATTCTACCTGCGACCTGAGCAACGACTGTGGACTACTGTGAACTACTGAGCAACTGGAACTGTTGAAGAAGTACTGTGTGTACTAGTGATCTAATTGTCTAGTTTGTGGTGAGCTAATAAATCTCTTCGTTGAGTAAACGGCATTTAATTGTACCCCGTGCACGTAACAATTGGTGTCAGAAGCGGAATGCCGTTATTACCACGTGAAGACGAAGGGCGTATTCCACGGACCAGACGTCAAGTGGAAATGGATGCCGCACGTCAACGGACCCTCGAAGAGGAAGGGAGTCAGGCCGATGCTGCTGTCTCAGCGGGAACTACGGCAGCACCAGAAGGAACCTCGTCAGATACCAACATGATGACGCTACTGGTTTCTATGCAGCAGATGATGCAGGCGTCCAAGCAAGAGATGCAGGCCTCCAGGCAAGAGATGCAGGCCTCCAAGGAAGAGATGCAGGCTTCTATGCAGCAGATGATGCAGGCGTCCAGGCAAGAGATGCAGGCCTCCAGGCAAGAGATGCAGGCCTCCAGGCAAGAGATGCAGGCCTCCAAGGAAGAGATGCAGGCTTCTATGCAGCAGATGCTGCAGGCCAGCCAGGAAGCCGTCATGGGTAAAATCGATGCAGGCATCCATGCACTGGGAGATAAAGTGAGGAACTTCGAAGATGGCTTGCAAATGCTGAGTAAGGAAGTGACTTTGAAGTCTGGGACCGTGGACGACCGCTTGCAAGTTCTCGAAAAGAAGATCGTCAGGCTGGAAACCTGCGGACCTGTTACCGTAACCTCACCATCACCAGCAAAGTTCGACCTACCATACTTTGATGGAACTTCCTCGTGGACAGCCTTTAAGTACCAATTCGAGATATTGGCAAAAACTAAAGCCTGGAGCAACGAGGAGTCATTTATGGCCTTGACACTTGCATTACGAGGAGATGCTTTAATAATACTGGAAAACCTGCCGCCTGAAGGAAGGACTCTGGGGTCTTTGATGGAAGCTTTAGACACACGTTACGGTGACAAACACCTGGAGAATGTTTACCGAGCGCAGCTCCGGGAGAAGAAACAAAAATCTAGTCAAAGCCTCCAGGAATGGGCTGTAGAAGTTGAAAGACTCGTTCGTCGGGCCTACTCATCGACACCCATTATGATCGAAACCACTCTGCTGGAGGCCTTCCTAAACGGTATACGAGACGCAGAAGTGAAAGCTAGTGTACAGTTGCGTCATCATCAGACCTTGAAGGAAGCACTGGCTTATGCTCTCGAGGTGGAAACTGTGCGGCAGAATGCCGGAATAAGTAAAGTTAGGGAGGTCAAAGAGGTGGTTGCACAGGAAAGGAAGCCACGGTATGTCCCAACGTGTTATTCCTGTAGAGGAAGGGTCCATATCCAATCAGAGTGTCCTTCCAGAAAAAGGAGGAGGGTAGCGGACGCCGGGATCCAAGTGGATCTAGAGGTTCCGTTACAACTAAATGTCGCCAGGGCCGCGGGGCGGGCGCTGGCTGGACGATATGAGGCCCCAACTATCCCTATTGCTGAAAATAAGGTCAGGGCGGTCAGGGAGGTGGTTGCAGAGGAGAGGAAGCCACGGTATATCCCAACGTGTTATTCCTGTAGAGGAAAGGGCCATATTCAATTAGAATGTCCTTCGAGAAAACGGAGGAGGGTCACGGACTCCGGGACACCGAACTCCGAAGAACACCGAAATCGAATGGAACACCGGAGTAGAAAAGGGCACGGCAATGCTGATGCTTTGTCACGATGGCCGTGTGCCGAAGATTACAAGCATTGTCAGAAGAACGAAGCCCGCGAAAAGACTAAAGTCATAAAGGTGAATGGACTTGACGACGAATGGACCGGAAGCAGTATGAAGCAGGCGCAAGAGGATGATAATGATCTACAACCTATACTGCACTGGAAGCAGCTTGGAAACAAACCCCAATGGAGTGATATATCTGCTTACAGTTCCACTATCAAAAGTTATTGGGCCCAGTGGGACAGTTTAACTCTGATAGACGACGTGCTGTATAGGAAATGGGAATCCAACGACGGCAAAGAGGTGACCCTACAAGTAGTGGTACCACGAAGCAAGGTGGCTACACTCTTACGGCACAGCCACGATGGTGTCTCTGGCGGGCATCTCGGAGTCAAGAAAACCCTAATTAAAGTACGACAGCGGTTTTACTGGCTTCATTGTCGGGAAGATGTCGAGGATTGGTGCCGTAAATGCACTGCATGTGCTTCAGTTAAAGGACCGCCGACAAGAAGCAAAGGAAAATTGAAACTGTATAACGTCGGAGCACCATGGGAACGCATCGCCATTGATGTTGCTGGACCTTTTCCAACGACTGAAGAAGGAAACAAATACATCATAGTAGTGCAAGATTACTTCACTAAGTGGCCGGAAGTATTTGCGACACCCAACCAGGAAGCAGTCACTGTGCCAAGGAAACTGGTTCAGGAAGTGGTCTGCCGGTACGGCGCACCTATGGAGATCCACTCTGACCAAGGACGGAACTTCGAGTCTGCTCTACTCCAAGAAATGTGCAAACTCCTTGGAATGAACAAGACCCGTACGACTCCAGCGCATCCGCAGAAAGACGGAATGGTCGAGAGGTTTAACCAGACGTTGGAAAATCACTTGGCTAAAGTTGTCGATGAACACCAAAGAGATTGGGACCAGTACATCCCACTGTTCTTGATGTCCTATCGATCTGCGGTACATGACAGTATGGGACACACCCCAGCGAAAGTGAACTTTGGTCGAGAGATTAGGCTACCAGTGGATGCAATAACCGGTACGCCACCTGATAGTCCTAAGCCCGTGACGGATTACGTGAGTGATCTTCGAAGCCGACTGGACGAGGTGCACAGAATAGTACGGGAAAACAATTTGAAGACAGGTGAAAGGATGAAAACCCGGTACGATAGAAATGCAAACACCAACGGTTTCGAAGAAGGAACACTGGTATGGTTTCATAATCCGCTACGCAAGAAGGGGAAATCTCCAAAACTCCAAGCTCGCTGGGAAGGTATTATACGGTTATTACGAGGATCAATGACATTGCCTACCGCATTAGGAAGGGGGTTAGGGGAAAACCAAAGGTAGTCCATGTGGACAGGTTGACGCGTCATCATGGAACAAATGATGCTCGGGACGAGCATGATTAAAAGGGGGGTAATGTTACGACAGCCGTCGATATCTCGAAAACTAATAATCAAATCTTCAAGAAATAAAAACGCATTGTTAGTGACGAGGTACTCTACCGAATGGCATAGAAAAATCTGGAATCGTCAACAAAAAGTCACAACCTACCTACGGGTACCTACACTCTCAAATATAAACAAACAATAGGTAAATATCGAGAATGTACTCGAAGGTCAGCGACGGCGGCAAGATCAAAGGAATAGGTATTTGTCGCTCGCGAGCTTTCTAGATGTTAAAGCCATGGTTGACTTAAGAACCTAAGCATATTTTTTACTAGAGTTTAATTACATTACTTGTCACTAGATGGCGTTGTTTGGTTGCGCCTATTATTTCTGAATCGCGCTAGCGAGATCGCGCCGCAGTCTATTTAAGTTTGAAGTGAAATTCAGTTCATTATAAATCTTTACCTACCCTAACGCTTACGTGTTTCTTTTTTGATTCCTTACTCCTTCCTTACTACCCCGGACCACCCAGAGGTTCCTTGTACAAACCGTACATGGTCCTTCAGAGCCGAATTTCCGGAAGGTCAATTCCAGAACTTAAATATTTGAGTTACCCATCCCGTAAAACCTCAATACTGGTGGATCGCCTTTAAGAGGTCAACAGTCAGCTTGTGTGTTGGGCTGACTGTGGTGGAGGCTGTGGCCGAAACTTTTTGGTCCTGTGCTGTGTGACGGTGCCGACTGGCGTACAAGACAGGCGAGCAAGAAAGGTGATCAAGCGGGCGAGCAATAGCGGCGGCGGAGCGGAGCCCCCTGTGTCTCGCGGGGGTGTCGAGCTGTGCGTGTTCATGCATGGACCGACTCAACTATCGTATTAGCTTGGCTCAACAAACACCCCAGCCATTGGAAGACTTTTGTGGCCAATCGCATCTCGGACATACTGAGCCATTTAGATGCGTGTCAGTGGGCACATGTATTCACAAAGGATAACCCAGCGGACTGCGCTTCGCGTGGAGTTCAGCCATCAAACCTAGCTGATAACACGTTGTGGTTCACTGGGCCAAAGTTTCTAAAAGAGTCAACCATTGTGTACAGCAAGCCAAAGGAGTTGAAAACAGATTTAGAACAATCTCCCTTAAAGGCACACGTGGGTGCTGTGGAGACAGACTCATCAGATCAATGGTGGAGTAGATATTCGTCACTTCGCAAGCTGCTGAAAGTGGTTGCGTACTGCAGACGCTTTCTGCATTATAAGAAGAACACGCCTCAGCCAAGGCATCTCAAGATGGTTGAAATTCAGGATGCATTAACCTGCTGCATAAAAATATGTCAAAGCGAAGAATTTGGCACTGAGATAGGTGAATGGCAGGAAAGGAATTGCGTGAAATTCAAGAACAGCAAAATTAAGTCACTGACACCTTACCTAGACGCAAAGGGTGTGTTGAGAGTTGGAGGACGGCTTGATGGCGCTCAGCTAAATGAAAATACAAAGCATCCAATTGTGATGCCCCACAACTCTCATCTGACGCATTTGTTGGTGGCAGATGCGCATGACAAGACTTTGCATGGTGGGCCACAGCTCATGATGTGCTATTTGCGTACTACGTACTGGATCTTAGGGGTAAAGGGCCTAGTAAGGCAGTACGTACGCAAATGTGTGGTATGTGCAAAGTGTCGTGCTGAGGTCAAAAATCAGTTTATGGGCTCATTACCATCAGTTCGAGTCACACCAGCCAGACCTTTTCTAAATACTGGTGTTGACTACGCGGGACCCATAAATATTAGAATGACAAAGGGCCGCGGCCACAAATCATACAAGGGGTATATCTGTCTTTTCGTATGTATGGTCACGCGAGCCATTCATCTCGAAGTCGTAAGTGACATGACGACTCAGGGATTCATTGCTGCGTTCCGTCGTTTTGTGGCAAGACGAGGCCATTGTGCACATATTTGGAGCGATAATGGCACAAATTTTGTGGGTGCGGCAAAGGAACTCAAAGAATTAGCGAACATTCAACAGTCCATTGTAGAAAACCTGGAAATGGGTGGGACAGAGTGGCATTTCATACCCCCCCACTCCCCAAATTTTGGTGGGCTGTGGGAAGCGGGCGTCAAGTCCACCAAATATCATATCAAAAGAGTAGTCAGAGATTCAACGCTAACCTTCGAGGAAATGACCACGTTCCTTAGTCAGGTAGAGGCTTGCCTGAATTCAAGGCCTATGATGGTAGTGAACACTGAAGATCCGGGTGAGCCGGAGCCTTTGACTCCGGGACATTTTTTGATCGGAGAACCGTTAGTGGTAGTACCTGGGACAAGCTACGAGGCGAATAATGTTAGTACACTTACTCGTTGGCAAATGGTACAGAAGATGGTTCAAGGTTTCTGGCGACGATGGTCGCAAGAGTACTTAACTAGTCTGTTACATCGGTACAAATGGGCGTACAAAACACCAGAACCGAATGTCGGTGATTTGGTCTTAATTAAAGAAGACGACTTACCTCCAAGCCGGTGGATGCTAGGCCGTGTAGTAGACAAACATGCGGGTTCTGATGGCATCACGCGGGTAGTCACAGTCAAAACCAAAGGTTCTGTGGTTAAAAGACCGACTTCAAAGCTGTGTATATTACCAGTAAATGACTGATTATGTGATTTAGAATTAAGTCCTGAACTTTATTTTGTTAAATTGCTATAGAGTTTTTGGAGTTGTATTTACGGTTTGTTGTTGTATTTATAGAATATTTACAGTTATTTACATTTTCACAATTTATATTTACATAGTTTGTAGAGTTCAGACTTGATCTGACTTGTCTTTTCGATTGACTAGTCGATATTTATGTTCAAGTTTTCTTAGACTTATAAGTGGTTCTTTTTTGATCATTTGGATTTGTTTCCTTTAAAGTTAAGGACATAGTTTTTCAATATGTCCTTGGCGGGCGGTATGTTAAAGCCATGGTTGACTTAAGAACCTAAGCATATTTTTTACTAGAGTTTAATTACATTACTTGTCACTAGATGGCGTTGTTTGGTTGCGCCTATTATTTCTGAATCGCGCTAGCGAGATCGCGCCGCAGTCTATTTAACTTTGAAGTGAAATTCAGTTCATTATAAATCTTTACCTACCCTAACGCTTACGTGTTTCTTTTTTGATTCCTTACTCCTTCCCTACTACCCCGGACCACCCAGAGGTTCCTTGTACAAACCGTACACTAGATAATTCGATCCTCCTAATTGAGAGGTATAAAAACACGCTCGCATAGCGACACGATTCATTCAGTCTTTGAGATCGATAACGAACACAGCGAACTTAAGCGACCGAAGACGATTCTACCTGCGACCTGAGCAACGACTGTGGACTACTGTGAACTACTGAGCAACTGGAACTGTTGAAGAAGTACTGTGTGTACTAGTGATCTAATTGTCTAGTTTGTGGTGAGCTAATAAATCTCTTCGTTGAGTAAACGGCATTTAATTGTACCCCGTGCACGTAACAATAACATAAACTCACGCCTATATCCCGGAAGGGGTAGAAAGAGGTGCTAGCACCCACATTTCGCCAGTTTATGTTTAGGTCCCAATGTAATAGGTAAAATAGATATAAAAAAATTGGTAAGGTAAAAGCATACTGTGTCGGAACACTGATAGCCTTGATGAGACCTTCCCCTATGAGCGTAGGCCTTGGCTGGGGTAACATGTGGAGTCGCCTGTTATCCTAGCAAGGGGCGGGGGCAGGAATATGCGGCCCTCATGTCGGAGGAAAGATATGGACACCACGGTTCCCACACCTTAGGGAGGCCTTCTCAAAACTGGAGATAGACCTGAGTCGGCCAGGGTGCGAGTGATAAGTTTTATACGACCTTACACCCCGGCATCTGATGATCTGTGATGATTTCAGTTGCAACATAACTACCGAGGGTATCCAAGAGGATTTCTGCACGAAAAAAAGTACCCGCTAGAGGTTTCCACGCGTATAAAGAAAGATAATAGAGGAATAGTACTTACGACAGCAGCCCTTGGGCCGCTGAGGAGGAAACTCGTCCACCTGCACCATTGGTGAAGTAGGATTCACATTACAATGCGCCGCCTGGAAATGAAGCCGTGATCAATTTATTTGAATCAAAAGAATTCTTGTAGGACGTAGGACACGACGGTATTCTCGTCCCAATTGAGCAGTGCGACTGAGGAAGTACCTCCACTCTACAGAATACCATGGCTATAATAACCTCGTGTTTTGTTCTCGGCGGTGAGTACTGTAGCCAGAGCTCGCTGAAGTTTTTGTGCTATCAGTGAGAAGAACAAAGGCTTGTCCTGTTTGTGTCTTCTGTACTGATGGCACAAAAACTCTGTTCTTATAGGGTCGCGGTCGGTAGCACGGGTGTGACTCCCCAGGTGTTGCACACGTTCAGTGTGCTTGTCTGTAGTTGTCTGATACCTAAATTGTATAAAAAAGTGCTTCCTTCCTTTTCTGCAAGATAAAGAACAGTCTGGAATGCTATATCTTCATGAGAAATCTCATCGATCTCCAATCCCCTTTTAAAGAATCCTTCTTTAAAAGGGGCGTGTGGAAACTCACCTGTCGAGGCTATAAAAGTAAGAATCAATTGATAGCATTTGTAATAGTGGTCTTAATTGTTTGTATATACCCCGAGTTGTGGTAGTAACGAGACCATTAAGGCCTGGAATTCATTACCAGCTCCCGTGTTTCCTTCTTCCTACAGACCCGCCCTATAAGGGTGGCGTGAAAAAGCATACAATAAGGTCGTCAAGCTTAGTGTCACCATTGCAACATGGTCTATGTATGTAATGGTAATTCACTCATTTGACACTTTGCCTTGTCTTACATAAAGAAAATTACGCGTACGAATTTATTTGATTATAGCTGTGATTAGTGTATTTGTGCCATCACTATAGCACCACATAATTTTATCCTCAAAAGACATTTAATAATGCGCACTGCACTTATTATAGAGTGCATTTTGTGATGTGATTGGGGTCAAGATATCTGACTAACTTTACTATCAACTGGCCATAAGCTATTTCCCTAGAGTATAGGAAAAAAAAGAAAAAAATGATGAGGCCGCCAAGCTGAGTGCCACCATTGTAACATTACTTAGTATCTGTAATGGTGACCCTCTTTTCTGAGACTTTGCCTTTAGCTAACTATCAGACAAGTCAAGTTGGCGTGTCTTAGATAAAAAAAACCTATACAACGAAGTTCCAAATAACATGACTGACCTGGTAAGTGCTCGTGTATCGGCCGTCTACCGCCTGGGCACTAGAGTTGCAGTGATAGTTCACTTCATCAATCACGTTGGTGCCAACTTGGTGACGCGTCTCTAGAACATGAGGCTGAGGTTAAGAAGTAACCTGATATTTAAAGAGTGATAAAAGTCTAGTGGTATGGGTAATGGACTGCTGAGACGAGGTTTTACCATGGCATACACCAATGACTTTTTGATGCTTTTCGAAGTTATGTGTGTATTTATCGCAGGCTTATAAGTGCCCGGTTGATGGCAATAGGCTCGCCACCTTGGGACCTAAACATAGACTGCCGAATCCGACTTCCACAGCCCATTAGTAGAACGAAGTATTGCAATTAGACCAGTTGTAGAACTTTTTAGGGCTCTAAGTTTAGAAAGTTAGTAAAAAGTAAGGAAGTTAAGAGCCTTAAATTGTTTTAGGCACTATAATTTTAAGGTTAACAGCATCTGGAAGGACCCTTCCCTCTTTGTCTTCTCAATGGTGGTCTTACTACTAAAGGGTGTGACACCCCTGGTGTTGCATACGTCCATAGGCCACGGTAACCGCTTCCCATCAGGTGGGCCGTGTGCTTGTCTGCCAACTAAGTGGTATAAAAAAAAGGGAATTAATAATTTCAGTCGCATCGAAATCTTTAATCTCGGAGTCTACGGTCCGCTTTACCAGTCCAACTGCTGATTTGGCTGAACTTCAATATTTTCCATGAAGCGACTGCTTTCTGACCTCCTTAACCCACGGACGATATCGAAGCATTGCAGTTGGACCAGTTGTTGGACTTATTAGGGTTCCAACTACCCATAACGGTTGCCATAGATGTTCGTATGGCAACCGAGACTGACGGCTTACTCCTCGGAGGCACGACCAGACCAATGAAAATACCCATATTCAAGCATACAAATATTTGCACTGAGCGGGGATAGAACCAGCGCCTTCTGTGTAGCGGACGTTCAATACTGCCTCACCACAGAGGCTACAGAGGCTACAATCAAATGACAGAGTAAAAAAAAAAGACGTGTGGCACTCAGGGACTGCCGCGGTAAAGCTATTGCATAGCATTTTTTTATGAACTTAGGCAATTATAATAAATAATAATATAATTTGAGTCTGAGTCTGAGTCTGAGTCTGAGTCTGAGTCTGAGTCTGAGTCTGAGTCTGAGTCTGAGTCTGAGTCTGAGTCTGAGTCTGAGTCTGAGTCTGAGTCTGAGTCTGAGTCTGAGTCTGAGTCTGAGTCTGAGTCTGAGTCTGAGTCTGAGTCTGAGTCTGAGTCTGAGTCTGAGTCTGAGTCTGAGTCTGAGTCTGAGTCTGAATTTGAATATGAATTTGAAAACTAACAACTTATGCAATTATAATTACTTACGTTAAGCGGAGCTACTTCGGAGCAGCTCGGCTCGATTCGTGCGAGCTCGGAGTGGGGGTGTTAGGTTTTTTTCGTTACGGAATTTCTGGATTCGGTCCCCACGCTCAATGCCCGCGATAAAAGCTATGCAATAGCTTAAAAAGCCTGGGAATATATTTGTAAGGATACGGGTCCTCTCACCTGCGTTAGGAATCAAGGTATAACGCCGTTCTCCGTCAACCACGGTAACCGCCAACCCAGCGTCCTTCAGCCCCCTCACCACTGCCACCATCCCTTCGCTCTCCATGTTTCATCCAGTTAGATGTCTCTAGGCACAGGGATGTGCTAAAAGTAAAATAATATGGATTTCTGGTCAATGGTTTAGGCATAAAAATACAAAGCATATGATGAGGCCATCAAACTGAGTGTCACCATTGTAACATGGTATATGTATGTAATGGTGACCCTCTTTTCTGACACCTTACCTTTAGCTTACCATCAAGCGAGGCGAAGTCTAATTGACTTGTCCTATATAAAAAAAATATCCTAAAAAGTCCGACCAGTCTAACTACAGAAGTGTTTTTTTTATACCACTTAGTTGGCAGACAAGCACACGGCCCACCTGATGGGAAGCGGTTACCGTGGCCTATGGACGTATGCAACACCAGGGGTGGTCACACTCGCGCTGCCAACCATGAAGAAACCTTCTGATGCCCCTCTTGAAGAACCCCATATTGTAGGCGCTTGGGGAAACCGTCTAACGAAGGAATAGAAGAAGAACCACAGACAAGCTATAAAAAGTCCAAAAACTGGTCTAACTGGAATGCTTCGACATCGCCTGTGGGTTTTGGAGGTCAGATAGCGCTCGCTTCGCGGAAATCCTCAGAAAAGTCGCGTCACAGTTAGACTGGAAAGCCGACTCCAACTGAGCTGGGATCAGGCTCAGAGGTTGATGATTCTCGCGAGCGGAGACGGCTTGGGCGTCAGAGGTCGCAAAATGACCTCCGTCCCCCATGAGGGGGGTGACGGGTGGAGCCGCCTGTCACTCTAGCAAAAGCAGGCCGCAGCGGCGGTGCGTGATGCGCGCCTCCCCATTCCCATGGATGCGATGGGAACTCCGTGGTCCCCACACTCGAAGAGGGCCGTCTCATAAGAGACGGTCCTGGGCCAGCCAGGGTGCAAGGGATTTGTCTCAGATTATCTCACCTTTGGCAACCTGTGGCCCACAAAGACGGCGTGCGTTTTAATCGGTTCAAGTCGGACATAACCACCCCCACTGACGTTGGTGGTGGGGTTATCCGTGGGGATTTTGCGTACATAAAAAAAGAGGTTGATAATTTTACTTACAGACATTTTTAGGATCCTCAAGAAGGAGTAACACGTATCAGGCCGTTGACAGCCTTGCCAATCCTCGTGTCGAATAGGCCTGGGGAAGACCATTTAATATATGAATGGAATGGAATGAAATGGGAATCCAGGGAGGATGCACTGAGCCTCATTTTTGGACCATTGAACGTGCAGAGTTACTGGTTATATAGCAGCCAGCCTTACTGGGGACTTCGCAGGTTTTGCAGAGCTACCTCACTGTGCCGAGGATTTGTGGTCGTTGAGGGGCTACTGCCTCGCATTCTTACGTGGGCGGCCTTACCTCGGCAGCCAAACACCTCTGTAAAGAGGGCTGTCCGTAACACTGTTGGTGAACAAGTGCTTGTTGAGGGGGCAGTGGCCTGTTATTGTCCCCACAATTGTTCCTAGACTTGATCTAAGTTTAGGAGATGTTTGGCGAGTCGTTAGTTTACCGATGATAAGATCATTTTTTATTCCCAGCAGTCGGTGGATTGTGCTCATCTTTTTGACCGGGTACGTATTTGAATAACTAAAATTAAAATGTCTAACGTTAAATAACCTATGTTTAAAGTACCTAAAATCTAAATACCTAATGGTTGTTTGACCTTTGTTAAAATACCGTAGGTTAAAATGGCTACGTATTTGAATGCCTAAATCTAAAAAATCTAACGCTGAATAACCTACTTTTTTGTTTTTATACGACTTAAGTGGCAGACAAGCGCACGGCCCACCTGAAGTAAAGTGGTAACCGTAGCCTATGGACGTGTGTAACACCAGAGAAGTCACACTTGCGCTGCCGACCCTGTAAGCACAGAGTTTTTTTTTTTATACCACTTAGATGGCAGACAAGCACACGTCCCACCTGATGGAAAGTGGTTACCGTGGCCTATGGACGGTTGTCACACCAGAGGAGTCACACTCGCGCTGCCTACCCTGTAAGTACAGAGTTTCTGTGCCGTCAGTGTAGAAGACAAAGCAGGACAAGCCTTTATTCTTCCCACTGACAGCATAAATTCTCCAGTGAGCTCTGGCTACCCTACTCACCGCTGGGAACACAACACGAAGTTATTATAGCCGCGGTATTCTGTAGGGCGGAGGTACTTCCCCAGTCGGACTGCTCAATTGGGCGGAAATACTGCCGTGTCCTACCTCCTACATGAGTTTCTGTGCCGTCAGTGTAGAGGACAAAGCAGGACAAGCCTTTAGTCATCCCACTGACAGCACAAATTCTCCAGTGAGCTCTGGCTACCCTACTCACCACTTTCAAATATGTACCCTTGTGACCTTATGATATAGTTAGAACCATTAGATACTACTAGAACTACTCCTGGTAAAGTGGTAACTGAGTAGGTTAAACAACACTAGCCAAGTCTTCAGGGTTAACCATCCTTAAGGTATTAAGACCTTCCGTACCTCTGAGGAGTACGTTAAGCCGTCGGACCCGGTTGTCATGCGAACATCTCTGTCAGTCGTTCCAGGTACATGGAGTCATAAAAAGTTCGACAACTGGTCTAACAACAGAACTTCAATATTGCAAATGAGTTGTGGATGTCAGATGGCAGTTGATTCACGGAAAATGTCGAAGTTCAACCGACTATCCATAAGTCGGTTCGTATGGCAACCGGGGCCGGAGTCTTATCGTCCTCTCTGAGGTACGGACTACTCATGTTCTCTCTGTCATACTTTTTAGATACGTCGCGGTAATCTAGTGGTATGGGTAATGGACTGCTGAGACCAGGTCTCGGGTTCGATCCCAGGTTTCACCATGGCACACACCAATGACTTCTCGATGCTTTTCGAAGTTATGTGTGTATTTATCGTAGGTTTATAAGTGCCCGGTTAATAGCAATAGGCTCGCCACCACATTGGAACATAAACATAAACTGGCGAAATGTGGGTGCTAGCACCTCTGCCTACCCCTTCGGGGATATAGGCGTTAGTTTATGTTATGTTAAGTATACTTACATCTCCCGCCAAAATTACTTCAAATTCTGATCCTCACCAAGGATACCATATAATTTAGATTCACTGAACTAATTTAGAATTTGGGACTACCACTACATGTCACAGTGATTTGACAAGTGCTGGATTTTCATTTTTAATGACACACGTCCAAAAAGAAGAAAGAAAAAACAACCTCTGTGACTTAGATGATATACTCTAAGCTCTGTGATGTAGAGATAAGCGACTGCTAAGTTAGAGGTCAGAGGTCGATTCCATTCCTGCTCAATATCTATATAGGTACTTTTGTGTGCATGAATATGAATACTTTTGTAGGTCTGGGTGTTTCTATGTATAATATGTATGTATTTACAAAAAAAAGAAGTATCTAAACAATTATTTATTTAATATTTACATAATGTATACGGAAGTTATCTAAATTAAAATATATATAAAAAAACAGGATATATATCTAAATAATCCTGCAGGTTCAGGCGTCAAAGAATTCCTCCCCATCGATGTCAACCGGGAAGGTGGCTAGAAGGCATTGCCAGTCATTGCCACGTTGAATGGTACCCATACCACTAGGCTACCGCAGATTTTTTATTATTTATACTTTACTATAAATACACCATTAATATATATCATTATTCAAGTCTAAAACAACGGTCCGGCGGCGGCGCGCCTGGCGCGCCTCCCCGTTTCCGGGGACGAGTTGGGGACTCTGTAGTCCCCTCACCCGAGAAGAGGGCCAGATCGTGAGAGATGGCCCTTGGTCGGCCGGGGTGCGAGGGATATGCCTGTCAACCTCACCTTCGGCAACCAAAACGACCCACAGGCGGCGTGCGTTTTAGTCGGTTCGAGTCCGACATAACCTCCTCCACCGGCTCCGGTGGGGAGGTATCCGTGGGGATTTTGCGCACGTAAAAAAAAAAGTCTAAAACAACGAATTATACAGCTTTTAAGGCAAGGCTTAACATCACAAAACCTCATCCGTCAATCACGGAGTGTATCAGCTAGCAATTGGCGTTGGTTTGGTGCCAAAGGTATTTGGGGGGCCAAACACCCTCGTCCTTAAATGTAGGGTGATATATGCTGTATTTTCTTTCATCATAGTGTAAGTTTTGCCTTGAATTGAGTATTCAAGGCTTTGAGGCTTTCTTGTTTCTACCTAATTTTTTTTAAGCGTATTTGCTTATATGAGTGAACGTTGTCTGAGTGTGATTCCTCAACCTACCCCAAGACCTTGCCAGTTGTTTGCCAGGCGTGCCGAATCGCAGATGAAATTTGCTTCTACCCTATATCTTAGTCCCTATACTGCACACCCAGTAATCCACCACCCTTAAAAGAAAGATATATTACTATATACTAATAATTATAGCCGCGGTAGCCTAGTGGTATGGGTGATGGACTACCAAGACGAGGTCTCGGGTGCGATCCCAGGTTTCACCATGGCACACACCAATGACCTTTCGATGCTTTTCGAAGTTATGTGTGTATTTATCGCTGGCTTATAAGTGCCCGGTTAATGGCAATAGGCTCGCCACCTATTACATTGGGACCTAAACATAAACTGGCGAAATGTGGGGGCTAGCACCTCTGCCTACCTCTTCGGGGATATTTTTGTGAGTTTATGTTATGTTATGTTAAAAGAAAGAAAAATTAAAAGAGGTCTGAAGCCTTTCAGATTCCTCTCCGGCAAAATTAAAAACAAATCTTCTATTAAGTAAAATGTCACAGCTACAATATGATTAATTTATAAAAATAGTACTTACACAAGGAAAATTATAAAAAAACATTGACTAAGGTTCATAAAATGTTGATAAAATTGATTAGGGAAATTGTTAGTAGTGGAAATTTAGATTTTTGGAGAAATGGCAGCGTCTGGTGATCTATTGCACTTTGTCCACAATGTCTCCAGTATTAGTGTCGATTTCAAAGCTCCTACCACAGCGTCCCAAGGTACGTTCAATGATTAACTTCCCACAGGAGCCAAGGATACATTAACATCGAGCTTCTAAGGAGCTTTGCATAAGTGGTTAATGGGCCATTTGCAACATTCCAACATCAGGGCGTATCATTAGCTTCAGGGTTACAAAGCCATCAATAGGCGTGAGTCGTACACGGCTGTGAAGCAAGACCTTTGATAAAGTAACACAAGCTGTAGCATTTATGTGTTCTTGGTGATCAAAATTTACACAAAATAATCCTCTGGAATCGATGGTAGATCTTACCAAACTCTGTTACAGTGGTGGGTCTCAGCTTAACGGCCTCATCAGATGCTTTTCACGCCCCGCTTAATGGACCCGGGACTGTAGGACTTCTTCAGTGCTGCTCGAATGAGAAGAGTCGACGGCGAATTACAGTAATCCCCAGAGGGCTGTAAACTCTACTAGTAAATCGTGGTGGTTGATCCTAATGGACCGGGGACAATCTTATTTTACAATATTTTTGGTTACAGAATTACGATCAAGGTCATTGGAATCATGCAGGACGCCCATCAAAAGTCTGATATTGATTCCAACAGCCATGAACCAAGGTGATAGCGCCAAAGAACCTAAACAGTACATCAAATCTATTCAACCACGACCGTTTAGGAATACAGAAAGCAGCAGGTTTCACCAGTACATGAAAATGAAGTTTCGGAAAGATGGCCACAACTTCAGACATCACACTTACGTTCTCGTAAGTATATAGTGACACGTATAACCAGCTCCATCTAGCGAACATGGGCTAAATTACTTTGTAACTACTCATCCTGGATCGCGCTATAGAAATTTTCTTACTGAGTAATGAATTTAATAAACGGTTCATTTTGGAAGGTTGTGGTGTTATATTCCAAGCTCAACCGAAATGAACTAGTAATAGATGATGTAATATTTAACCGACTTCAATGAAGAAGATGAGGTTATATAATTAAAAACGTTCATCAGTAGACTAAGTAAATGTTTGTAAATACTTGGGACTACAATATGGGCTTCTTCAAGAAGGGCATTAGGAGGTTCTTACAGGGTCGGCGGCGCGAGTGTGACCCCCTGGTGTTGTACTCGTCATAGGGCACGGTAACGACTTACCGTCAGGTAGTAGATTTTTGTTATGAAGAGACTTGGGCTTCAGGTTTCCTGGTTAAAGATTTTGACTCTCTATGATGACTTTTCTCACTTGTATTGTTATTTGTTTCTCATTTGAATTCATATTGAATTAATATGGAAAATTTTAATGGAGTGATGACACATTCTTTTTTATTATTACGACTCTTATTAAGTACAAAGGTCATCAAGCTCATTCATACACCCAAGAGCTGGGGTCTCATTTGAATGCTAAATCACAGTGTTCTTCAAATAGGCCATTAAAAGGTTCCTATTGGGTCGGCAGTGTGGGTGTGACACCCCTGGTGTTGCACACTTTCTTAGCCCATTTTCCTTCAGGTGGGCCGCGTGCTTGTCTGCCACCTAAGTGGTATAAAAAAATACCTCCCAACCAATACTCAATAATATAGTTAACCCACGGGGTTCATTGAAGAAGACGAGTCCGCTACGTTTCTTGCCGCAGTCTTCTCAAGTCGGTGCGGTTCGAACTGATGGTCCATTTGCTAACCTATGTTTTTGATTTAGTAATTTTTTTAAATTCCGTTTTAATGGTCTTTACAGGATAAATGATTTTGGACTGTGATATCGACGGTATATGTATGTCCCTTAATTTCTCCGTCATTTGTGAATCGCTTTTAAAAATTATTGAAACTTAAATTATAGATAACGCATCCTTCCGAGGTGCTCCCATTCGGAATTTGATGATGGAATCCCAGCTAAATGGGTGGAAACCTAAAATTTTTATAAATATTTTTTAAATACCACAGATTCATTTTCATCTTTACGTAATCTGAAGTATAATTTGTTTCAGAATTGCAACCAAAACCAGTGCCAGGCATTGAGAGAGAGATTAAAGAACCACCGATGTGGGAATTACAAACACCGCGTCAAAGGATACAGTTCTAAGAGATGTCGAGAACAAGGCGTAAGTCTTATTGGCTTCTTATCTTCACGAAATTATTAGTAGGATAGGATTCAATTAGCCTATCGCCAGTCCACTTGCCCAATGTTGGGAGGCCTTGGCGTTTTTTATATACAACCCGGCAGAGTAAAATTTGGAGCAGCCCATCTCTTCCCACGCGGTGTCGTACAAGGCGACTAAGGGATAGGGCTATTAAACATTAGACAGATATATACAGCCCAGACTCAGCCTCAGATGCATGGCTTGAGTCAACAAATAGTGCCCAGAAAAAGGCAATAGGCTCACCCCCTATTACGTGAGCCTATTGAATTCGCAATGATTGGGTGTAATGTGGGTGTTAATTCATCTCTGCCTAACCCTCCGGGGATAAAGGCGTGATGATATGTATGTTAGGTGGCAGACAATCATTAAATGATCGACCTAGCCCGACCAATGAAAATCTCTTTCAAGACTGTATCGCACAGCTGATGGAAAGTGGTTACCGTGGCCTATGGGCGTGTTCAACATCAGAAGAGTCACACTCGTGCTGCCAACCCTGTAAGAACAAATGTTTCTGTGCCATCAGTGCATAAGACACAATCAGGACAAGCCTTTGGTCTTTCCACTGACAGCACAAAAGCTCTCCAGTGAGATCTAGCTACTCTAATCACCACTGGGATCACAACACGAGGTTATTATGGCCGCGGTATTCTGTAGGGCGGAGGTACTTCCCCAGTTGGACTGCTCAATTGAGACGGGAATATCGTCGTGTTCTCCTTTAGCCTTTCCTCGTTGTACAGACGGATTGGTACAGAATTTTATTTTGAGTTTCCTTCTCTCGCAGTGATATCGTCTGCGTATTTTTACCCAACTACGGCGAAGCGAAGAAGTCTTTGTATGTATGTAGGTTCATCTGTTCCTCATAGCTCCTGAATTAAGTACTAATTAAAACTGGACAAATGAGGTATTGTTAGAAGCGTCTTAGTCGTCCGCTGGTTGTATTTTATAAGACGTATCAGTGAATCTAATGTAGCGCCCTCTAGCGGTCCTAAACTACTGTGTTGAAAAATATACTTGAGATAAAAATACCGTGTTTGGTATCATCTGACAGGCCTTAATTAGCGCATTACAAATATGTATAAATTATAGGCGTTTCTTATCCCAAAATAATATAAATAATAAAATTAAGTTTAAAACCAAATCCCGACTACTGCAAAATTACGCATTAAAAATTATGAAACAAGAAAATATAAAGGATATATATCTAACAAAACAAAATATTCTATGAAAAAATGGCATACGACCACGGCTATCCTTGATATTTTTCAGTAGTCGGGTTCTAGTTTTAAACTTAATTCTGTTAGTTACGACACGACCCCCTTCGGAGGAGGTGAGGTGGTGATACTTATAATCTTTCTCCGTCACCACACTGATTATAGGATAGCATTCACGTCACAGATATAAATCAACTTCAAAATTATATATTTTTATTTTTACAGATAAACGTTTCTTCGTCAGTAATAGTTCAATCACATACCACACCGCTAATTTTTAGTGATGGTAAATCTGTTCAAACTGATATCACGTTAGACGATTTCGTTCTACAAAATGAGTCTTTAACTCAGTCGCTAAACTATTCAAAGGATAAGTCTTTGAAAGGAAGCGAGACCAGAGAATTACTACCGCAGAGGAACTTCTACAAAGAACATCTCAGGTCTGAAATATGGCAGTGGCTGCAGAATGTACCAATATTTTACTCTCTAGACTTCACTGCACAATATTTGAGGGATAATTTCGTCAGTATTTTCGTGAACAGGATTGCCCGACTGGTCCGGCATGTGCAACAAGATACGTATGAGCTAAATGTTAAAAAAGAAATTGATGATTGCCTAAACATACTTCCTATGTGGTTACCAAATAGTCAAAAAGACCAAGTCCTGTTTAAAAACAGTTTAAGAGACAAACTTTATAATAAAATTGAGAAAATAAATACAAAATTTTTCAGTACTAAGGATGTTATAGACGATGAAAATAATGATAATGAAAAGAAACCCACAGAAAGTGAAGAAATTGATCTGTCACGTTCTAATAGTTTGTACGCAAAGGTAGTAACGAGTTGGCTTGGTAAAATAAAATTTACGAAGCCCGTGTCTAGAAAGCATACAGTTGATACTATAGTAAAACAGGTGTCATTTTTACTGAATGTGCCTTTAAATACGAAAATCTGTAAAACAAAATTAAAAAGCGAAATTTTTGACATATTGAACAATTTACCAATTAATATGTTTAGAGCGAGAAATAGAAGTATAAACTTAAATAGTTTTTGTGAAGAGCTTGCCAATAGACTCATAAGCACTAGAGAAAGATTAGAATCTCCTGAAAAGCATGTGGCAGAAAAGTTTGCCGCCCAGATTACTGGAATACCTATTTATAATGATCAATTAAAACAAGTTGTGCATGAAACAGTGAGTAAGGCTATAGGAAAGACATCAGTTAATAAAAATGACGATATTGAAAGACAAGTTTGTGATGTCATATTAAATTCTCTAGAAAGTTTGCGGTCTGGAATAAAGAACAACATCGGTAGCGAAATACGTGATATCCTACGCAGAACATGCAATATTACTGAAGAGAGGGCATTGAAAGTTGCGAAAAAGATAAAACTCTTTATAAAAGTAGCACTGCAACAAGATAAAGCTTCAAAAAATAGTAGTTATCATTCCATTAAGCCTCAATTGTCAGGTGCCATGACTATTTACAGATCAAGTGAAAGTGGACCTACTACGTCTACTCCGAAGAAACCCTATAAAAAACCTGTCCCAAGATTAAATACAGAAGAAAAGGCTTACATGCAACATGTGGGTGATTTAGTAAGAGCATGGATGGAAACGTTGCCAAAAAAATTCGATGATGACGAACAATTTAAAAAGACTATAATGAATGATTTAGCTGGTGATATAATGGATGAAGTTAAACGAGAGCAATTATCTCCTGAAGTTGACACAGAAAAAGATAAAAATATTACTTATTTTATTTATAGATGGTTGTCAAGATTTGAAATATTCGAAGACCTTTCTGATGCTACACCTTTCATTGAAGAGTTTTTGACAAAATTAAAACAAATTCCTGAACTTCAATTAACGGCTCCACAGCAAGGCACACGGCAGGCAATGCATAATATAAAACATTCAGATAAAGAAAATGGATGGGAAGAAGATTTTGTACCAAAAGGCTTAGATATATTAGAAGATCAAATATCTGTTTGGATGAATGAGCAACCGTCAGAAATCTACGCAAGTGACAGTAAAAAGGAACGTAATATGATGATAAAAGACTTGGCTATTAAATTACAAGACCATATGAGAAATAAACACTCGGAAGATGTAATATCTGAAGAAATAAATCAATGGCTGAACCATGTTATTAAGCCCGAAGAAAAAGAAAATTTAGCTTTGTTCACACAATACCTAAAAGATAATATTCTTCATGTTCCTCAAGATGATACCTTAGAGGCTTTGAATCAAAAAAGAAAAAGACAAAGAGCCGAGTATCGACAAAATGTAACGAGTACAGCAAGCCCTGCATCAGAAGATTCATACAATCTCCAAGATGATCCAGAGCAAACCATGAAAGAATTCATCCTCAAATATGTGGAACACAACTATAAAATTGATGATTCCATGACCAGAGGAGCTTTCTGTCAGCTGCTGAAAACTGAACTAAGAAAATTAAGTCCCTCAACGAGACAAGAAGTATATGAAAATTTTGAAACCAATGAACAATTTGCCCCCGAGAAATTTGAAAACGAACTAGAATACATAAGTATGATTTCAGATTGGTTGAAGAATATACCTATTAGCCCTCTGTATAATACACCAGGAAATAGAGCTCGGGTAGACTTTGTAAACGATCTCGCTAGAAATATTCAAGAAGCAGAAGAGCAGAGAAAAGAGTACTTAGATGATATGGACTACGACCTATTCTTATCCTCTGTTATAAGTATATATTTACGCACATATGCTATACCTATACTTCCTGAACACAAAAACGACCTTCCATTAATGATTAATCAACTACTATCGAAAATTTTGGCTAAACGATCTGTTCTCAATCAGTCACATTCCGTTACTAGTGGAGGTATGGAGCAAAACTTAAGTGAAATGATAGATCAATACATTCGAATTAATACTAGAGAGATGACCGATGACAAAATAAAACGAGAAGCTTGGACTGCTCGTCTTCTAAAAGAAGTTAAAAAAAATTTATACGAAGGAAGAGACCCATTAACATTAACTAAAGCACAGGTTTATGAAAGATTGTCTCAGGTTCCAATACCAGGGAAAAATTCTGTTCGACGTTTTAGCTTGGAAATGGAATATGTTAAAGAAATATCTGATTGGTTGAAAAATCTGCCTCTTTTACCAATTACTGACGTACCCCAAGCCGAAAAGGAAAGGATCAGTATGATTTCTGAGTTAGCTGAAAAGATTTCAGATAGGGAAGCGAGTAAAAGTTCAGACCCTAATGATAACACAGCCGATAAAAAATTAGTAGAGTATATTACTAATTGGATATCAAAATTGCCTTTAGATCCTCGTAAGAATTTAGTAATACCAATTGTAATTCAACAACTAATGAATAGAGTAGAAAAAGTAAATAGGAGGGATCAAACAATATCTGACTCGTCTCAACTAAAGGAAACAATAATTCCTGAAGCAGTTATAGATTATGAGGAAGCTATGAAAAATCCCGGAATGCACATTGTAGAATCGGTAGAAAAATGGTGTAACAAGCTACCGATTCAAGGTACCAATCAAGATATCATTCGCAATATGAAACAAGAAATAGCGAAAAAACTATATCAAAAGATAGGTGAACTTAACGTCAATCCTAGAATATATAACGATGATATACTATATCAAAGCTTGTTGGAAGATGAAATAGATACACTCTTGGAGAATTTACCACAAAACGGTGTACTACAAAATAACAGAGATAGCTTAAAAAATGAATTACTTAATGATATTTTAGCAACGAAAAAATTAATAGTACAGAACTTTGCAGGCGATAATTATAAACACAAACTTGAAACTACAATAGATGCCGCGATCCCGAACCCAATTCAAAATAAACAGATAATGGAACCAGGTTTTGAAATTTACAAGAAACATTTGGCAAATATGTTTATATTGGATAATTTCGATCATAGTGATGATGATATGAAAACTAAATATGAAAAGAGAATACGAGATGAAGTCGATAAATATTTTGAAAGTGCACAAATTAGAAATGCACTACCGATGACGAGAGCTCAAATGTATAATGATCTGTACAGTGAATTATTTAAAGTACCTATGCCTACTGAAGATTCTATAGTTGATCAAGTCGAAGAAGTTAAGACGCGGTGTGAAATAGATGCGTGGTTTGATGATTTGCCTCTAAGAGAAGCAAGTAGCATTGGTGAGTATTTGGAGCGGGATCAAATTTTATCCACACTTGCTAAAAGAATTCATGATATAGAAAAATATGAATCGAATCCTGATATTAAAATTCATAATGAAATCAGTAAATGGCTTCAAAAACTTCCATTACTATCCAAACAAGAACCAAACACTAGTCATTATGTTGACAAACTTCAGAATAGATTAAAGACTAGTGCAGAAGCTAGGAAGTACGTTGCTGCTAAGCCGGGAGAATCAATTATCAGAATGACAAGAAAACATTTTAATAAATCACCGAATACTAGTCAGGTGCCGGGTCCCAGCACATACAGCCAAAAGAATACTAGCACAGGCACTACATACAAAAGACCCGGAGATCTTATTGTAGATGTAGTAGAGAAATGGTGTGAGCAAATACCATTGATGGGGAATGAAATAGAAAATAAGATAATTAAAGACAACTTGTCAACAAAACTTGTGAGAAAAATATGTGAATTAAATATGGATACTAGAATTTTGAACGATAATATAATGTACGATCAGCTTTTGGATGAAGAACTAGAAAAATGTTTGTCAGATTTACCAACAACTGCTGATTTTGAACAATACAAACCTGGAAAGAAAATTGAGTTAATAGAAAAGATAGGATTTATTAAACCTTTAGTTAAAGAAGTGAATAAAAATCATGAGTATAAAACAGAACTCAATAATACAGTCGCCAGTATGTTGAATGGTCATAATGATACAGCTGAGAAATCATTAGAATTTGATAGGCTTAAAGAAGAAATTATAGACAATTTCGTTCAGTTTAACTATAACGAAGATGACGATGAAACCAGACAAATATGTAAAAGAAACTTACATGATGCTGTAATCAAATGTACTACAGATGCTCAAGATAAAGAAAAACAATTAGACCCATTAATAAGAAGAAATCAATTGTTGTGTGAATTATCAAAAATACCTTTACCAAATAATTTACTGCTAAAAAATGAAGTAGATGAAATAAAACTGAAGCATGAAATAGAAGATTTTTTTGAAGAAAACTCAATAAATGAGGACACGGCGAAAACTGCACAAATTAAAAAGTTACTTGCTAAAAGATTGAATGATATTGAGAAATCAGGTCATAACGAGTTCAATGATGAAAAAATGAATTCAGAAATAGCTAGGACTTTACTTAAGTTAAACAAAGAAATTACTTCAAATGCAATCAAAAAATTTGTAGACACCCTTAAGAATAACGAAGATGAAAGAAAAAGTGTCCCTGTGAATAAAAGTCCTGCTAATGAAAGGAACGACAATGACGATGCATTTGATTCTGTACATAGATATAAAAGACCTACAAATCATAATATACTAACTCCTCAAGCACCATTACCTTACTCTAAAAATATGCACCAAACAAGTGGTTATGCACCTCAAACAGACCCTCATCAACAAAAGCAATTTCTTCAAGTACCTTCTCTACTTGATCGATCACACTGCCTGTCCGAGCAGAAAGAATTTCTTCCTTCACGTACCCCAGAGAATTTCAGGCTAAGACTTGATGCACATGATCCAAGTAATGCTCCCAATTACCAAGGCTTTCAAAATGGTAACTCTGAAGCTCAGCAAAATTATTCTACTCCTTTCCAACACGGTCATATTAATTCAGTATCTGATGGAATTCCTTTCCATTTCGGGTATAATAGTCAATGGCAAAACCAGGATCCTGGTCAACTACCACAAAATAGATATAACCAAGAAGCAAGTTCAACCAAACCGTTTTATTCACCAAAAGTGACTCCCCAGAACCGAGATCAACCAGGTTACAACGACTTCAGACCAAAAAGCTATGGCCTTTCAGACCAGTATGGTAATCTTAGTCAGACATCTCTTAAAGGCGGCCCAAGCAGTGCTTTTGTAACACCATATGAACCATCGGTATCGGTAGATCAAAGATCAATAAGCGAAGCTACGAACTACCGTCAAGTTATAACTCCTCGGAGAGTTCAAGGCGAAGCTCATGAATTTGTGGCTCCTTCGCATTCTGTTAGACCAGACTCCTCATTTCAGGCACCTACAAATATACCCAGACGTTTTCCTAGCTGCTTGACGGTACTTTCGAGGAATCCAAGCTGTTCGTCCCGAGGTTTACGACCTTCGTACATTCCTTCAGGTCAGTCCTCGAGATTATATTGTCCAACTATTGGTACTAAATTGACGTCAAGGCTTGTGGAACCTTCAGAGAAATTGGTTGAGTGTATTTGTGAAAAAAGGGGCAAGAAGAGAAAACCTGGAAGTTATTGTATGGTCCCCGCGGAAGAGTATTGCGAGGAGTGCGGTGGCTTTAGCCCGACGTGGTGTAGAATGCCTGTACGAGGATGCTTTTACATGCAATGTTACTGATATTATACTGCTATGATTGTAAAGCCGTTAGGTATAATTTGCACGCATCACTAGATTATTGAAATTTTGAGTAGTGCTTTTACTTTTTGTAAATTTTCTGTAATGTTGTGCAAGTTATTACAATTTTGTCTGTTGTAATATTGCTAATCGTGTATTATTTATAACAATGTTATGATACAGTTGTATTAGAATTTATCTAGAAGTATCTGAAATCAAAGCTTGATGAAAATCGATTATAACATAACATTATTTACCATTTTTTTGTCGCCAATATTTTCGAAGTAAAATAAACCATCAATAAAATAATGTATTTTTATTGAAACATGCACTTAATTACTGTGCCTTAATGACTGTGTAAATTAAGTCAGAATTCATAAATTTCGGCGATCATGCGCAAAAGAAGCGTCTCACACTTACGCCGTACCCGCGGCAGTCCCAATACCATCCTTAGAGCGTTGGTCGATCGTTGGGACTCCCCGATCCTGAGGCGGTGGATAAAACTACATGCAATAAAGTCTGACACAGTCCCCGGATCGGGGTGGCGCACCCAAACTATTTAATTGTATTTTACCTCCTAACATTAGTTTAACTAACAAATATGAAAGATTTTTTGAAATAAACATTAAATTATTATATTATTATAAATCATGAAACAGGTCTGTATCTATATCCTGGCCCCGGCAAATCGAAGCGGCGCTTATCACTAACTTTCTTGGGGAAAGATTAACTGAATGCATACGACCAAAACTCCAAGAAAACATTTGTTTTTTTTTTATACCACTTAGGTGGCAGACAAGCGCACGGCCCACCTGATAGAAAGTAGTTACCATGGCCTATGGACGTGTGTAACACCAGAAAAGCCACACTCGCGCTGCCGACCCTATAAGCACAGAGCTTCTGTGCCATGCCAGTGTAGAGGACAAAGCAGGACAAACCATTAGTCACCCCACTGTCAGCAGAAATTCTCCAGTGAGCTCTGGCTACCTTACCTTACCTATTTTTCAGATATTGAGGAATAACCTGTTAATTTGCCTTCTTACATACATACCTTCTACAAATTAAAGACATCATTGTGACGTCTCCTAGTCCCTGCTTTGTCTTCTACACTGACGGCACAGAAACTCTGTGCATACAGGGTTGGCAGCGCAAGAGTGACTCCTCTGGTGTTACTCTGGCCACGGTAACTATTTTCCATCAGATGGGCTGTATGCTTGTCTGCCACCTAAGTGGTATAAAAAAAAACAGTACCTCTGACGGGGTTTGATTAAAGAAGACGTGTCCAAGGAGTTTGGTAATAAAAATATTTTTGTAAAAAGAAAAGTAAGTAGGTAGGTACGTCTCCATGATGATGGTGATTTCACTTTCATTGTACTTTCTCTTCCCTATATTATGCTGAAGAGGGTGCTAAGCTCAAATAATAAGGTGCTACGGTAGGTATAACTCGTGCGCATAAACTTAGCGCTTCCCAAAAAGAACAAAAACAAATGTCAAATAAAATCCGATAACAAATAAATTACCTATACCAAATTCAAACTACGGCAAACTTGTTTCGGTTACGGTTGAACAAGAAAAGTTGAGCGGATTCGGCACAGAGCTAAATCGTAAGTATTTTCTATGGAGTTAAATTAAGTAGGTGAAGTCTGGATTGAATTTTATTATTGTGAGAACAGGTTCCTGTAGAGAAAATAGGTCGCGGGGAGGGACAATAAACCACGCTGACGAAGCCGCGAGCATCTGCTAGTTTGTTGTTAATTCGAATGACAGCACTTGCTATTAAATCTACCAAACTACCACCAATTTTTATTTTTTTATTTTACCAATATTCATGAGATAGATACTCTAAAATATTATATGGAGTTAAAGTTAGAATAAAATGATTATAGATTTATGAAATAACAATAAAAAAAGAGAATAAGATGAAACTCGATGAGAATAACTGAATAACTTGAGCAACACTGTCCAAACATTAAAAAAGTTAGTGCGACGCCATGACAGGTCACGTGATGTAAATTTTCGTCCGACATGCGCGATATCGCTGAATTTTTCAAGTGATTTTGAAATGGTGAGGGTTTTATCTTGTGAAATTATTGTTTAAAATTTGTTAATGTGAAGTTTTATAATCGTTTTGGTGTTAAATAACTTGTGTTTGGCAAACTGTGTGTGATATAAGTTGAGTGTGTTCAAGGAAGTTTTTATTTCTAAAAGGTCGCAACTATACATGGTAATGACACTACAAAATGATATATTCGCGTCGATTTAGCTTTACTGTGCATTATTTTACCAGTCATCGAGTTAGTTCAGGTAACAAACATATATTTGTGTTTATATTCTAGTAATAATACGCTTTACGAAGCTGCAACGGTCGCAAACGGCATGAAAAGGTTCAACTTGACATAAGCTTTGTCAAGACATCTTGCAGTTTTGATGGGTATTTCTCGCAAGAATCTTCGCCGATTCTAAAATTAACCTATTTACGATGATAAATTCGTCTTCTTTATACCCCAAAAACGGTATAATATTCGATATTTACCAACACATTGTGACACATTACATAGTTTTGCAAAATTATTATTACTTATCCAAGGATGAAATTATGTTAGGCTGAATTTATCCAATGAGTCTCAATTGGTGTGCCGTGCGGTGACATCATGACACACTGACGTGCGTCGAGGAAATATATTTATTAGCATACAAATACTATTCAACTTAGTATTAATGAATAAACTGAGACCGATATTGTCATTGAATTAATTAATTCAATCTTGGTTATGTCAGCCTGTATCATGACCTTATTACAAGGTTTATTTAGGCAAAGCTATGAGTTACATGGCCTAGAATGGAGTCTACTGCTTGACCTTATTTATAGGGTGTGGGGAAAGTGATGTTCTAGTTTTCATAACTGTAATATACTAAGAGATAGAAGATTTTGACAGTTAATGTCTAAAAGTTGGAGTTAATGAGGAAAAAAACACACCCACTATCCTCAATTGTAAGTAATAATAGTAATTCAAGTGTTTACTTCCTTTAAAAGGTAGTAAGACTTCACAAACTTGCAACTGTTAGTGAAGAACATACTACTAAGATTCTAACTAACTCAGACCAATAAGACATGGTAAATATCCCGATAACTTTAATACTAGGTACTGCTTGTAATATGTGTTCTGTAATAATATACATACATATAATCATACCTTTATCCCAGGAGGGTTAGGTAGAGTTGAATTAACACCTACATTTCACCAATCATTGAATTTGTTTCCACATAATAGGGGATAAGTCCGTCTTCTGGGCACTATTGTTGACTCAAGCTATACATCTGAGGCTGAGTCTGATGTAAAACAACCCTATCTCTTAGTCGCCTTGTGTGACATCATAAGGGAAGAGATGAGGTGGTCCAAATTCTACTCTGCCGGGAACCATGCGGAAAGGAAATTTCTTATTTTGTAAATCTCTGCTTTTGTTCCCTTTATATTTAGAAACACTATTGTCTAGTTTGTTTGCCACAGATTTCTCTTTTGAAACATTTCACCCTATGCCACTGTTTTTTTATACCATGTAGGTGGCAGACAAGTACAGGGCCCACCTGAAGGAAAGTGGGCTATGGAAGTGTGCAACACCAGGGGTGTCACACCCACACTGCCGACCCAATAAGAACCTTTTAATGGCCTATTTGAAGAACACTGTGATTTAGCATTCAAATGATACAAGTCATACTGACTTCCCCGAACTCTTGGGTGTATGAATGAGCTTGATGACCTTTGTACTTATTAAGAGTCGTAATAATAAAATAGAATGTGTCATCACTCCATTAAAATTTTCCATATTAATTCAATATGAATGATGACATGATGTTGTGACAGCCCAGAACATAAACCAATTTAAAAATAGACTAGACCAACACCTTAACCAAAAAAAATGAACAGGATATGGGCATTATCAGTTAAAATCAATAAAAATAATAATAATAAATGAGAAAAGAACAAATAACAATTCTAGTGAGAAAAGTCATCATAGAGAGTAAAAATCTTTAAGCAGGAAACCTGAAGGCCTGTTCTCCTCATAACAAAAATCTATTCAAAATACAATCATAATGCAATGGCCTATGTCGTATAACGGTAGAACGTTCAATTGCTACACAGGGGGTGCGGTGCGGGTTTGATACCTGCTCAGTGCAAATACTTGTATGCATAAATATGAGTATTTGCATAGGCCTGGTCGTGCTTCGGAGAGCATGTTAAGCCGACGGTCCCGGTTGCCATATTAACATCTATAGCAGTGGTAAAAAGTCTAATGACTCGACTAACTGCAATGCATCAATATCACCTCTGGGTTGTGGAGGCCAGATAGGAGTCTGTGCTCTCCGAGCCAACCTCCCAGAAGCCAGAAGGCTATTTCATTTGGTCACAGTGTGGTTTAGAGTACCTTAGTAGTGATTAGGTTGGGTTTAAACTAGGCGTGAACTGAAAACAATTAGAAAACAACAAAGAATTTGTTATTGGTACAGGGTACGATGGGGTTGACATATCTGTATAAAAACCCCCTGTAAAAAAAGAAAGATAGGAGTCGCTTCATGGAAATATCGAAGTTCAGCCATATCCACAGTTAGACCTAGACTCCAAAGTGAAAGCTGATGTGACTGGAATTAACGCTAAGATGAAGAAGAGGGATTAAGAGACTGGTTGTGGGTTCAAGCCCAGTCTTGGCTATACAGTTTTTCCAATGTAAATCTATAAATAATTATCATGTTTGCAAATTTAACCTCTAGTTGCATTAAGATAAACTATCCTACTATTTATTATTATACAATAATACTATTGGCATGTTCTTTATGTAAGCTATTAGTACTAACTACCTTGATAAACCTCATATGAGACAAGGTTATACTGATACAAGTATTGAATATAAACACTAATGTCATGATTAAAAATAGGATGGCTTTATCAGGGCTACACAGAATAAATGATAGTACTAGTACTGAAATGATAATATCCGTAGGAGAACAATAGTAACCGACGTAGCCCAACGGATTAACTTGTTGAAGTGGCAATGGGTGGGACACATAGCGCGCAGAACAGATGGCCGATGGAGCGAAAAAGTTCTGGAATGGCGACCGCGTACAAGCAAACGTAGCGTAGGACGCCCAACGGCCAGGTGGAAGGACGACTTCATCAAGGTCGCCGGGAAGTGCTGGATGCGGGCTGCTTTAGATCGGTCATTCTGGAAGTCTGTGGGAGATGCCTATGTTCAGCAGTGGACTATGTGTGGCTGACATGATGATGATGACTAGTACTAGCCTCTGACTGCACTAAGTAGTCTAGTAGATCCATACTAATATTACAAATGCGATAGTAACTCTGTTAGTCTGTTACACTTCACACCTAAACCATTGAACCAATCTTGATATTTGCTACAGAGATGCACTAGGGCTTGAGAAAATATATAGGCTACCTTTTATCGTGAAAAAATTTGTTAAAGCAAAAAAAAAATAATTAAAGATTGTCATATTGAAAAAAATACTGTATGTATCTGAAATTCTGTATTTATAATTAAAGTGCCTGAAATTGCGATTCCGTAATTCAGTATCTGAATTAAGAACGTCCAGAATTCCATATAAAGTTGCTATGATTGTTCTAAAGGTAATTTTCACCCTTTACCACTGGGCTATGATGACCACTGCCCAGCAGGTGAGCTGTTTGCTTGTCTGCCATCTAAATAGTATAAAATAATCTAATAAACGCAATTCAAACGGTTCTAGTCTAGATTCTTCTTCAGACTCATTTAATCTCGAGTAATAAATTATAATTATGTAGTGAATTTTTGAAGTGATGCCCACATCTTATTGCAATTGCACTGGTCACCACAGGCAGTGGGTTGATGGTTCAATATTCTACAAGTAGTAGCTTCTTGGAAATAAGACTGAAATGCATTGCTTGTAACTAAGTAATTAAATTTTCTTAACTGTTGTAGTTTTCCGATAAATATTTCTATTTATATATATTTATGATATATAGGTCACATCAAAATATCTCTGTGATGGTACAACTACTACCATTGGGGATGCTGTTGACCGAACGGGTGATCAGCCAGCGAACAGTATGACAACCGGAACCGATTAACGTGCTCCCCGAGGCACATTATCAGACCAAATATACATTAATATAAATGCATACAATTTTTTTTACTGAGTGATAGTCGAACCTGCACCTGGGAGGCAGTCGAATACGCTACCTACACGCCACAGAGTATGTAAAATAAATAATAATAAATTTAAATAAATAAACATGTTTGTTTATGGCTCACACCTGAACTTATTATCTGGCATAGATATGTGAATAATATAGATAGATTATAACAAATAATATAGATTACACATAATCAATAAATACCTTGTCTTGTAATGTTGATATAATGATTACATCAATAACTGATAATAAATATTTGTATTCAATATCTATTTCAATTCTTGCCGAGTTGGTTCCTGTTGGAGCAGAATAGAGCCACTTCTACTCTTCCTGTGGGTGTCGTAGATGGCGACTTATTGATATGGCTGTTCTTCATCTGACAGTAAACATACAGCACATGACTAAGTACCCGGTTGACGGCAATAGAGGCGCCCCCAATTACGTGGGACCGATCATCATAGTGAACGAAATGTGGGTGTTAATACATCTCTCCCTACTCCTTCGGAGATTTACAGGCGTCAGTATATGTATGTATGTATTTTAATTCTGGGAGAAATTCTACGACGCAATTTAATTATTTTTTAGCTATAAATCCGATCAAGAACCAAGCGGTTAGGAGACCCCTTCCTTTGTTACACCACAATTGGAATTGGAATTCATAACTAGCTCACGTGTTTCCTTCTTCATACAGCCCCGGGTCCTTGCGTGAAAAAGCATATAAGACCGTCAAACTGAGTATCACCATTGTAACATGGTATATTATAGTAAGTGATGGTGACCCTTTTTTCTGAGCCTTTGCCTTCTTCTTCTTACCATCAGGCGAGGCGAAGTTTAATTGACGTGTCTTATAATAAAAAATATAATAATTCTTTTAGTTTTATTCAAATTGTTCATTATTGCTTAAAATGTTGATTCTCAAGAAGTTGATTTAATTCTTAAGTTTGTTTTACGAGGAAATATTTCATCATACTATTACCTCCTAAAGCCCAGTCACATGTCGGGAACGACCACCTGGGCCTTGATTCTGCTAAAGCCATTGCAAAACCATTAACAAATTGCTGACACTGACAAAAATGCCACATAATTTTAGAGTTTTCTTTATTTGCATGATAATGTGAAAGCTGTTACAAATCAAATCATTTATTCATTTGCTAACATAGGTTACAGTACCTCTAGCATGAAAAAATATCGTAAACGTAACGATAGAACGGAGCATTTCGATTGGCCGCCTGCCTACTGTCAACCTGAGTATCTGTGGAACCAGCCAATCACAATGCTCTATTCTCCCGATACGTTCACGAAACGATTACGAAAGTTTTCCGTGCTAGGGGTACAGATGACAGTTGACAGTGTTAGAGATTATGTAATATGCCAATAAATAAATTTAAATTAGAAGTTAAAAAAACATTAATGAGTAAAGGTTATTATAAAGTGGATGAGTATCTTAATGATATTAATGCGTGGTCAACATAAGTCTCTTGCTTGCTCGCACAAAATAAATTGTAAACTAAAGCAAATTCAAAAAAAAAAGAAAATAATCTAGTTCTAATATAGTTCGCTGAGTTTCTTGCTGGTATCTTCTCAGTAGAACTAACCTACCGAACCAGCGAAATAATCATTTTCCAATGATTTATTTTTATATTATTTCTTGACATACGCAATTGTAAAATTTTGACGTTCATATGTGCTCTTTGTGTGCCTAATATGAATAAATAAAATTGATTCTTTGATTGATAAGTTTCTGAAAGAATGTTGTGCCTCCCCGATCTTTCGGCATGCAAACTTTGTCTTGAAATTACAGTTCTTCACAAGATAAAAAAAAAAAACATAATTAATTAGACTTCAGGTAATTATTATAAATATTATACTTATAGACCTTACTGTTACATATATACATACATATAATCACACCTTTATCCCCGGAGGGTTAGACAAAGTTGAAATAGCACCCACATTTCACCAATCATTAAATTTGGTTCCAATTAATAGAGGGTGAGCCTATTGCCGTCTCCCAGGCACTATTGTTATATATTATTGAGGAGGTAGAACACAGCGGTATTTCCGCCCAATTGAGCAGTCCGACTAGGGGAGTACCTCCGCCCTACAGAATAACGCGGTTATAATAACTTCGCGTTGTGTTCCCGGCGGTGAGTAGGGTAGCCAGAGCTCACTGGAGAGTTTTTGTGCTGTCAGTGGGATGACCAAAGGCTTGTCCTGCTTTGTCCTCTACACTGACGGCACAAAATCTTCTTACAGGGTCGGTAGCACGGATGTGACTCCACTGGTGTTACACACGTGCATAGGTCATGGTAACCACTTTCCATCAGGTGGGCCGTGTTCTTGTCTGCCACCTAAGTTGTATAAAAAAAAAATGCACCTAAGGCTGAGTTGGCGGTATAAATATCTGTCTGATGTTAAACAGCCGTATCCCTTAGTGGTATATAAAAAAAAGTATACGTCGCGCCGGTTTACCCTTTCCGTGCAGATTTCAATCACACCTTCACTCAATCTTTACCATAGGCTGTAAGCTCATTCATGACCTTAACTGCGAATGTTTACTAACAACTAACGACCATATGTCGGATACAATTTGTTGGCGCCGAAGGTCACTGCCGTTGAGCGTCGCAACGCATAAGGACTTATCAACTATTACGAATATAGAAGTGCTTGCACGCGAGGTCGGATTCATAAAATTTTTTGCCTGCGAGGCTGCCCCTGTGTATTACTGATCGCGTCCCAGCGATACACGGAAACCCTGTGTAAAGAGTAGTTGCCCAGTTGTAACAGGGTTCACCCTCCTACGCTTGTTTGTAAATAGACCAATAAAAAGAAATACCCGCTGAGTTTCTTGCCGGAGTCTTCTCAGGTCGGGGCCGCGTTTCGAACCGGTGGTCCATTTACTAAACTGATAGTTACTTTTTTGTTGACGTTTTGTAAGTGTCGATATAATGGTCTAAACAGAATAAATGATTTTTGACTTTGACTTTCTCCTCGTGTCGCGGCTTATCTTGACTTTTACAAGAGTGTCATAGTCAGCGCCATGTAAACGTCAAACCTGATACTAGCGAAATCCCATGAAAAGATCTTAGAACCCGCAAACATCCAAAATTTTAATGTCGGGTAGATACTTGTTTTTTTTCGTGCGGATATCCTCTTGGGTACTCTGCTACCTGGCGGTGGCGATTATGAGGAACTCGGACCGGCTAAAACCGCACAATGTCTTGGGCCTTCAGAAGTAAGATTGCCCAAGACATATTCCTCGCACCCTGGATACGCATTCTTCTAAGAATTTCTCAAACGAACCGAACCTTGGATATCGTGTGCATCAACACGAAATACCTTTTAACCAATGAGATATCATCATTAATCAAACTAAGGAAGTAAAATATCATTTTGCGAGGTACACAAAACTTCACTGTTATTATATAACCCTTTAGTACATACATACATAAAATCACGCCTGTTTCCCATAGGGGTAGGCAGAGATCACGGATCTCCACTTGCTACGATCCTGACATACTACTCTCGCTTCATTCACTCTCATTACATTCTTCATGCATGCTCGTCGGTTTAGAGTACTCCTGACCTGCCCCTTTTCTAAAACTTCCCCGATTTGGTCCAGGTATGTGCGCCTAGGTCTTCCCCTTCCGACGGTACCATCCACACTCGCCTCATACACCTGTTTCGTTAGTCTTCTTTCATTCATTCTCTCAACATGACCAAACCATCTCAACATTCCTCTCACAATTATCATCACTACATCTTCTATCACCCTTTAGTACATACTTTACTGTAATCATTTTCATTCATTCATTTTCAATCAATCAATCAATAAACCCATGGCAGTCCACTGCTGGACATAGGCCTCTCCCAATGTTGGAAGGCTTTGGCCTACTGTTTCTAATCTCTGGAACGGCTCGACCTATTTTAACGGAACTGGCGGATAGCTGATGTAACAAGGTATAACATAGGCTATCCGGGGGTTTTTTTCCCGCGGGAATCGGGCAGCATAAAACATTTCCACGTAGACAAAGCCGCTAGTAAACTATAAAAAAAGATATATTACGTGAATGCTTAGAAACTTAGCGAGATACACATTATCATATATATACTTAAGAAAGCCTGTGAAAATATGTCATGTGATACGATTCAATGTAAATTCTGTAACAATTCCGCTAGCTAGCAAACGGACGGTACCCAATCTCCGATTAGACGTGAGAGGCATTGAAAATTGGATGGAGGAGATATTCGTGCATCGACTGCTAAAGTTTACGGAATCATGTTAAGATTTCGTTCTGGGCATTATCTATTGGTAAAGTTTGTAGCCTTAATGATAAAAGTTTGAATAATGAGGCTCCGAAACTGCCGTTTTTTTCTCAGGAATGGGATGTCAGACGGCAGATGCTCCCATAAAAGCCAAACCAAAGTTTACTCCTATAGTTACATACACACATATAATCACGCCTTTATCCCTTTTTATTTGCAACTGGGAATAATGTTAAGATGAAGATTAGGAGATATTCGTGCATCGACTGCTAAAGTGTACGGGATCATGTTAAGATTTCGTTCCGGGCATTACCTATTGGTATAGTTTGTAGTCTTAATGATAAAAGTTTGAATAACGAAGCTCCGAAACTGCCGTTTTTTTCTCAGGAATGGGATGTCAGACGGCAGATGCTCCCATAAAAGCCATGTTTAGCCAATTCCTCGTTTGGTTCCAACTGGGAATAATGTTAAGATAAAGATGACGAGTCTCATGTTTGGATTTTAAGAACGATGGCTAAATGTAGCTAGGATACCGTACCATTAAGACCTGGAATTCTTAACCAGTTCACACGGTACAGGTGTTTCCTTCTTACTACAGTCCCGGGTGCTTTAAGTGTGAAAAAGCATCTGATGAGTCCGTCAAATTTAGTTCCACTATTGTAACATATTACGTGTCTGTAGTGGTGACCCTCTTTCCTGAAACTTTGTGTTTAAGTTACCATCAGGCGAGGTGAAGTCGAATTGGCGTCCTATATAAAAAAAGGTACATCCGTTAGGGTTGACGTGCCGTACGGCAGATTCGGGCCGAGTCAGGCTGGGAGCCGACGACGTGCTGGTGACAGGTGCTGCCTGTCATACTAAAGACTCCGCAGGCGATGGGGTTTAATGGGTACATCGTGCTTCCCACACCCGAGAATCACGTCATCTCAAAAGCGTAGTTAGGCCAAGGTCAGTCTTGGCGCGAAGGAAATTCATTTTTGGGTAAACTTATCCCTCGGTAATTTAAACTAGACCGTGTGCGGTTTTAGTCGGTCCGAGATAACCACCCCAAATGTGTCTGTAGAGATGTCCAAACGAAAAAAAGAAGTGGGTTTTTTTACGTGCGAAAAATACCCACGTACTTCCACCACCGGAGCCTGTGCGAAAGGTTATTTCAGACTCGAACCGACTAAAACGCACGACACCTGTGGGTCGTGTTGGTTGTCGAAGGTGAAGTTAATAGGCATATCCCTCACACCCCGGCCATCTCTCTCGATCTGGCCCTCTCCTCGAGTGTAAAACAAAGGGTTGATGTGTCGTGTGACGAAAAAGGATAGAATATGGTATGGTTACACGTTAGAAGGAAATTGATAGTTCTTCTGCTTTTTTTTTTTTTTTTTTTACGTGCGCAAAATCCCCACGGATACCTCCCCACCGGAGCCGGCGAAGGAGGTTATGTCGGACTCGAACCGACTAAAACGCACGCCGCCTGTGGGTCGCTTTGGTTGCCGAAGGTGAGGTTGACAGGCATATCCCTCGCACCCCGGCCGACCCAGGGCCATCTCTCACGATCTGGCCCTCTTCTCGGGTGTGGGGACTACAGAGTCCCCAACTCGTCCCCGGAAACGGGGAGACGCGCCACGCGCGCCACCGCCGCGGCCTGCTTCTGCCAGGGTGACAGGCGGCTCCACCTGTCACCCCCAGGCCGGCGCTCATGGGGGGCGGAGGTCGTTCATCGACCTCCGACGCCCGAGTTGCCTTCGTGCGCGGCCAGCTTGGCTTGCGATCCTTCGTCGCTCCCGCTGCCGCTCCCGCCCCGCCTCCTCCTTCACGAGCATTACTTGCTCGCAGAAGGAGACGCCGGCCGCCCACGCATCCGCGCAGCGGACCATCGCCGCGAGCAAGGTGGAGAGCGTGAGAGCTCTCACTCCCAGGGCCGCCACAAGCTCCCGCCTCGGCGTCTCCCACGCCGGACACTCGGTGAGCGTGTGCGGACCTGAGTCCTCTCTCGCGTCGCAGTGATGATAGTTCTTCTGCTTGGATAACACCAAACTTTCATAAACACTTCATCCTTTGTTTTACCTTTTAGGGGTGAAATTCATTATGCTTAATTGGACAAATTTATAGTTTCAGGCAGTCAGTCTAGGATATAAATAGATGTGTTTGTTTCAAAGTAATTAAGTTAACGAATACCGTGTGTAGGTACTTTCGTCGCGTTGCCAAAGGTGAAGGTCAAGTAATGGTTTCAGCGATATAATCGGCTTCTCCTAATTGGTACAAGGTCGACAGTTGATACCTCTACGGAATTAATTAGGTATATAGACGCTCTGTATGAAGTTCGTTTGTAGGGACTTTGTACTTCAGAAGGTATTATCTCATTCTCTGAGGGTTGCCAGTCTACAGAGTACCGCGGCTATAATAACTTCGTGTTGTGTTCCCAGCGGTGAGTAGGGTAGCCAGAGCTCATTGGAGAATTTGTGCTGTCAGTGGGAAGACTAAAGGCTTGTGCTATGTCTTCTACACTGACGGCACAGAAATTCTGTACTTACAGGGTTGGCAGCGCGACTGTAACTCCTCTGGTGTTACAAACGTCCATAGGCCACGGTAACCACTTTCAGGTGGGCCGTGTGCTTGTCTGCCACCTAATTGGTAGGTATTAAAAAAAAGTCTTAACTGTGGAGGCTGAACTTTGATATTTTCACGGAAAGCGACTGTCATCTGAAGTCCTATTGGCAATATCGAAGTTCTGTAGTTAGTCTTCTCCAACCTAACGTTAATCCCAGTCGCATCCAATGTACTTCACCTCGGAGTCTTAGGTTCGCTTTACGAGTCTAACTGCGGATTTGGCTGAACTTCGATGTTTTCCGTGAAGCGACTGCCATCTGACTTCCACAACCGAAAGGGGATATCGAACTTTTTAGGACTCCAGCTACCCGTAACGACTGCCATAGATGTTCGTATGGCAACCGGGACCTATGGCTTAACGTGCTCTCTGAGGCACGATCATAATACAAATTGCCATATTCATACATACATACATAAAATCACGCCTGTTTCCCATAGGGGTAGGCAGAGATCACGGATCTCCACTTGCTACGATCCTGACATACTACTCTCGCTTCATTCACTCTCATTACATTCTTCATGCATGCTCGTCGGTTTAGAGCACTCCTGACCGGCCCCTTTTCTAAAACTTCCCCGATTTGGTCCAGGTATATGCGCCTAGGTCTTCCCCTTCCGACGGTACCATCCACACTCGCCTCATACACCTGTTTCGTTAGTCTTCTTTCATTCATTCTCTCAACATGACCAAACCATCTCAACATTCCTCTCTCAATTCTCATCACTACATCTTCTATCACTCCAAATATTTGTACTGAGCGGGAATCGAACCCGCCACAGAGACTGTAATAATCAAATCCTCTCCGCTCGCGTGGATGTTGGTTATCGCAACCAAGTATATGTAATAAATAGCCTTTATCATTTCCCAAGTTCCAATCTATCGGTATACAAAAGTCAAGTTATTATCAAAATTGAACTTTATGCCCTATTTGTATTCCCTTTGACATACATACATATAATCACGCCTTTATCACCTAAGGGTTAGGCAGAGAAGAATTAACACCCACATTTCGTCAATCATTGAATTCGGTCCCACGTAATAGAGGGTGAGTCTATTGACGTCTTCCGGGCACTATTGTTGATAGCCATACATCTGAGGCTGAGTCTGGACTGTATAGATCTGTCTGATGTTAAACTTCGCTATCCCTTAGTCGCCTTGTACGACACCGCAAATTCCCTTTTTTGCTATAAAAGGTAGTGCATGTCCTTTCCTAAGTTCTATTTCATCCTTGTACCAAATTTCATCAAGATCGGTTCAGTGGTTTAGGTGAGAAAGCGTAACAGAGAGCTACTTTCGCATTTATAACATTTGCATAGATTTCATTATCTGTATTTCTCATCATTATCTTTAGAGTTGTTTCCAGATAGTGTAATAGTGCCCGGCAATAGGCTCACCCGCTATTACGTGAGACTGAATACAATAGTTGGTGACATGTGGGTGTTAATTCAGCTATGCTCAACCCTCTGGGGCGTGATTGTATGTATGTATGTTTCAGGATACAAAGCACAGTATTACCGCTTCCCCTGTACTTCTCATAGTTGCCTCGCGATACCGACTGTAACAAATAATAGGACTGGCCAAAGCCTCCTTCGTTAATAATCTGGGGTACCAGTGTACATTTGATGACTTACAATGCCAATATGGTGATAACCTTTTACAGCGCAGCCGGTTAAAAATAAAGCCGCGTGGGTCTTGGCAGAGTAGAATCAACGGACCAACCCATCTCTTCCCATGCAGTGTCGTACAAGGCGACTTAAGGGATAGTGCTGTTTTACATCAGAATATATACTGCCCAGACTCGGCCTCAGATGCATGGCTTGAGACAACAATATAGTGCCCGGAAGCCGGCAATAGGCTCACCCCCTATTACGTGGGACCGAATTCAGTGATTGGTGAAATGTGGGTGTTAATTCACCTCTACCTAACCCTCCGGGGATAGAGGCGTGATTATATGTATGTAAAAATAAAATGAAAATGTAAAGTAATGGATACTGTATTGTATTCATGTTGAGTCATACAACATTTACATATTATTAGTCACAATTACACAATGATACATCGCAAATGTATGTTAGATAAGACATAGGTAGTTGTAAATACTTTGTAAGCACACACGGGTGATTAAACTAGTGTTGATAGAAGGTGATCTTTTGTATTAATACACCTGCATGGTTGTATACATCATGTGTTACAGTTTTCATATTTTATTTATGTAATATAACATAACATAAACTCACGCCTATATCCCCGAAGGGGTAGGCAAAGGTGCTAGCACCCACATTTCGCCAGTTTATGTTTAGGTCCCAATGTAATAGGTGGCGAGCCTATTGCCATTAACCGGGCACTTATAAACCTGCGATAAATACACACATAACTTCGAAAAGCATCGATAATTGATTGGTGTGTGCCATGGTAAAACCTGGGATCGAACCCGAGACCTCGTCTCAGCAGTCCATTACCCATACCACTAGGCTACCGCTTTTTTAGATAATATAAGCGGGGCGTGAAAAAGCATATGATTAGGCCGTCACCATTGTCACATGGTGTATGTAGGTAATGGTGATTCTCTTTTCTGAGACGCATACAAGAGAATACAACACGAAGTTATTATGGCCGCGGTATTCTGTAGGGCGGAGGTACTTCCCCAGTCGGACTACTCAATTGGACGGAAATACCGTCGTGTCCTACCTCCTACAGCAAGGTAAGCAAGCAGGAGGAAGAAGAGATATCACAGGGTTCAAGACTGCGTGATCTACATTCCATGTGGGTGGTTAGCACCAGGCTACAATAGTCCGATAGCCAGACCCCATCGATCTTGTCGAATCTTTTTTTAACTTTTTAAACACGAAGATCATCATCATCAATCATCTTAAGCAGCATATTCAGCTAATAAAAGGTCGGTTGTTAAATAGATAAAGGTAGTTGTACTCGAGCGGTTCAGACGCTTCGTAATAAAATATAAAAAGCATCGCCGTTGCAGCCGGTCGGGGATTTTATTATTTTCTCTAAGGCACGCCAGATTCACATAAGTCACAAAGGTCGATATGATAGAACACTGTGCGGTTTTAATCGGTTTGAGTCAGACAGCTTTCTCATTGGAACTAACATGACGACTTCTGTGGCGTAGCGGTAGATCATTCGACTGCTATGCAGGGGGCGTGAGTTCGATTCCCGCTCAGTGCAAATATTTGTATGCACGAATCATATATATATATGTATATTTGCATTGGTCTGGTTGTTTCTATGTATAATATGTATGTATTTACAAAAAAAAAGTATCTAAGTATGTTAATCCGCATTCTAGATCCCATAACACAAGCTAGTTAAGCTATGCTTGCCATGGGTCTAGATAGCGTTGTGTAGAATGTCATGGAATATTTATTAACATATTTATTCATTTATTCATTTATTCATTCATTCATTACAAATATGGGTTACATAAAGGTGTTATATCCAGTAGGTACATAGTTTCGCCATATTCTACCATAATAGGCATGCAATTCTAATAGCTAAATCAGTAAATGTGTTATCGTTCAAAACTCATTCGTTCGTTACAAATAGTCATTTCAAAATTCCTTCAATTTCAATTAACAATGTCAATAATATTAATAAGAACAATATTACGATAGAATAGAAATAATGTAGATGATGTCAGTTTGTAATGTCATTTTAGATTTCAATGTCTATTCAATATTATGATGTCAAGATATAATTAATTTACTTTGTCAAAATAAAAATTTACCTACATCGAACACTGTATGAACCGACCACATCACAACTAGGGCACCTTGTACTGCTGTAATGTCCTATCTGTTAGGAAATCTTTCACAGAGTAATAGCATTTTTCTGTTAACAGGTCACGGAGTTGTTTTTTAAACAGTTGTAGCTTACATACAGTTCTAATATGCTCTGGTATACAATTGAAAATCCGCGGGGCCAGGCAAAAGACGCTCTCATGCATCAATTGCGTTTTACTAGCAACTATATGTAGTTTAGTTTGATGCCGTGCACGCGTACGATATTCAAATAATTCTGGATTATTTTTCACGAATATTGCGACCTCGAGTATGTATATACATGGAAATGTTAATAATTTCATCGATTTGAAATATGGTAGACAGGATTCAGGTGCATAAAAATTAAACATTGCTCTTATGCAGCGTTTTTGGGCTATGAACACACGTTCGTGGTCAGTGCTGTTACCCCAGAATATTACCCCATACCTGAGAGTTGAGCTAACATAGCCGTGGTAGGCTGTTATTAAGGTAGGAGTATTTGCTACCTTCCTTAATTTCTGAAGAGCATATGAGAATTGGGCCAGTTTTTTACACACATATTCTAAATGGAGTTTCCAATTTATTTTATTGTCTATATGCAACCCTAGAAATTTTGTGGTTTCTACTTCTTCAACGTTATTGTTCAGGTAATGGATTTTTAAAGATTCTGTTCTATTAATTCTTATTTTGAAGTTCATTATTTTGGTTTTGTCAATGTTGATTGTTAGATTATTTGTCTTAAGCCAGTCCATAATTTGTACCAATGATTGATTAATGTCAGTTTCTAAATTTATTGTATTGTCATTATTAAAAAGTACTGTACTATCATCAGCGAATAGCGTAATGTCATGTTGTGTTATTAATGGCATGTCATTTATATATATGAGGAAGAGCAGAGCCGCAGGCCCAAGATACTCCCTTGTGGAACACCGAATTTTGTAGTACTAGTCTCAGACGTACTGATTTCTTCGGTTTTTGTTAGAAGATTGACCCATTTTATTTCCGTATACTGTTGTCTGCCCGTAAGGTACGATTTTACTAAATTGTACACATTACCTCTAACACCATATGCATACATTTTATTTAGCAGTATACTATGATCGACACGATCAAAAGCCTTTGACATGTCCATAAATAATGCCACAGCTGGTAGTCCATTGTCTATGTTATTCATTACTTTGTTTAAGAAGTTGTATATAGCTTCATTTATGGATTTACACTTTCTGTACCCATACTGACATTGTGTAAAAATATTTTGATTTTCAAAGAAAGTATAAAGTCCTTTATGTATCACCTTTTCAAATATTTTTGCGAATATAGGTATTAAAGATATCGGCCTATAGTTACTCATGTTTTTTCTATCACCTTTTTTATATATCGGCTTAATAACTGATATTTTTAGTTTGTCTGGGAAAATGCCTTGTTCTATACATAGATTTACAATATAGCTTAAGAGTTCAGATATAATATGGGCAGTATCCTTGACGATGCAAGTCAAAATGTCATCAAAACCAGTACTGTTCGAGTTTTTTAAATTTATAATTATTTTGTATATGTCTTCTGCGATAGTCGGTGTCAAAAAGATTGAATTACAAGTAAATGTTATTTTGTTTGATATACTATTAGGTGGATTAAAATTAAGATTACAGTTATCAATGTCAGAATTATTTATGTCAAGAAAAAAATTATTGAATGATTTGGAGATGTCTATAGGATTATCAATTATAATGTCATTAGTTATTATTTGATTTATAGTTTCGGTTGGATATCTATATTTCGTCTCATTTATTACTTTCCAAGTCGCCTTGTTTTTGTTAGATGCAGACCTAATGTGATAGTCATTTTGTGATTTTTTCGTCAATCTTATTACGGATTTGTATCTCTTTGCGTACATTTTAAATGCATTTTTATTCGTTTGATTTTTATTGTTCCTGTACTGCCACAGGAGTTGAGTTTTACGTTTGCTGCACATTTTTATACCGCGCGACATCCATTTTGGTCTTGCTGTATTATGAATACGAATTTTTATTATTGGAAAGCATAGTTGGTACAACATAACAAAGTTTTCATGGAATTTGTTATAAGCATCATTTGCACCCATATAGCTATAGACATCATTATTGGTGAGTTGTTTTAAATATCTAACAAATATTGGTGGCGCGTGGGCCCAACGTGCGCGAGTGGACTGTATTGCGGAGAAGCAGATAACTGTTCTATTGACACTTTACACACAAAACAAGACAGGTGGCCGGGCTGCCGCGGATTCGATCCAGGCAGTGAATGCAGCCCGAGAAATTAGGAGAGGATGCACTAACCTTCACGACCCACGTGTTTTTCATCGCAGCCGGTACACGGATCTTCTCTTCCTTGCTCAGGAGCTGCCGTCAGCGTCACTAGATCCCTTGAGGAACACACGAGAGGCACCATCCGATCGGTAAAGGTCTATGAGGCGGTTAAAATACAACAAATATTATTCATTTCTGAGAGACGCGCGCGCGCGATCGCCTTTACGCTGGCTAGTTCAAAGCGAGACTGAGTGTCTATATTTCACAAATGGCGGACGGACGAACTACACTATGGTTAGTGCGGGCGGGGAGATGGGTATAGAAAGGGTGTGTTTCCATGTCAAAAAATACAGTTTCCACATCGGCGCAACCATTCCCCCCGGCTTGAAGGGTTACCTTCGAAACGAAAAATGTGGAACAAAACTAATGTCTAATCTAAATCTAGGTTTGCGAAATAACAACTAAAATATAAACATAGATTGGAACTCGTGCCTACTGCTGGCTAGGCAGAGGGCAGAGGCGAACAACCGGGCGCAGATACGATCCGGTTGCAGTTTTAACCCGTACAACACGAGTTATCCCGCGGGCATCGGGAAAAATTTCCTCTACTACTCCTAGAGGCCAATGTAAAGGAGGCGCATTCTCAGTCATAAGGACTACCACCGTACCTACAGTAATTGGGTTGGATGGAGTATTCCATTTTTGACGTGACTGCAGCGTGTGCAAATAATCGGTTCTCCAACGATTCCAAAACGATTGGACCATCTTATCTAAAAGAGCGTGACGAGTTAGGAGGTGTATTCTATCGTCATCAACATCTATTGCGGGCAAATATTTTAAAGGAGTCATATTTAAGAAGTGAGCTGGCGTCAGCGCTAACGGCTCTGACGGATCGCTAGATAGAGTCCGACACAGCGGACGCGTGTTCATCACCGCCTCTACTTGCGCGAGTACGGTACTCAACTCCTCGAACGAGAGAATCTGTTCGCCTATGACGCGAAACAGATGCGACTTAAGGCTTTTAATATTCGCTTCCCAATTACCACCAAAGTGACTAGCTGCAGGCGTGTTAAAGTACCATTCAATGCGATTTTCGGCTAAGATGTGAGCGAATTCACTTTGGTAGTACTTAGACCGTAAGAATGTGTGCAATTCCGAAATACTACGTCGGGCCCCTACATAGTTTGTACCGTTGTCCGAATACATGCGCTTAACCGGACCCCGACGCGACAAAAAACGTTTAAAAGCGGACATAAAATTTGGCGTACTTAAATCACCGGTCAACTCTATATGAACCGCGCGAGTTGTCATACAAATGAACAAACAAACATAAGCTTTCGTGGAGCGAATGCCACGACCACGAGCAATGGTGACCTTGAAAGGCCCAGCAAAGTCTGTGCCGGTGTGTACGAAAGGTTTTGCGGATTGAACAACACGACAAGAGCGATGATCGGCCATTTCAGGCGCGATAAAACGCGGGCGGAGTTTAAAACAAGGTACACATCTGTGTACCCTAGCGCGAATCAAATTACGAGCGGAAATTATCCAGTATTTCTGTCTCAAAATAGACATTAACAAATCGGGACCAGCGTGACAATTCACTTTGTGATGATAATCTACTAACAAATCTAATACGTGGTCCTTACGCGGGAGAATTACTGGGTGCCTTTGTTCAAATCCTAAACCTGAATTTCTCAAACGACCACCTACTCGAATGAGTCCATCTTCCAAAAATGGTTTCAAGTGTCGGAAAGAACGACTACAAGGTTTGTTAAATTCTAAATTTTTAAATTCAGAAGCAAAATAACACTTCTGCAATTCGCGAAGTATGATCAATTCAGCCTTATCTAAATCAGCGGCGGTTATATGACCGCGTGTAGATAAAATTCTCAAAAATCGGCCTACATAAACAACACAACGCAACAGTCTCGACCAAGACGAGACGCGATTAGCCAACAACAAAACCAGGGACTCTTCACGCGGGACCGACACCACAAGCGAGTGCTTCTTTTCCTCGGGTGGTTCGGAAACCGTAGTGGGATTGAATTGACTAACTGGCCACTTATCTAACGCGGCATGAATCCAGGACGGTCCACTAAACCATAACGGGTGATCTAATATTTGCGAAGGAAGCAGTCCACGAGAGAGACAATCGGCTGGGTTGTCGGTGCCAGCAACGTGAAAGAGATTTTTTGGCGCTAATTCCGATTGAATTTTTGCCACTCTATTAGCGACGAAGGTGTCCCAACGATGGGGCGAAGAGTGGGCCCAACACAAAGCGACTGTTGAGTCCGAAAAAGCTAAAATTCTATTAATATTAATGCGACTACTACAAGCATTGGCGATAGAGGTGATCAATCTAACCAACAATAGTAAAGCGCATAGCTCGAGGCGTGCCAGAGAGACGACCTTACGGGGAGAGACCTTCGATTTCGCGCTTATAAGGCTAATTGAAACCTTACCTACATTCGAGACATGAAAATAGACTACTCCTCCATACGCCCTCTCACTAGCGTCCGCGAAGCCTACTACCGTAACAACACTAGGTTGCGATATACCTACATGACGCGGAATTTGTACTTGGTCAAGCACAGAGAGTTCTTTTCTAAAGCGAGCCCACAACTTAGCAATGTTGTCGGGCGCGGTGTCGTCCCAATCACAATTCGAAAGCCAAAGCTCTTTTATAAGTAGTTTGGCGTACAGAACGACAGGAGCTACGAATCCCATTACGTCCCATATCCGTGCCACACACGACAGGATAATGCGTTTAGTACAAGTTTGCGGGGTCGAACTACTTTTCAAACTAAACGTATCAGATGCGGGCGACCAGCTTAAACCAAGCACCTTGTGCGTATCACTTTCATCGAACTCCTTAACCGAAGACAATCGGTGCGACGGTGGAATCGACTCTAACGCTGTTTGCGAGTTGCTCGTCCATTTCACGAGATCAAATTGACCCGCCTTCATGAGACTTATAACCTGAGCGGCCGTCTCGACAGCCTCGGCCTCGCTATCTACACTATACACGAAGTCGTCCATGTATAAGCCAGTCTCAATGGTGGCTCTCGCTTTAGGAAATGCATCGCCCTCGTCAGCGGCCAACTGCTTGACGGTGCGAAGTGCGTGAAAAGGGCTAGATTTAAGCCCGAAGCAAACACGATTAAACTCGTAAACCATTAAAGGTTCTTGCGGTGAAAATCTATACAAAAATCGTTGAAACCTACGATCGGGTTCGCGCACTTCAAGGCACAAAAACATTTGTCGAATATCTGCAGAGAGTGCCACAGCGAATAAACGAAAATTTACAATTATGTCAAATAAATTACCTTGAAGATTTTGACCACAATACAAAATGTCATTAAGCGACACGGAAGTGCTAGTCTTAGCACTGCCATCTAAAACTACGCGGAGTTTAGTAGTAAGCTTATCTTCTCTAATAACTCCGTGGTGCGGGATAACGTACGAAGGCTGGGTCTCGTCAGTGTCCGCAGGCGCAGGTGAGATGTAACCTTTATCTAAATATTCGTTAACAACCTCATCATAGGCTTGCTTTAACTTTGGAGACGCCTGCATCTTTCGTTCTAAACAAAGAAAGCGTCTTTCAGCGGATGCACGGGAGTCCCCGAGCGAAAAAATATCTCCCTTGAAAGGGAGCGCGACCACATAACGACCCTGCTCATCACGAGTAGTCGTGCGACAATAAATCTCCTCAGCCATCTTGTCATCGGGGCTTAGGATTGGTGGGACATTGACCTCTTCAATCTCCCAAAACTTGCGGATGGTAGACTCCAGTGGCGGCTCGACGGTGCAACAGAACGAGGCAGTCGAGTGACTAAAACTATCTATAGAAGCGGGTGCGGAACCAATTATAACAAAACCCAGAACTGTTTCCAGGGCGTGCGGAGCGGGGTACGTCGGTCCCCCTTTGACCTTACGTGATAACTGGAGGTGCGGGAGAATCGAAGCGCCGATCAATATATCGACGATTCCAGGAACAGCGTAAGTCTCATCAGCTAAAGGCAAGTCTTTAAATTTCGTTAATAAAGACGTGTCAACTGGGACGGTAGGCAACTGTTCAGTTATTTTATCTGTAACGAGCGAATCCATGTCAAACCAAATTTTATTATTAAAACGAGATCCAAACCTCGTTTTAACTGTGCCATGAACAGCTGACCGTAAACCTCCAAAACCCGTCACCACTGAGTAGGTTGAACGCCTATCAACATTGAAACCAAGACGTTGACAACAATCTTGAGTAATAAAATTACTTTGCGAAGCGCCATCTAATAGCGCTCGAACAATGTGCGGTTTACCTAATGCATCAACAATAACCACGCGAGCGGTCGCAAGACAAACCGTAGTGAGGGCAGCACTAGCGGAGAACGAACACAAGGTGACGTCATTCGTAGCGGTCCCCGGGCAGGCCGGAGCGCGTGCGAGCTCGGGCTGCGGCTGCGGCGCAGGCTGCCGCGCGTCACCGCTCGACGAACCAACTGTGCTCACCTTGGATGCGGCATTACTATTTTCAAAATGAAGCAAAGTGTGGTGTCTCGCTTGACATTTGCGACAACCATTTCCACTATTACATAAACCCACGCGGTGTTTAGTACCGAGACAATTAAAACAAAGATTATTAGCGTGAACAAATTTATAACGATCACTAGGCGACAATTTTAGGAAACCAGGACACTTGTACAGTTGCGAGTGATGAGTACTACACAAAGAGCAAACAGGTGATTGTACACGTGCTGGTGCGGTATTAACATAAGTATGGGTTGACCTCAGTGACTTCGATGACGCATCTATTTTGCGTTCAGAAGTAACAACCTTCTTCGCGCCTTCATGTTTCGATGAAGAGCGTTGCAATACCTTTATATGCTCGCGAACAAAACTTTCTAAGTCTTCGAACTTAGGAATTTTACTGCCGCGATGATCCGACTCAAACAAACGAATGGTTTCGGAATCTAATTTCTTTAAACCCATATACAAAAATACGAAGTCGCAGAGGTCATCGATCTTCAAGTTCTTTACGGCGCGAACAGCTGACGCGAAAGTATCTAGAAATTTCTCTAAGTTTTGATCGTTACATGCCGTAATAGATTTCAAATCAGACATCTGATCTAAATAGGCGTTAGCTACCGATCTTTTATCCTCATACTTAGCTTTCAAAGTATTTAAAATTAAATTATAATTCTCGGCACTAAACGTAATTCCAGCGCAAACGGTTATAGCTTTACCAGTCAATTTTTCAACGAGATAATGCAATTTTTCGTGATCTGTCAACGAATCGTTCTTATCTATTGTATTCTCAAAACTATCTATAAATAGACACCAATTGCGAATGTTACCATCAAATTCGGGTATTTGAATTGGTGGCAACTTAGGTCGGTCGCGAGTGGGGTTGGGTAGGTCAGCCGGTTTCTCCAAACTCCTAGCGACGCGTTTGATACGACAATACAAATCGTCAAACGACGACAAGGCCTGATAACTCACTGAGTAATCGGGATTCAAATTCAACTCTAAAACGTTGATGTCATGTACTAAGGTTTCGAAATCCGCGCGTAGACTATCTAAGTTTTCTATAGAACACAAGAACGAATCTCTGATGACCAAATCAGAGGTTTTAAGTGCATTATCATAAATCGATTGTACGCGAGAGTAAATCATTTCTTTTTTAGCGTTTAAAAGTTTCAATTGAACCTTACCGGTCCTATCAACCTTTGGGGACATGTTTACAATTAAATCTCGAACTAAAGTGAGGTAAACAACAAATATGAAATGACTTAATCTTAGCGGCACAGAGCAGCGAGGCGGCGCGAGCGACACTCGGCAGATAGGTAGGTACCTACAACTGTGAATGCACGCTTGAACAAACGCGCATAGCAACAAGGTCGTACGTACCTACGCGATGGTCGCTGTCTAGGTTCAACTATTATTTCCGAGATTAAGTATTGCGTAATATCTATTCAAATTAAAATACTTTCGTATGAATTGGGATGAGATGCGAGCGAGGTAGGCACAGCCACGTGTCTACCCACGCAGGTACTAGGCAAATACGACGTGAGCCGAGAACAACGTAATTGAAAAAAACAAAACAAAGCCAAATGCGTTAGGTATTACACTGTGCCTATGCACTAGGGTGTCTGAGTATACCTAAGATCTAAGCCTAAATGTCTGGATGCGGGTTTTTCTACTAAAATAACCAGGCACTTAGGTGCGATGCGAAAATTGTGAACTACGATTAAGTGTTGATATGATACCTAACCTATTTATGTATTAGGTAGGTACAATGCGAGCCAGCGGCGAACGGACAACAAATTCTAAGCCTAAGTGTCTGGATGCGGGGTTTTCTACTAAAATAACCAGGCACTTAGGTGCGGTGCGCTCATTCCCATTAGAATAATAACAAAATACGAACTACGGCTAAGAATCCGGCTCGATCCGGACCAAAAATGGTGGCGCGTGGGCCAACGTGTACGAGTGGACTGTATTGCGGGGAAGCAGATAACTGTTCTATTGACACTTTACACACAAAACAAGACAGGTGGCCGGGCTGCCGCGGATTCGATCCAGGCAGTGAATGCAGCCCGAGAAATTAGGAGAGGATGCACTAACCTTCACGACCCACGTGTTTTTCATCGCAGCCGGTACACGGATCTTCTCTTCCTTGCTCAGGAGCTGCCGTCAGCGTCACTAGATCCCTTGAGGAACACACGAGAGGCACCATCCGATCGGTAAAGGTCTATGAGGCGGTTAAAATACAACAAATATTATTCATTTCTGAGAGACGCGCGCGCGCGATCGCCTTTACGCTGGCTAGTTCAAAGCGAGACTGAGTGTCTATATTTCACAAATGGCGGACGGACGAACTACACTATGGTTAGTGCGGGCGGGGAGATGGGTATAGAAAGGGTGTGTTTCCATGTCAAAAAATACAGTTTCCACATCGGCGCAACCAAATATCATTCTGTTACCCTTGGAGTAGTTTCGTTTTGTTCTATACCAATATTTCAGAGCACAGGATTTTTTGACCGGAACTTCGATAATTTGTGCGTTATGATCTGATAGCGCTAGTTCCTCAATAGTACCCTTGCACGCTCTGACATTATGGGCTATATTGTCTAGGCAGGTCTTAGTTGCGAACCTAGTTATTTGTTTAAATTGTAATTTTAAGTTAAATGTCATCAAAAATTCTACAAATTCTCTAGATAATTTATTTTGCTCCAAAATATCAATATTAAAATCTCCACAGACAACAATTTTTTTGCTAGTTAGGGATACTCTGCTCAACATTCTACACATCACTGCAAAGAAACTACTTGTAGTACTCACCTTATAGTCAGGTGGTCTATATATACATATAACAATAATTTTATGTTCTAGTATTTCGATAGCAGAGCATTCTATAACATGCTGGATCGAGAGTTCTGATATGTCATTACGCAGTTTGTATTTCAGGTGGTTTTTTATTAATATACATGATCCTCCGTGTCTACTATTCCTCATATAATAAGAAACTAATTGGTAGTCCGGTATTGTAAGATAGACCTCATCGCCCTTAATCATGTTGTGTTCAGTTATACATAGGATGTCAATATATATGTTTTGCGTATTGAGTTTATTAATACTAACATAGAGCGCGTCAGATTTATTAATGAATCCATCAATATTTTGATGAAGGATCGTAACAACGTTATACACGAAATAAATTAGTTCTAAGGTTAGGAACATCGTCATGATCATTACTGGGTTCATTTATGCTATCATTATTATTTGCATTATTTTCTGTCAGGTCTAGTTCAAGATCTAAATTGACCTGTGTACATTTATCTACAAAAACTTTATTTTTTGTTTGTAGCGTTTGCTCATAGTTTGCTACTTGAAAGTGGTAGTCTAAACATAATATTTCTTTTAGTAATGACCTTGCAAGATTAATTACATAGTGTCGTTTAGTTGGTATGAATCTAGAATAATTCATATTCATATACAGTGCATTTTTAAACTTGTTACATATAAATTTTAGCTGATAATTTAATTTAGCTTCATTTAAAAACCTATTTTTCGGTACTTCACTTATGATGACGTTCGTATTGGTGGTTGAGGTTAGCCATCGATGCAGGTTGATGTCAATATCATGAGGGTTTTTTTCCCAGCAGCCTCCTATTACAATTACATAATCACTTTTCGTCAGTACACTAATCTCATTACTGGATTGTTGAAGGATCTCACTCAGTACAGCGCCTGGTTTTATGTATGATACCACTGAGTATTTTGTTCCCAGTAGATTCTGTAATAAATTACGTAGCCCTCGTCCCTGTCCGTCACCGAGAATGACTACCTTGTGCTGTGCTCTTGCTCCCTCAATATATGGGCATTGTGTTTCCATTTTATTTACACTGGAATTAATTGGTGGTTGGAACTTGGTGTGAGCTGCGTAACTGCTTTGTGTTTGTTGTAGTATTTGTGTGTTACAACGTCCTGCTTGTAGAGTGCTATTTATTCATGTATTGCCGTAAAAGATACAGCAATGCCCACGATACAGGTAAATCCTGATCTGTGGTTGAACTCTGGTTTTGTATTGGTAGTATAAGAATAAGAAGACCCACGAGACGACAATCAAAAGGAATTTCTTTCTTTTCTAGATCGTTACTTAGTAGGTGCAAAAATTAGAATTTACGCATGCCATTCAGAGCAAACTCTTGTGTAAATAGAAAAATAAATCCCGAAATGCAACCCTCGAAATAGACACACGAATACTGTTCAGTAATCACCATATTACAATAACATTGCCAACTCAGCAAGTCTGATTTATTAAGTCAACAAAAATAAAGCGTCGCGTCTAGACGCCAGACTGTAGCCGGCCTAATCCTTCTCCAAATAAACCACTCTCGCTAAGCAAGCATTTTATTTACGAGGATTTATTTATAGAGCACTTTGATCTGTTATAATCAAAGTTTTCATAATTGCATTTAAGATCTTTCTCCGGTAGAGGCAGAGATATAGTTTGCTATTAGCTTTGTAGTTTGTATTTTTATTCTGTTGCCCGCGGCTTCGCTCGCGTGAAATTTTAATCGTGTTCCCGCTATCCATGAGAATTTGTTCCTGGGATAAATATTTGTTATTCTAAAATTTCGCTGTGTCTTTCATACAGATTTGTTCAACTTTAGAGCTTGATTGAGTAACAAACATCTTCACAAATTTTCCCATTTTTATAATATGGTTTGGTAGTCAGGACGCCCCCAGGCCGCGGAGGATTGTAAGTGTGCATATCACATGAAATGTAGTGGGATACATATTACTGAGGAAGTCCTCAGAAAAAAACACTGCTTCAGTATAACTGACTTGCTGAAGCAGCGGCGGCGACTTCGTTGGCTTAGTCACGTTTACCGTATGAGTCCCGAGAGGTTACCACGCCAAGTGATGCTGAGCCAGATTGCGGACGCCAAGGGACCTGTGTAGGGCGTCTGATGCTACGTTTTAAGGATGTAGGATGATGATATGGAGATAGAGGGTTGTGAGGAGCGCACCGAGGCGAGACAGGAGTGGCGCCAAAACATGGCTGGCATGACTCGACATGACGAAGATTTGTGCGAGTCGTTGAAACAGAGGAGACTCCGGCGTCATCTTCCGCCTCCTACAGACTCGCATCACATCTGCCGCATCTATGGCAAGAAATGCCGTGCTCAAATAGGACTACCGTCATCTCAGACGATGCGGGCGACCGTGATTGTGCAGGCGCTGCAACAACAATCATATTGTAAGATGTGGCCAATAAAGAGACATATTACTGTGTTTTTGTCACAATCTTTGGTTAGTTCATAGTGGCTCGCAGGGGTACATCATTTTGTAAAATTAAATTGGATACATCTCTTTGTAGTTGAGTGTACATAATGTCAGTTAGGCATGTTGTCTGTTGAAAATTACAATTAACACGTCATATCATCACATGTGAGATATTTTCGACACCAGTGTCTATCTCTTCATATTCTTCATAACCGCCGTCACCGCCAGCGGTTATATCACCAATTTTTTGTATGTACACGTGACTGGCATACTTTCTTATTACCTGGACGTTGACCCATATTGTACACAGCTCATATTTTTTGGAGCTGTTCCAAAAAATAACTCATATCTGCATGTTCTGTTGTCGGGCGAGCGGACTGGACTCTTAAAGTAAAGAATTTTATGAAAATGAATTTGGTATTTTCACATTGGATGGGTTTCCGTACCCAAAGGGTAAAAACTTAACCCTGTTACTAAGACGGCATTGTGCGTCTATCTGCCTGCATGTCACCAGGCTGTGTATCTCATGAACGCTGCATGATAGCTAAATTGAAAATTGGTTGTTGTATTGTTAAAATTTTCACAGATGTACTCCTACCTATTTCTATTGCCGCTATAACTATAACTAAAATCGGAATAAAATTAATATTTAAGGATAGCTCCCACACAACAAACGTGATTTGAGTATGTTTCCACACATAAAAAGGGTAGTAAGTACGTAATGAGGGAGGGAGGTACGGAGGGAGCCGCCGGAACTTTTGCGTACATCATCAACGGCTTAACTGTACTTATTATTGTGTGGTTCCTTTACTTAAAATCTGGCTTTTTGGCTATATTGATAGCCACTGCCGTCTGACCTCTCAGCCTGAGTTGTGGATAGTGGCCAACCACTGACATAGTCATCTATAACAATTAAGTAGACTAAGTGTATGTTTGTAAATAGACCAAAAAAAAAGTGTCTGCTGAGTTTCTTGCCGGAGTCTTCTCAGGTCGGGGCCGCGTTTCGAACCGGTGCTCCATTTACTAAACTGGTTTTCATGTTTCCTTTTTTATTGACGTTTTGTAAGTTCCGATTTAATGGTATATGCAGAATAAATTATTTTTTACTTTGCCTGTATATTATAGACCTCCATCATGACGTAACGATTATTACGGTCTCGTGTATATATTGTTAACAGCCGGGACTGACATTTAACGTGCCCTCCGAAGCACAAAAGCGCTCCCATGAAATACCAATCCCATTGATAGTTTAGTGAACTTAATAACATTACTGACCAAGCTTTTTCCTTTTCAGATGGTCAGTGATCAAACGTGATAGTGCCTGTACAACTGTGATCATATAGTGAAGTGTTAGAACTATAGATTTAGACACAGTGCCTCGCCGAGTGAGATGTGTATATACAGAACATTTAGCGTGACAAAGAGGGAAGATACCGGCAAGTAAGAACGTGTCCTGGCAAGGGTGAGTGGATTATTTTGTATGATAGCTGTCTCACCGCTGGCGGTGAACGAGGAACGAGTATAGCGTAGTTCAAACCGTCAGTTAGCGAGCGGGCGAGGGAAATACAAACTAAACGAAATATTAGCGATCTGAACTATCTGGGCCAACACTTAGAAGCGGGCGGGCCAGCAGGCAGGTCTAGTGTCACACCCACGGTGTTACACTCGTCCATAGGCCGCGATAACCACTTCCCATCAGGTGGACCTTTTACTTATCTGCCAGCTAAGTCAGGATGGGTCTCATGCCCATCCTGATGTCTTCCCTAGGGGGGAAATACACGAGAAGGTAACTAATAATTCTATTGTATGCCTTGAGGTGAAAAATCATCTATTAACAGGGGGTACTTGGTTTAACTGTTTTTCAAGCTCCTGAGTTTTAAATTAAATATAAATAGTTTACTCTAGTGGTGAGTGTTCTGATGAGCACTTCCAATTAGTCCCACCCTCCCCTTTCCTACACAGGACAACACGTGCAGGTCTTAGCTGTCACCCGCACACGGTGCTGAACATCCGATCAAGAACCAAGCGGTTCGGTGACTCTTTCCTCTGTCGCACCATTAAGGCCTGGAATTCATTACCAGCTCACGTGTTTCCCTCTTTTTACAGTCCCGGGTCCTTTAAGCGGGGCGTGAAAAAACATATGATATGATGAGACCGTCAAGCTGTGTGTCACCATTGTCACACGGTATGTGTAGGTAATGGTGACCCTCTTTTCTGAGACTTTGCCTTCAGCTTACCATCAGGCAAGGCAAAGTCTAATTGACTTGTTCTATATACATAATTATATAAAAAAAAATAAAAAAAAAAAACTAATTTAAAGAATAAGTGTATACTTATTCTTTGTAATAATAAGTGTATACTTATTCTTTGTAATAATCAAATAATGTACATATATAACACCTACCAGTTACGTGTTATCTCCTCTCAAACAATCCGTTATTTAAATATATTTACAAATTTTGAACACAAGCACTGCACTGACAAGATGGACGCTGACAAGATGGACGCTATGAAGGAATCATTTCCTTCAATCATGGCTAGGATCGAGGAGCGGATGACTCACTATGAAGCAGAGCAACAATAAAAAAATAAGTTTAAAACTAAAACCCGACTACTGAAAAAGTTATTAAACAAGAAAATATCTAGGATAGCCGTGGTCGTATGCCACTTT